>CM059582.1:73622500-73965000 GCA_030407085.1 Trichopria drosophilae | reverse complement strand
GAGCCTCGTTTTCTTTCTTTCATAGTCCGCGGCCAGTTGGTAGTACCGGGGCTTATGGATTGCTCTCTGGTGCAGCCTTCGAGCCCGAAGGCACTCTCGGCGGATATTTGCGATTTCCTCGTTCCACCAGTAAACTGGGGGTCGGCCGCGAGGATTTGTCTTCACGGCCATAGAGGCATCGCAAGCCGCTGTTATGGCTCGGGAGAGGCATCGGGCTCTCTCCTCTGCTGTTCCCTCCACCTCCGTCTGTTCCAAGCTGTAGAGGAACATTTCCCGATCGAAGGTGGCCGGTGCCCATCTCTCTTTGCTTGCGCTCTGCACCTTTCCTACTGGTCTGCCGGTCAGTTGGAGCTGGTACACCAAGGCTTGATGGTCACTGCCCGTGTATCGGTCGCTAACTTTCCAGCCCAACCCGTCCCCCATTAATTTTGGGTCGACGAAGGTCAGGTCGACTACGGAGGACTTGCCGGCCTTGGAGTAGGTCGGCTTTCCCCCCGTGTTAGCAATCTCCAACTCCAGTAACGAGAAGGCCTCAATGAGGGCATATCCTCGATGGTTGGTCTTCGCGCTACCCCATTCCGTCGCCCATGCATTGAAGTCCCCCCCCGATCGCTAACGGGAGTCGGGAGGTTCTTGCACTGGCGACGATGGCCTCCAGGGATCCTTGGAACTCGTCGATGGTAAGACTGGGAGGGAGGTAGCAACTGTATAGTCTTATACCAGCCACCTCCACCCACGTGAAGCTGGGCAGGGGGTCGGACATCTTATTGGATATGTGGAGATTCCCACACACCCAGATGGCCGCCTTGCTGGTGGAATCCTTCACCCAGCTCGGTTTACAAAGGTCCCGGTAAGCCTCGCTGATGACGACGATATCGGCCTTCTCCTCCTTGACTAGTTGAAACATCAGGTCCTGGGCCACCGCACAGTGATTGAGGTTTATTTGGAGCACCTTAGCCATTGTTGGTCTGTGCTCCAACCTCCTGCGTCGCCCGATGTTTGGCTACGCAGTCCTCAATCTTGTGGCACTCCTTGCCACACCGGAAGCACTGCGCCGAGCGATCGACCGCGCTCTTACAACCCCTTGCCAGATGTCCGCTCTCGTGGCACCTGTAACAGCGTGGGGGTCCCTCGCGCAGTCGAACCCGGCAATTAACCCAGCCAATTTTAATCTTCCCCTTTTACAGCAGTGTGTTTGCTACTGCGACGGGAAGCAAGATATTGGCCGCCTGGGTTCCGCTATATGCTCCCCTGAGCTTGATATTCTCAGGGGTCACTGCTTCCGGTGAAGTCATCTCAATGATGGCCTGTGCCACCTCCTCCCGAGTTGTGGCCTCGTCCATGTCCTTGATGGTGATGGCTTCCTTATGGGACAGTGCCTGTACGACAGCTGTCCCTTTTAGGATGGACGTGGCCGCTGCTTGGAGCTCTTGGGTGCACACGCCAGGCGTTGCAAGCTCTATGAGCAGTTCGCCTGCTTTCGTCCGCCTGATGGCGGTCACCCTTTCTCCTAACTGTTGCAGTTCTGGCGCAGCTTTTATGGTTTTCAGGATGTCGACATATGACGCACCGTCCGCTGCCTTGATCTTGATGGCATCGGGGCGGAAGGGTCGAAGGCCGGCTTTTGATTCCGGCTTCCCCCTGTGTCCCTTGCCGACATCCGTTCCCTGCTGCTGCTGCTGCTGCCGTCGTTGTTGCTGTTGTTGCTGCTGCGGATGTTGTTGCTGCTGGTGCTGTTGCGGTTGTTGTTGCTGCAGCTGCTTCGCCTTCTTCTTTAGGCCGTTTCTGACCACCGTAACCCAGTCCTGGTCTTCCGACTGGGGTTGCCGCCGTTGTTCTGCAGCTGGTGGTACGGGGCGTTCCTCTTTATCCGCTTCTTTCCTGACCCGTTTTGTCGCTGGCAGCTTCAGCGGCGAGGGTCCTTTACGCTCCGGCCGTTCGGGGGGCTTACGGAATAGGGGCGACGTTTGGCTCGCCCCGTCCTGGCAGGTGATCAACGCCTGCGAAGCCCCCGAATTTTCTCGTGCCCTGGCGTAATGGCCAAAGGCACGCAGTGTGCCTTGGCCATATTCTTGAGCTCCTGGTGGAGATTTTTCTTTTCCTGGATGAATTCCACAAGGAGTTGGAGTTTTTCTCCTAGGCGCTCGAAACTTGCAGTCTCCTGCGCCTTTCCTGACAGAATGTCACTTGTAGCATTTAATGCTGTTGGGGCCGAGTGACCAACCCCAACAACACTGCGGTTGCCTGATAACGACGCCGGAGAGCCCGCTTGCTCACTCGTACCCGACGCCGGTACTGGGGATCCGACCCCTGCACCGTAAGCTTTTATCTGCAGCTGATCTTCCATACTTGGTTTCTTATTCGGGGTTCCTTCCCCTAGCTAGTTCTTTGGTCCGCGTCGGGTATTTTATTTCTCCGATACCTTTTACCAGCATTCCCCGATCCGCCACCTGGGGACGCGCCCGTTAGAAGGAACCAGCAAGACTCCGGCGGGGTGTGTGTGTGTGTGTGTGTATATATATATGTGGGACATTCCATGTCAACCGTAACACCTCTCAGTCCAAAATTGGCATGGACGGATTTTAACGTTTCAGGGCGGAAATTATTCTTTTCGATAAGAGCTTTCGAAAGTCGTATGCCCATTTGACGTATTTCAATATGCCGACATAGTTATGGCGGCTGAAAGGTACAAATACAAAAATTTTTGTCCATCAAGGGCAGAAAAACGGTGAAAAGTAATGAAATTGATGTGAAACTTGCCACTCGGGAGTTTTTATGTTTGCTGGTTATGATTCAGAACTCAGATTGTGGTAATTCAATATGGCGGAACCAATATTGCCGCCCAAAATGTGAATAATCGCTCGTTTACAATGAAAGTGGACACTTTGGGGGGCTTATGGGGTCGCTGATTACGAGATATTTATATGTCTTCAGATAAATCGGCCACCCTGTATATATATATATATATACAGGGTGGCCGATTTATCTGACGACATATAAATATCTCGAAAACTATGTACAGAATCAAAAAAGGTGTGGGATGAAAGTTGTCCGACACGAAGGGGGGCATCCGGTGATAATGAAATCAACCCCCTACCCCGGCCCCCTGTGGGAGGGGGGAGGGGGACAATAAAACTTAAATAGGGACCCCTTATTTTTTATTGTAGGTTTTGATTCCTCGGAAAAAAGTGCACCAATTTGATCGACGAGTTTTTGCGTTTTGGTTCAATGGTAAAAATGAAAATGTGTAAAATATCGTTACAAATTGAGAATGTCACCAGAATTCGTTTCAGATCAAAGAAAGTGAAATGGTTGCCCAGCACGTTTTTCAAGAGTACCAAGGAAAGTACTAGACCGTGATTCCAATGGTTGGTGGATTGTAGAATTGGCCCCATTAATTGGCCAGCGAGGTCACCTGATTTAACATCCTATACATCGGATTTCTTCCTATGCGGTTACCTAACAGGTAAGGTTTATGAACAAGTACCAACGACTCGTGAAAACATGGCGGAACGCATTAGAACTGCTTGCGCAGAACTTTCTGCAGGTATGATACTATCCTGTATAAAGTCATTTGAAGAAAGAATAAATAAATGTATTGAAGTGGATGGTCAACATTTCGAACACTTACTCAAGTAAGTGAATAGTGAGAGGCAAGGGGACTCACGTAAAACAAGCACCCCAAAGGGAACAGAAAAATACTACGTCCACGTCGTTGTTCCTGGGTAACCCTAAATGTATTTTTTCCTGAGTTTGTTAGAACGACCGTATTCCATATCCGCTACGCGGGGGGAAAGTTGTCAATTCCTTCTGAGTGCCCGTGCGCATGCGCACTTCGTTCTCATTACTCCCGTAGGATGAAAAGTTGCTGCCCGCGGGAGTAATGGATGCGGCCAGCAAAAAACTGGCGTATGCTTCACGAGAGGAATGCGCGCGCACCTCGTGAGAGGGCTGCCGTCGCTTCGCTCTCGCAGCACACCTTCCACTCGGGGATCACGCTCTTTCCTCCCTTAAAACATAATATACTTTTTTGGCACACAACCAAATCCATAATTATTTTTCAGGTAATTTCCATTGTAGCGGCTAGAAAACGCATTACAAGAATAATATAAAGCCAAAGAAAAACGAACATTTAGTAGTGGTGGCATTGAATAGTATTTTTAAAATAAAATACGTCTGCTATTATTTATCAGATGTGATGTGAATTCTGGAGACGTCGAATTTTAGGGATTTTTTACTTTCGCTTTTTGTCGACTACAGCGTCACGTTTGAACCACAATGTAATAGCTCCTACGTCAAGTTGGTGTACTTTTTTCCTGAGAATCCAAATCTGCAATGAAAAATGGTGGTTCCTATTTAAGTTTTATTGTTTTTCCATCACCCCATCCCCAGGGGTCAATTTCATTATCACTGGATGCCCCTCTTCGTGTCGAACAACTTTCATCATATATATATGTATATATACATATAATGGCATACCACGTTAATGAAGTAGCCAATGGCGATCGAGTATTTTGGTCAGTCAACGCCTCAGTCTGACCTTACTACGCGGCAGTCAGGGTGTGTTCCGAAATGCATTCACTTGGGTATACAAAAACATAACCAAGTAAAACAGGTTGACTAGTTGACAGTTGTCAAGAAGTTTTTCTCAAGTTATTTTTTAATAAAGTTATGCTATCTCCGAGTCATTTTACCCTTTCAATAGGGTTTCTTGTCAGATACGTTGCATGTCTTATTTTACGTCACTGACCCCCACTCTCTTTAAATTATAAGTTTCCGCCATAAAATACTTTTGAGTAGTGTTTATGTGTGACCAGGCAAGAGGTTAAGAAGAGATAACATCTTGCCACTGCGTGCACAATCTCGACAACGAACGCCGCGCAGTGGCAACATCGGTGACCTCTTCTAAACTCATGGTCATGTGGATAAAAAACCCTGAGGCTTGAGCATCGTCTGCAAATTTACCATCCCAATGCTTATCTCTTCCTTTAGGTATTACCTGCATTATTTCCTCCCACTTCCCATTACCTGTCTGTCAATTACAATATGAGCAATTGAACGGAAGCACCTGCTTGTGTACGAATATTTTCGTCACACACTCGATGTGCGAGTCCCCTTCCCCCTCTATCGCCCCTTATGCCATCATGCTGCCTATCCGGCGCTCCATCGTTCGTCGTTTTCACAACGCGTGCCCATTCTATTTTCGCCCCCTCCACGGCTACGCACCCAACAGCCGCTCTCTGCCTGCGTTACGAACTCTCCCCCTCTCCCCCCTCTGGATTCTTCTATGTAATGGCCTCGCCTGGACTTCGTCGCGTTTAAACGTCGAATGGACATTACATGCCGCGTGCGTCCCCGCGCCGATTCCCTATCCTTGGTTCGCCTCTGTTGCGCAGCATCCCCCAATACTCATCCTTCTTCGTCGGACTCACGAAGCCTTTGCTGCGTCTGCCTCACTCCCTCCCCCTCTTCTGTTGCGTGCATCTATGCACGTTCGGCAACTTTCGTTGTCGCCACCATTTTTTGTCCGAATCTACAGTCATTACATGGCAAATGTCCACGGCATACGGGAACCGATGGCTGCCGTCACTCCACCAGGAGTTTTCATAAAACGAGACGATATCCCGTGCGTTTCTCTCTGAGACGTTTCCATATACTCTCTCCCTTTAATGTTAGGGAACGTAATTACCCCCTTCTTACCTCCTTATGACGACAAGTCTGGTTACGCTCCCCCCCCCCTTCTTTGTACTGCCGCCACACCTTTCCTAATTTTATCCGGTATCGCTGTCCTTTTCCGTCAGCATGCCCGTTACGTATTACTATCCTTGTCCTCCTTATTTACGATGCTCTACGCCGATAGAAAATTGGCAACACCGTGCCTGTGGGCGCGATCTTCGAAAATTTCAGGAAGGGTCCCGAATATAGTCATCGTGAGTGTGTGCTGTCAATAATTGGATCCTGAGGACCAGTTGGCGATTGTCGCGCCTAGACTGCACAATTTCAGACTGCGTGATTCTGATCATCACTCGTGAGTACCGCCACCCACCTATCTTTTTGTACCCCCTTTTCTTTTCGCTCCCCGCTAGCATAACAGGTCATTGTCAAGTAATTTTCTTTTCGCGTGATTTGCGAACTCGCCGACCTTTGAGTATTATTGCCGTCCGTTTTCTTGCCGCGCCCCAAAATTTATGTACAGTCCCCTTTTGCTTTGTAGTTGCGAATTATATCATTAGAGTTGAAATGCGTAGAGATTTGTGTTTCTCTTATTAACCCCTTTTCCCATCCGAAATTCGGGTTACAAATGGCATCCCTGGAGGGAACCATATTTTGAGTCTTATGTTTTTCTTACAATTTTGTATTCTGTCCTTGTCCATTTAGGAAATATATAAATATATATTCCTATATGTAACCCGAATTTCGCATGGGAAAAGGGGTTAATAAGAGAAACACAAATCTCTACGCATTTCAACTCTAATGATATAATTCGCAACTACAAAGCAAAAGGGGACTGTACATAAATTTTGGGGCGCGACAAGAAAACGGACGGCAATAATACTCAAAGGGCGGCGAGTTCGCAAATCACGCGAAAAGAAAATTACTTGACAATGACCTGTTATGGTAGCGTACTGGACTACGAAGTCGTAGGTCCTTAGTTCGATCGCCGGCTGGGCAATTTTTCGACTTTGTTTTCAGGCAGCAGTTCGTTATGTGTAAGACGAAATACGCTGTCTGTTTGGCATTTTCTGTAGTTTCCTACATTCTCGACAAATGTGAGTATGGCGCCATCTAAGACGACCTGCAGCTCTCGCAATGGTGCTCACCTGTACCCGGGCAAGCTCAGCTACGAAGCCGATTATATATATATACAATAATAGAGTGTTTCAAAAACTGAACATTTCCAAAAATCGACTCCGATATAGTGGTAATCGATAGGGAAAAAAAATAAAAATTTTTTCTCTCTTGGCAAAAATCGTTTAGAGGACGTTTACAAGTCGTTCAAAGCGCTAGAAGTTTTGCATTTGATCAACATGGCGAAAAATTTATTTTTCTGGTTTTATTTTTTATCTATCGCGTTTATTTACAAAAAATTGCACAAAAAAATAGACATTTGTCGCTTTTTTAACTTAGTTCATCGTGTAAAGCACGCTCACAAACATCAAGAAAATGTAGTGGCGTAAAAAACTAACAGCGATTGGATTAACATTTGAGAACCCCCATATATATATATATATATATATATATATATATATATATATATATCAATTGGTCATTTCGGAGACATTTTGATGCAAGAAATGGTCAATTTGAGGACATTTGGTCATTTTGAGGACCGTCTTCAAAAGTTTAAGGCATGAAATGGTCATTTTAGGGACATATAGTCCTCAAATTAACCAATGCAGGGATCGGTCATTTTGAGAACGTCCAGTAATCACTAAATGGTTATTTTGAGGACCATTGAAAATTATCAAATGGTCAATTAGATAACTTTAAAAAATTACGTCCATTGGGGGGGGGGGGTGGGGGGGGGGGGGGGTGGGGGGGGGGGGGGGTGGGGGGGGGGGGGGGTGGGGGGGGGGGGGGGTGGGGGGGGGGGGGGGTGGGGGGGGGGGGGGGTGGGGGGGGGGGGGGGTGGGGGGGGGGGGGGGTGGGGGGGGGGGGGGGTGGGGGGGGGGGGGGGTGGGGGGGGGGGGGGGTGGGGGGGGGGGGGGGTGGGGGGGGGGGGGGGTGGGGGGGGGGGGGGGTGGGGGGGGGGGGGGGTGGGGGGGGGGGGGGGTGGGGGGGGGGGGGGGTGGGGGGGGGGGGGGGTGGGGGGGGGGGGGGGTGGGGGGGGGGGGGGGTGGGGGGGGGGGGGGGTGGGGGGGGGGGGGGGTGGGGGGGGGGGGGGGTGGGGGGGGGGGGGGGTGGGGGGGGGGGGGGGTGGGGGGGGGGGGGGGTGGGGGGGGGGGGGGGTGGGGGGGGGGGGGGGTGGGGGGGGGGGGGGGTGGGGGGGGGGGGGGGTGGGGGGAATAGTTTGAATAATCATTCTGTATAACGATTTCTTCTAACATGGGTCGGGTATACTTCGTAAAGTTAAAATTTTGCATACACTTTAGAAATACTGTTTGAAATAAGGAAAATATAGTTTTGAAACAATTCAAGGCGGAATCATTGCTAAATAATCATTCCTTATAACAATTTCTAATAACTTGTGCAGAACATTCTTTATAAAGTTAAAATTTTGGCATGCTCTTTAAAAATACTGTTTGAATTAAGGAAAATATTGTTTTGAAACAATTGGCGGCGGAATAATAGTTTGAATAATCATTCTGTATAACGATTTCTTCTAACTTGGGTACGGTATACTTCGTAAAGTTAAAATTTTGCATACACTTCAGAAATCCTGTTTGAAATAAGGAAAATATAGTTTTGAAACAATTCAAGGCGGAATCATTGCTAAATTATCATTCCTTATAACAATTTCTAATAACTTGTGCAGAACATTTTTTATAAAGTTAAACTTTTTGCATGCTCTTTAAATATTCTGTTTGAATTAAGGAAAATATTGTTTTGAAACAATTCGCGACGGAATAATAGTTTGAATAATCATTCTGTATAACGATTTCTTCTAACATGGGTATGGTATACTTCGTAAAGTTAAAATTTTGCATACACTTCAGAAATACTGCTTAAAATAAGGAAAATATAGTTTTGAATCCACTCGCAGCGGAATCATTGTTTAAATAATTATTGTACAGAACTATTTCTGATAAGTTGTGCAGACAATTCTTTATAAATTCAAAATTTTGCATGCTCTTTAAATATACTGTTTGAATTAAGGAAAATATTGTTTTGAAACAATTCGCGGCGGAATAATAGTTTGAATAATCATTCTGTATGACGATTTCTTCTAACTTGGGTACGGTATACTTCGTAAAGTTAAAATTTTGCATACACTTCAGAAATACTGTTTGAAATAAGGAAATTATAGTTTTGAATCCATTCGCAGCGGAATCATTGTTTAAATAATGACTGTTTAGAACGATTTCTGATAAGTTGTGCAGACAATTCTTTATAAAGTCAAAATTTTGCATACACTTCAAAAATACTGTTTGAACTAAGGAAAATATACTTGTCAAGGAATTCGCGGCGGAATCATTGCTGAATAATCATTCTTTAGAACGATTACTGATAACATGTGCAAAACATTCTTTATAAAGTTACAATTATCCATGCTCTTTAAAAATACTGTTTGAATTAAGGAAAATATTGTTTTGAAACAATTCGCGGCGGAATAATAGTTTGAATAATCATTCTGTATAACGATTTCTTCTAACATGGGTAGGGTATACTGCGTAATGTTAAAATTTTGCATACACTTTAGAAATACTGTTTGAAATAAGGAAAATATAGTTTTGAACCAATTCAAGGCGGAATCATTGTTTAAATAATCATTCTTTATAACGATTTCTGATAACTTGTGCAGAACATTCTTTATAAAGTTACAATTAGGCATGCTCTTTAAAAATACTGTGAGAAATAAGGAAAATATCGTTTTGAAACCATATGCGGAGGAATCATTGTTTAAATAATTATTGTTTATACCTATTTATGATAACTTGTGCCGAAAATTCTTTATAAAGTTACAATTTTGCACGCTCTTGAAAAATACTGTTTGAATTAAGGAAAATATTGTTTTGAAACAATTCGCGGCGGAATAATTGTTTAAATAATCATTCTGTATGACGATTTCTTCTAACTTGGGTACGGTATACTTCGTAAAGTTAAAATTTTGCATACACTTCAGAAATACTGTTTGAAATAAGGAAAATATAGTTTTGAATCCATTCGCAGCGGAATCATTGTTTAAATAATGACTGTTTAGAACGATTTCTGATAAGTTGTGCAGACAATTCTTTATAAAGACAAAATTTTGCATACACTTCAAAAATACTGTTTGAACTAAGGAAAATATACTTTTCAAGGAATTCGCGGCGGAATCATTGCTGAATAATCATTCCTTATAACAATTTCTAATAACTTGTGCAGAAAATTCTTTATAAAGTTAAAATTTTGGCATGCTCTTTAAAAATACTGTTTGAATTAAGGAAAATATTGTTTTGAAACAATTGGCGGCGGAATAATAGTTTGAATAATCATTCTGTATAACGATTTCTTCAAACTTGGGTACGGTATAATTCGTAAAGTTAAAATTTTGCATACACTTCAGAAATACTGTTTGAAATAAGGAAAATATAGTTTTGAAGCAATTCGCTGCGGAATCATTGTTAAAATAATCATTGTTTTGAACGATTACTGATAACTTGTGCAGAACATTTTTTATAAATTTCAAATTTTGCATGCTCTTTAAAAATACTGTTTGAATTAAGGAAAATATTGTTTTGAAACAATTCGCAGCGGAATAATTGTTTAAATAATTATTCTGTATAACGATTTCTTCTAACTTGGGTACGGTATACTTCGTAAAGTTAAAATTTTGCATACACTTCAGAAATACTGTTTGAAATAAGGAAATTATAGTTTTGAATCCATTCGCAGCGGAATCATTGTTTAAATAATGACTGTTTAGAACGATATCTGATAAGTTGTGCAGACAATTCTTTATAAAGACAAAATTTTGCATACACTTCAAAAATACTGTTTGAACTAAGGAAAATATACTTTTCAAGGAATTCGCGGCGGAATCATTGCTGAATAATCATTCTATAGAACGATTACTGATAACATGTGCAAAACATTCTTTATAAAGTTATAATTTTCCATGCTCTTTAAAAATACTGTTTGAATTAAGGAAAATATTTTGTTTTGAAACAATTCGCGACGGAATAATAGTTTGAATAATCATTCTGTATAACGATTTCTTCTAACTTGGGTACGGTATACTTCGTAAAGTTAAAATTTTGCATACACTTCAGAAATACTGTTTGAAATAAGGAAATTATAGTTTTGAATCCATTCGCAGCGGAATCATTGTTTAAATAATGACTGTTTAGAACGATTTCTGATATGTTGTTCAGACAATTCTTTATAAAGTCAAAATTTTGCATACACTTCAGAAATACTGTTTGAAATAAGGAAAATATAGTTTTGAAGGAATTCGCGGCGGAATCATTGCTAAATAATCATTCCTTATAACAATTTCTAATAACTTGTGCAGAAAATTCTTTATAAAGTTACAATTTTGCATGCTCTTGAAAAATACTGTTTGAATTAAGGAAAATATTGTTTTGATACAATTCGCGGAAGAATAATTGTTTAAATAATCATTCTATATAATGATTTCTTGTAACTTGGGTTGGATATTGTTCGTAAATTTAAAATTTTGCATACACTTCAGAAATACTGTTTGAAATAAGGAAAATATAGTTTTGAAGGAATTCGCGGCGGAATCATTGCTAAATAATCATTCCTTATAACAATTTCTAATAACTTGTGCAGAAAATTCTTTATAAAGTTAAAATTTTGGCATGCTCTTTAAAAATACTGTTTGAATTAAGGAAAATATTGTTTTGAAACAATTGGCGGCGGAATAATAGTTTGAAGAATCATTCTGTATAACGATTTCTTCAAACTTGGGTACGGTATAATTCGTAAAGTTAAAATTTTGCATACACTTCAGAAATACTGTTTGAAATAAGGAAAATATAGTTTTGAATTCTTTCGCAGCGGAATCATTGTTAAAATAATCATTGTTTTGAACGATTACTGATAAGTTGTGCAGACAATTCTTTATAAATTCAAAATTTTGCATGCTCTTTAAATATACTGTTTGAATTAAGGAAAATATTGTTTTGAAACAATTCGCGGCGGAATAATAGTTTGAATAATCATTCTGTATAACGATTTCTACTAACTTGGGTACGGTATACTTCGTAAAGTTAAAATTTGGCATACACTTCAGAAATACTGTTTAAAATAAGGAAAATATAGTTTTGAAGCAATTCGCGGCGGAATCATTGTTTAAATAATCATTCTTTATAACAATTTCTGATAACTTGTACAGAACATTCTTTATAAAGTTAAAATTTTGGCATGCTCTTTAAAAATACTGTTTGAATTAAGGAAAATATTGTTTTGAAACAATTGGCGGCGGAATAATAGTTTGAATAATCATTCTGTATAACGATTTCTTCTAACTTGGGTACGGTATACTTCGTAAAGTTAAAATTTTGCATACACTTTAGAAATACTGTTTGAAATAAAGAAAATATAGTTTTGAAACAATTCAAGGCGGAATCATTGTTTAAATAATCATTCTTTATAACGATTTCTGATAACTTGTGCAGAACATTCTTTATAAATTCAAAATTTTGCATGCTCTTTAAATATACTGTTTGAATTAAGGAAAATATTGTTTTGAAACAATTCGCGGCGGAATCACTGCTAAATAATCATTCCTTATAACAATTTCTAATAACTTGTGCAGAACATTCTTTATAAAGTTAAAATTTTGGCATGCTCTTTAAAAATACTGTTTGAATTAAGGAAAATATTGTTTTGAAACAATTGGCGGCGGAATAATAGTTTGAAGAATCATTCTGTATAACGATTTCTTCTAACTTGGGTACGGTATACTTCGTAAAGTTAAAATGTTGCATACACTTCAGAAATACTGTTTAAAATAAGGAAAATATAGTTTTGAATTCTTTCGCAGCGGAATCATTGTTTAAATAATGATTGTTTAGAACGATTTCTGATAAGTTGTGCAGACAATTCTTTATAAATTTAAAATTTTGCATGTTCTTTAAATATTCTGTTTGAATGAAGGAAAATATTGTTTTGAAACAATTCGCGGCGGAATAATAGTTTGAATAATCATTCTGTATAACGATTTCTTCTAACATGGGTCGGGTATACTTCGTAAAGTTAAAATTTTGCATACACTTCAGAAATACTGTTTGAAATAAGGAAATTATAGTTTTGAATCCATTCGCAGCGGAATCATTGTTTAAATAATGACTGTTTAGAACGATTTCTGATAAGTTGTGCAGACAATTCTTTATAAAGACAAAATTTTGCATACACTTCAAAAATACTGTTTGAACTAAGGAAAATATACTTTTCAAGGAATTCGCGGCGGAATCATTGCTAAATTATCATTCCTTATAACAATTTCTAATAACTTGTGCAGAACATTTTTTATAAAGTTAAAATTTTTGCATGCTCTTTAAATATTCTGTTTGAATTAAGGAAAATATTGTTTTGAAACAATTCGCGACGGAATAATAGTTTGAATAATCATTCTGTATAACGATTTCTTCTAACATGGGTATGGTATACTTCGTAAAGTTAAAATTTTGCATACACTTCAGAAATACTGCTTAAAATAAGGAAAATATAGTTTTGAATCCACTCGCAGCGGAATCATTGTTTAAATAATTATTGTACAGAACTATTTCTGATAAGTTGTGCAGACAATTCTTTATAAATTCAAAATTTTGCATGCTCTTTAAATATACTGTTTGAATTAAGGAAAATATTGTTTTGAAACAATTCGCGGCGGAATAATAGTTTGAATAATCATTCTGTATGACGATTTCTTCTAACTTGGGTACGGTATACTTCGTAAAGTTAAAATTTTGCATACACTTCAGAAATACTGTTTGAAATAAGGAAATTATAGTTTTGAATCCATTCGCAGCGGAATCATTGTTTAAATAATGACTGTTTAGAACGATTTCTGATAAGTTGTGCAGACAATTCTTTATAAAGTCAAAATTTTGCATACACTTCAAAAATACTGTTTGATCTAAGGAAAATATACTTGTCAAGGAATTCGCGGCGGAATCATTGCTGAATAATCATTCTTTAGAACGATTACTGATAACATGTGCAAAACATTCTTTATAAAGTTACAATTATCCATGCTCTTTAAAAATACTGTTTGAATTAAGGAAAATATTGTTTTGAAACAATTCGCGGCGGAATAATAGTTTGAATAATCATTCTGTATAACGATTTCTTCTAACATGGGTAGGGTATACTGCGTAATGTTAAAATTTTGCATACACTTTAGAAATACTGTTTGAAATAAGGAAAATATAGTTTTGAACCAATTCAAGGCGGAATCATTGTTTAAATAATCATTCTTTATAACGATTTCTGATAACTTGTGCAGAACATTCTTTATAAAGTTACAATTAGGCATGCTCTTTAAAAATACTGTGAGAAATAAGGAAAATATCGTTTTGAAACCATATGCGGAGGAATCATTGTTTAAATAATTATTGTTTATACCTATTTATGATAACTTGTGCCGAAAATTCTTTATAAAGTTACAATTTTGCACGCTCTTGAAAAATACTGTTTGAATTAAGGAAAATATTGTTTTGAAACAATTCGCGGCGGAATAATTGTTTAAATAATCATTCTGTATGACGATTTCTTCTAACTTGGGTACGGTATACTTCGTAAAGTTAAAATTTTGCATACACTTCAGAAATACTGTTTGAAATAAGGAAAATATAGTTTTGAATCCATTCGCAGCGGAATCATTGTTTAAATAATGACTGTTTAGAACGATTTCTGATAAGTTGTGCAGACAATTCTTTATAAAGTCAAAATTTTGCATACACTTCAAAAATACTGTTTGAAATAAGGAAAATATCGTTTTGAAGGAATTCGCGGCGGAATCATTGCTGAATAATCATTCCTTATAACAATTTCTAATAACTTGTGCAGAAAATTCTTTATAAAGTTAAAATTTTGGCATGCTCTTTAAAAATACTGTTTGAATTAAGGAAAATATTGTTTTGAAACAATTGGCGGCGGAATAATAGTTTGAATAATCATTCTGTATAACGATTTCTTCAAACTTTGGTACGGTATAATTCGTAAAGTTAAAATTTTGCATACACTTCAGAAATACTGTTTGAAATAAGGAAAATATAGTTTTGAAGCAATTCGCTGCGGAATCATTGTTAAAATAATCATTGTTTTGAACGATTACTGATAACTTGTGCAGAACATTTTTTATAAATTTCAAATTTTGCATGCTCTTTAAAAATACTGTTTGAATTAAGGAAAATATTGTTTTGAAACAATTCGCAGCGGAATAATTGTTTAAATAATTATTCTGTATAACGATTTCTTCTAACTTGGGTACGGTATACTTCGTAAAGTTAAAATTTTGCATACACTTCAGAAATACTGTTTGAAATAAGGAAAATATTTTGTTTTGAAACAATTCGCGACGGAATAATAGTTTGAATAATCATTCTGTATAACGATTTCTTCTAACTTGGGTACGGTATACTTCGTAAAGTTAAAATTTTGCATACACTTCAGAAATACTGTTTGAAATAAGGAAATTATAGTTTTGAATCCATTCGCAGCGGAATCATTGTTTAAATAATGACTGTTTAGAACGATTTCTGATATGTTGTTCAGACAATTCTTTATAAAGTCAAAATTTTGCATACACTTCAGAAATACTGTTTGAAATAAGGAAAATATAGTTTTGAAGGAATTCGCGGCGGAATCATTGCTAAATAATCATTCCTTATAACAATTTCTAATAACTTGTGCAGAAAATTCTTTATAAAGTTACAATTTTGCATGCTCTTGAAAAATACTGTTTGAATTAAGGAAAATATTGTTTTGAAATAATTCGCGGAAGAATAATTGTTTAAATAATCATTCTATATAATGATTTCTTGTAACTTGGGTTGGATATTGTTCGTAAATTTAAAATTTTGCATACACTTCAGAAATACTGTTTGAAATAAGGAAAATATAGTTTTGAAGGAATTCGCGGCGGAATCATTGCTAAATAATCATTCCTTATAACAATTTCTAATAACTTGTGCAGAAAATTCTTTATAAAGTTAAAATTTTGGCATGCTCTTTAAAAATACTGTTTGAATTAAGGAAAATATTGTTTTGAAACAATTGGCGGCGGAATAATAGTTTGAAGAATCATTCTGTATAACGATTTCTTCAAACTTGGGTACGGTATAATTCGTAAAGTTAAAATTTTGCATACACTTCAGAAATACTGTTTGAAATAAGGAAAATATAGTTTTGAATTCTTTCGCAGCGGAATCATTGTTAAAATAATCATTGTTTTGAACGATTACTGATAAGTTGTGCAGACAATTCTTTATAAATTTAAAATTTTGCATGTTCTTTAAATATTCTGTTTGAATTAAGGAAAATATTGTTTTGAAACAATTCGCGGCGGAATAATAGTTTGAATAATCATTCTGTATAACGATTTCTACTAACTTGGGTACGGTATACTTCGTAAAGTTAAAATTTTGCATACACTTTAGAAATACTGTTTAAAATAAGGAAAATATAGTTTTGAAGGAATTCGCGGCGGAATCATTGCTAAATAATCATTCTTTATAACAATTTCTGATAACTTGTGCAGAACATTCTTTATAAAGTTAAAATTTTGGCATGCTCTTTAAAAATACTGTTTGAATTAAGGAAAATATTGTTTTGAAACAATTGGCGGCGGAATAATAGTTTGAAGAATCATTCTGTATAACGATTTCTTCAAACTTGGGTACGGTATAATTCGTAAAGTTAAAATTTTGCATACACTTCAGAAATACTGTTTGAAATAAAGAAAATATAGTTTTGAATTCTTTCGCAGCGGAATCATTATTTAAATAATGACTGTTTAGAACGATTTCTGATAAGTTGTGCAGACAATTCTTTATAAAGTCCAAATTTTGCCTGATAACATGTGCAAAACATTCTTTATAAAGTTAAAATTTTCCATGCTCTTTAAATATACTGTTTGAATTAAGGAAAATATTGTTTTGAAACAATTCGCGGCGGAATAATAGTTTGAATAATCATTCTGTATAACGATTTCTTCTAACATGGGTAGGGTATACTTCGTAAAGTTAAAATTTTCCAAGCATTTCAAAAATACTGTTTGAAATATCGAAAATATCGTTTTGAACATTTCGCGACGGAGTAATTGTTTCAATAATTAATGTTTATAACGATTTCTGTAAAATGCGTATAACTAGTGCAGAAAATTCTTTATAAAGTTAAAGTATTGCATGCTCTTTAAAAATACTGTTCGAAATTAGGAAAATATCGTTTTGAAACAATTCGCTACGGAATCATTGTTTACATAATCATTCTTTATAACGATTACTGATAACTTGTGCAGAAAATTCTTTATAAAGTTACAATTTGGCATGCTCTTTAAAAATACTGTTTGAGATAAGGAAAGTATCGTTTTGAAACTATTGGCGATGGAATCATTGCTTAAATAATCATTCTGTATAACGATTTCTTCTAACATGGGTATGGTATAGTTCGTAAAGTTAAAATTTTGCATACACTTCAGAAATACTGTTTGAAATAAGGAAAATATAGTTTTGAATCCATTCGCAGCGGAATCATTGTTTAAATAATGACTGTTTAGAACGATTTCTGATAAGTTGTGCAGACAATTCTTTATAAAGTCAAAATTTTGCATACACTTCAAAAATACTGTTTGAAATAAGGAAAATATCGTTTTGAAACAATTGGCGACGGAATAATAGTTTAAATAATCATTCTGTATAATGATTTCTTCTAACCTAGGTAAGATATTCTTCTTAAAAGTTAAAATTTGGCATACACTTCAGAAATACTGTTTAAAATAAGGAAAATATAGTTTTGAATCCTTTCGCAGCGGAATCATTGTTTAAATAATGATTGTTTAGAACGATTTCTGATAAGTTGTGCAGACAATTCTTTATAAATTCAAAATTTTGCATGCTCTTTAAATATACTGTTTGAATTAAGGAATATATTGTTTTGAAAAAATTCGCGGCGGAATAATTGTTTAAATAATCATTCTATATAATGATTTCTTCTAACTTGGGTAGGTTATTGTTCGTAAAGTTAAAATTTTGCATACACTTCAGAAATACTGTTTGAAATAAGGAAAATATAGTTTTGAATCCATTCGCAGCGGAATCATTGTTTAAATAATGACTGTTTAGAACGATTTCTGATAAGTTGTGCAGACAATTCTTTATAAAGTCAAAATTTTGCATACACTTCAAATATACTGTTTGAACTAAGGAAAAAATCGTTTTGAAACAATTAGCGACGGAATAATATTTTAAATAATCATTCTGTATAATGATTTCTTCTAACCTAGGTAAGATATTCTTCTTAAAAGTTAAAATTTTGCATACACATCAAAAATGCTGTTTGAACTAATGAAAATATACTTTTCAAGGAATTCGCGGCGGAATCATTGCTGAATAATCATTGTTTAGAACGATTACTGATAACATGTGCAAAACAT
Source organism: Trichopria drosophilae (assembly GCA_030407085.1). Taxonomy (NCBI): domain Eukaryota; kingdom Metazoa; phylum Arthropoda; class Insecta; order Hymenoptera; family Diapriidae; genus Trichopria; species Trichopria drosophilae. The sequence continues at coordinate 73,946,735 of CM059582.1, read as the reverse complement.
TCTTTATAAAGTTATAATTTTCCATGCTCCTTAAAAATACTGTTTGAATTAAGGAAAATATAGTTTTGAAGGAATTCGCGGCGGAATCATTGCTAAATCATCATTCTTTATAACAATTTCTGATAACTTGTGCAGAACATTCTTTATAAATTCAAAATTTTGCATGCTCTTTTAATGTACTGTTTGAATTAAGTAAAATATTGTTTTGAAACAATTCGCGGCGGAATAATAGTTTGAATAATCATTCTGTATAACGATTTCTACTAACTTGGGTACGGTATACTTCGTAAAGTTAAAATTTGGCATACACTTCAGAAATACTGTTTAAAATAAGGAAAATATAGTTTTCAAGGAATTCGCGGCGGAATCACTGCTAAATAATCATTCCTTATAACAATTTCTAATAACTTGTGCAGAACATTCTTTATAAAGTTAAAATTTTGGCATGCTCTTTAAAAATACTGTTTGAATTAAGGAAAATATTGTTTTGAAACAATTGGCGGCGGAATAATAGTTTAAAGAATCATTCTGTATAACGATTTCTTCCAACTTGGGTACGGTATACTTCGTAAAGTTAAAATGTTGCATACACTTCAGAAATCCTGTTTGAAATAAGGAAAATATAGTTTTGAAACAATTCAAGGCGGAATCATTGCTAAATTATCATTCCTTATAACAATTTCTAATAACTTGTGCAGAACATTCTTTATAAAGTTAAAATTTTGGCATGCTCTTTAAAAATACTGTTTGAATTAAGGAAAATATTGTTTTGAAACAATTCAAGGCGGAATCATTGTTTAAATAATCATTCTGTATAACGATTTCTTCTAACTTGGGTACGGTATACTTCGTAAAGTTAAAATGTTGCATACACTTCAGAAATACTGTTTAAAATAAGGAAAATATAGTTTTGAATTCTTTCGCAGCGGAATCATTGTTTAAATAATGATTGTTTAGAACGATTTCTGATAAGTTGTGCAGACAATTCTTTATAAATTTAAAATTTTGCATGTTCTTTAAATATTCTGTTTGAATGAAGGAAAATATTGTTTTGAAACAATTCGCGGCGGAATAATAGTTTGAATAATCATTCTGTATAACGATTTCTTCTAACATGGGTCGGGTATACTTCGTAAAGTTAAAATTTTCCATACACTTTAGAAATACTGTTTGAAATAAGGAAAATATAGTTTTGAAACAATTCAAGGCGGAATCATTGCTAAATAATCATTCCTTATAACAATTTCTAATAACTTGTGCAGAACATTCTTTATAAAGTTAAAATTTTGGCATGCTCTTTAAAAATACTGTTTGAATTAAGGAAAATATTGTTTTGAAACAATTGGCGGCGGAATAATAGTTTGAATAATCATTCTGTATAACGATTTCTTCTAACTTGGGTACGGTATACTTCGTAAAGTTAAAATTTTGCATACACTTCAGAAATCCTGTTTGAAATAAGGAAAATATAGTTTTGAAACAATTCAAGGCGGAATCATTGCTAAATTATCATTCCTTATAACAATTTCTAATAACTTGTGCAGAACATTCTTTATAAAGTTAAAATTTTTGCATGCTCTTTAAATATACTGTTCGAAATTAAGGAAAATATTGTTTTGAAACAATTCGCGACGGAATAATAGTTTGAATAATCATTCTGTATAACGATTTCTTCTAACTTGGGTACGGTATACTTCGTAAAGTTAAAATTTTGCATACACTTCAGAAATCCTGTTTGAAATAAGGAAAATATAGTTTTCAAGGAATTCGCGGCGGAATCACTGCTAAATAATCATTCTTTAGAACGATTACTGATAACATGTGCAAAACATTCTTTATAAAGTTACAATTATCCATGCTCTTTAAAAATACTGTTTGAATTAAGGAAAATATTGTTTTGAAACAATTCGCGTCGGAATAATAGTTTGAATAATCATTCTGTATAACGATTTCTTCTAACATGGGTAGGGTATACTGCGTAATGTTAAAATTTTGCATACACTTTAGAAATACTGTTTGAAATAAGGAAAATATAGTTTTGAACCAATTCAAGGCGGAATCATTGTTTAAATAATCATTCTTTATAACGATTTCTGATAACTTGTGCAGAACATTCTTTATAAAGTCAAAATTTTGCATACACTTTAAAAATACTGTTTGAATTAAGGAAAATATTGTTTTGAAACAATTCGCGGCGGAATAATAGTTTGAATAATCATTCTGTATAACGATTTCTTCTAACATGGGTAGGGTATACTGCGTAATGTTAAAATTTTGCATACACTTCAGAAATACTGCTTAAAATAAGGAAAATATAGTTTTGAATCCACTCGCAGCGGAATCATTGTTTAAATATTGACTCTTTAGAACGATTTTCGATTAGTTGTGCAGACAATTCTTTATAAAGTCAAAATTTTGCATACACTTCAAAAATACTGTTTGAAATAAGGAAAATATCGTTTTGAAACAATTGGCGACGGAATAATAGTTTAAATAATCATTCTGTATAATGATTTCTTCTAACCTAGGTAAGATATTCTTCTTAAAAGTTAAAATTTGGCATACACTTCAGAAATACTGTTTAAAATAAGGAAAATATAGTTTTGAATCCTTTCGCAGCGGAATCATTGTTTAAATAATGATTGTTTAGAACGATTTCTAATAACTTGTGCAGAACATTCTTTATAAATTCAAAATTTTGCATGCTCTTTAAATATACTGTTTGAATTAAGGAATATATTGTTTTGAAAAAATTCGCGGCGGAATAATTGTTTAAATAATCATTCTATATAATGATTTCTTCTAACTTGGGTAGGTTATTGTTCGTAAAGTTAAAATTTTGCATACACTTCAGAAATACTGTTTGAAATAAGGAAAATATAGTTTTGAATCCATTCGCAGCGGAATCATTGTTTAAATAATGACTGTTTAGAACGATTTCTGATAAGTTGTGCAGACAATTCTTTATAAAGTCAAAATTTTGCATACACTTCAAAAATACTGTTTGAACTAAGGAAAAAATCGTTTTGAAACAATTAGCGACGGAATAATATTTTAAATAATCATTCTGTATAATGATTTCTTCTAACCTAGGTAAGATATTCTTCTTAAAAGTTAAAATTTTGCATACACATCAAAAATGCTGTTTGAACTAATGAAAATATACTTTTCAAGGAATTCGCGGCGGAATCATTGCTGAATAATCATTGTTTAAAACGATTACTGATAACATGTGCAAAACATTCTTTATAAAGTTATAATTTTCCATGCTCCTTAAAAATACTGTTTGAATTAAGGAAAATATAGTTTTGAAGGAATTCGCGCCGGAATCATTGCTAAATCATCATTCTTTATAACAATTTCTGATAACTTGTGCAGAACATTCTTTATAAATTCAAAATTTTGCATGCTCTTTAAAAATACTGTTTGAATTAAGGAAAATATTGTTTTGAAACAATTGGCGGCGGAATAATAGTTTAAAGAATCATTCTGTATAACGATTTCTTCTAACTTGGGTACGGTATACTTCGTAAAGTTAAAATGTTGCATACACTTCAGAAATACTGTTTAAAATAAGGAAAATATAGTTTTGAATTCTTTCGCAGCGGAATCATTGTTTAAATAATGATTGTTTAGAACGATTTCTGATAAGTTGTGCAGACAATTCTTTATAAATTTAAAATTTTGCATGTTCTTTAAATATTCTGTTTGAATGAAGGAAAATATTGTTTTGAAACAATTCGCGGCGGAATAATAGTTTGAATAATCATTCTGTATAACGATTTCTTCTAACATGGGTCGGGTATACTTCGTAAAGTTAAAATTTTGCATACACTTTAGAAATACTGTTTGAAATAAGGAAAATATAGTTTTGAAACAATTCAAGGCGGAATCATTGCTAAATAATCATTCCTTATAACAATTTCTAATAACTTGTGCAGAACATTCTTTATAAAGTTAAAATTTTGGCATGCTCTTTAAAAATACTGTTTGAATTAAGGAAAATATTGTTTTGAAACAATTGGCGGCGGAATAATAGTTTGAATAATCATTCTGTATAACGATTTCTTCTAACTTGGGTACGGTATACTTCGTAAAGTTAAAATTTTGCATACACTTCAGAAATCCTGTTTGAAATAAGGAAAATATAGTTTTGAAACAATTCAAGGCGGAATCATTGCTAAATTATCATTCCTTATAACAATTTCTAATAACTTGTGCAGAACATTCTTTATAAAGTTAAAATTTTTGCATGCTCTTTAAATATACTGTTTGAATTAAGGAAAATATTGTTTTGAAACAATTCGCGACGGAATAATAGTTTGAATAATCATTCTGTATAACGATTTCTTCTAACATGGGTATGGTATACTTCGTAAAGTTAAAATTTTGCATACACTTCAGAAATACTGCTTAAAATAAGGAAAATATAGTTTTGAATCCACTCGCAGCGGAATCATTGTTTAAATAATGATTGTACAGAACTATTTCTGATAAGTTGTGCAGACAATTCTTTATAAATTCAAAATTTTGCATGCTCTTTAAATATACTGTTTGAATTAAGGAAAATATTGTTTTGAAACAATTCGCGGCGGAATAATAGTTTGAATAATCATTCTGCATAACGATTTCTTCTAACTCGGGTACGGTGTACTTCGTAAAGTTAAAATTTTGCATACACTTCAGAAATACTGTTTAAAATAAGGAAAATATAGTTTTGAATCCATTCGCAGCGGAATCATTTTTAAATAATGACTCTTTAGAACGATTTTTGATTAGTTGTGCAGACAATTCTTTATAAAGTCAAAATTTTGCATACACTTCAAAAATACTGTTTGAAATAAGGAAAATATCGTTTTGAAACAATTGGCGACGGAATAATAGTTTAAATAATCATTCTGTATAATGATTTCTTCTAACCTAGGTAAGATATTCTTCTTAAAAGTTAAAATTTTGCATACACATCAAAAATACTGTTTGAACTAAGGAAAATATACTTTTCAAGGAATTCGCGGCGGAATCATTGCTGAATAATCATTGTTTAGAACGATCACTGATAACATGTGCAAAACATTCTTTATAAAGTTATAATTTTCCATGCTCCTTAAAAATACTGTTTGAATTAAGGAAAATATAGTTTTGAAGGAATTCGCGGCGGAATCATTGCTAAATAATCATTCTTTATAACAATTTCTGATAACTTGTGCAGAACATTCTTTATAAATTCAAAATTTTGCTCTTTAAAAATACTGTTTGAATTAAGGAAAATATTGTTTTGAAACAATTTGCAGCGGAATAGTAGTTTAAATAATCATTCTGTATAATGATTTCTTCTAACTTGGGTACGGTATACTTCGTAAAGTTAAAATTTTGCATACACTTTAGAAATACTGTTTGAAATAAAGAAAATATAGTTTTGAAACAATTCAAGGCGGAATCATTGTTTAAATAATCATTCTTTATAACGATTTCTGATAACTTGTGCAGAACATTCTTTATAAATTCAAAATTTTGCATGCTCTTTAAATATACTGTTTGAATTAAGGAAAATATTGTTTTGAAACAATTGGCGGCGGAATAATAGTTTGAATAATCATTCTGTATAACGATTTCTTCTAACATGGGTCCGGTATACTTCGTAAAGTTAAAATTTTCCATACACTTTAGAAATACTGTTTGAAATAAGGAAAATATAGTTTTGAAACAATTCAAGGCGGAATCATTGCTAAATAATCATTCCTTATAACAATTTCTAATAACTTGTGCAGAACATTCTTTATAAAGTTAAAATTTTGGCATGCTCTTTAAAAATACTGTTTGAATTAAGGAAAATATTGTTTTGAAACAATTGGCGGCGGAATAATAGTTTGAATAATCATTCTGTATAACGATTTCTTCTAACTTGGGTACGGTATACTTCGTAAAGTTAAAATTTTGCATACACTTCAGAAATCCTGTTTGAAATAAGGAAAATATAGTTTTGAAACAATTCAAGGCGGAATCATTGCTAAATTATCATTCCTTATAACAATTTCTAATAACTTGTGCAGAACATTCTTTATAAAGTTAAAATTTTTGCATGCTCTTTAAATATACTGTTCGAAATTAAGGAAAATATTGTTTTGAAACAATTCGCGACGGAATAATAGTTTGAATAATCATTCTGTATGACGATTTCTTCTAACTTGGGTACGGTATACTTCGTAAAGTTAAAATTTTGCATACACTTCAGAAATACTGTTTGAAATAAGGAAATTATAGTTTTGAATCCATTCGCAGCGGAATCATTATTTAAATAATGACTGTTTAGAACGATTTCTGATAAGTTGTGCAGACAATTCTTTATAAAGTCCAAATTTTGCATACACTTCAAAAATACTGTTTAAACTAAGGAAAATATACTTGTCAAGGAATTCGCGGCGGAATCATTGCTGAATAATCATTCTTTAGAACGATTACTGATAACATGTGCAAAACATTCTTTATAAAGTTACAATTATCCATGCTCTTTAAAAATACTGTTTGAATTAAGGAAAATATTGTTTTGAAACAATTCGCGGCGGAATAATAGTTTGAATAATCATTCTGTATAACGATTTCTTCTAACATGGGTAGGGTATACTGCGTAATGTTAAAATTTTGCATACAGTTTAGAAATACTGTTTGAAATAAGGAAAATATAGTTTTGAACCAATTCAAGGCGGAATCATTGTTTAAATAATCATTCTTTATAACGATTTCTGATAACTTGTGCAGAACATTCTTTATAAAGTTACAATTAGGCATGCTCTTTAAAAATACTGTGAGAAATAAGGAAAATATCGTTTTGAAACCATATGCGGAGGAATCATTGTTTAAATAATTATTGTTTATACCTATTTATGATAACTTGTGCCGAAAATTCTTTATAAAGTTACAATTTTGCACGCTCTTGAAAAATACTGTTTGAATTAAGGAAAATATTGTTTTGAAACAATTCGCGGCGGAATAATTGTTTAAATAATCATTCTGTATAACGATTTCTTCTAACATGGGTATGGTATACTTCGTAAAGTTAAAATTTTGCATACACTTCAGAAATACTGCTTAAAATAAGGAAAATATAGTTTTGAATCCACTCGCAGCGGAATCATTGTTTAAATATTGACTCTTTAGAACGATTTTCGATTAGTTGTGCAGACAATTCTTTATAAAGTCAAAATTTTGCATACACTTCAAAAATACTGTTTGAAATAAGGAAAATATCGTTTTGAAACAATTGGCGACGGAATAATAGTTTAAATAATCATTCTGTATAATGATTTCTTCTAACCTAGGTAAGATATTCTTCTTAAAAGTTAAAATTTGGCATACACTTCAGAAATACTGTTTAAAATAAGGAAAATATAGTTTTGAATCCTTTCGCAGCGGAATCATTGTTTAAATAATGATTGTTTAGAACGATTTCTGATAAGTTGTGCAGACAATTCTTTATAAATTCAAAATTTTGCATGCTCTTTAAATATACTGTTTGAATTAAGGAATATATTGTTTAGAAAAAATTCGCGGCGGAATAATTGTTTAAATAATCATTCTATATAATGATTTCTTCTAACTTGGGTAGGTTATTGTTCGTAAAGTTAAAATTTTGCATACACTTCAGAAATACTGTTTGAAATAAGGAAAATATAGTTTTGAATCCATTCGCAGCGGAATCATTGTTTAAATAATGACTGTTTAGAACGATTTCTGATAAGTTGTGCAGACAATTCTTTATAAAGTCAAAATTTTGCATACACTTCAAAAATACTGTTTGAACTAAGGAAAAAATCGTTTTGAAACAATTAGCGACGGAATAATATTTTAAATAATCATTCTGTATAATGATTTCTTCTAACCTAGGTAAGATATTCTTCTTAAAAGTTAAAATTTTGCATACACATCAAAAATGCTGTTTGAACTAATGAAAATATACTTTTCAAGGAATTCGCGGCGGAATCATTGCTGAATAATCATTGTTTAAAACGATTACTGATAACATGTGCAAAACATTCTTTATAAAGTTATAATTTTCCATGCTCCTTAAAAATACTGTTTGAATTAAGGAAAATATAGTTTTGAAGGAATTCGCGCCGGAATCATTGCTAAATCATCATTCTTTATAACAATTTCTGATAACTTGTGCAGAACATTCTTTATAAATTCAAAATTTTGCATGCTCTTTAAAAATACTGTTTGAATTAAGGAAAATATTGTTTTGAAACAATTGGCGGCGGAATAATAGTTTAAAGAATCATTCTGTATAACGATTTCTTCTAACTTGGGTACGGTATACTTCGTAAAGTTAAAATGTTGCATACACTTCAGAAATACTGTTTAAAATAAGGAAAATATAGTTTTGAATTCTTTCGCAGCGGAATCATTGTTTAAATAATGATTGTTTAGAACGATTTCTGATAAGTTGTGCAGACAATTCTTTATAAATTTAAAATTTTGCATGTTCTTTAAATATTCTGTTTGAATGAAGGAAAATATTGTTTTGAAACAATTCGCGGCGGAATAATAGTTTGAATAATCATTCTGTATAACGATTTCTTCTAACATGGGTCGGGTATACTTCGTAAAGTTAAAATTTTGCATACACTTTAGAAATAGTGTTTGAAATAAGGAAAATATAGTTTTGAAACAATTCAAGGCGGAATCATTGCTAAATAATCATTCCTTATAACAATTTCTAATAACTTGTGCAGAACATTCTTTATAAAGTTAAAATTTTGGCATGCTCTTTAAAAATACTGTTTGAATTAAGGAAAATATTGTTTTGAAACAATTGGCGGCGGAATAATAGTTTGAATAATCATTCTGTATAACGATTTCTTCTAACTTGGGTACGGTATACTTCGTAAAGTTAAAATTTTGCATACACTTCAGAAATCCTGTTTGAAATAAGGAAAATATAGTTTTGAAACAATTCAAGGCGGAATCATTGCTAAATTATCATTCCTTATAACAATTTCTAATAACTTGTGCAGAACATTCTTTATAAAGTTAAAATTTTTGCATGCTCTTTAAATATACTGTTTGAATTAAGGAAAATATTGTTTTGAAACAATTCGCGACGGAATAATAGTTTGAATAATCATTCTGTATAACGATTTCTTCTAACATGGGTATGGTATACTTCGTAAAGTTAAAATTTTGCATACACTTCAGAAATACTGCTTAAAATAAGGAAAATATAGTTTTGAATCCACTCGCAGCGGAATCATTGTTTAAATAATGATTGTACAGAACTATTTCTGATAAGTTGTGCAGACAATTCTTTATAAATTCAAAATTTTGCATGCTCTTTAAATATACTGTTTGAATTAAGGAAAATATTGTTTTGAAACAATTCGCGGCGGAATAATAGTTTGAATAATCATTCTGCATAACGATTTCTTCTAACTCGGGTACGGTGTACTTCGTAAAGTTAAAATTTTGCATACACTTCAGAAATACTGTTTAAAATAAGGAAAATATAGTTTTGAATCCATTCGCAGCGGAATCATTTTTAAATAATGACTCTTTAGAACGATTTTTGATTAGTTGTGCAGACAATTCTTTATAAAGTCAAAATTTTGCATACACTTCAAAAATACTGTTTGAAATAAGGAAAATATCGTTTTGAAACAATTGGCGACGGAATAATAGTTTAAATAATCATTCTGTATAATGATTTCTTCTAACCTAGGTAAGATATTCTTCTTAAAAGTTAAAATTTTGCATACACATCAAAAATACTGTTTGAACTAAGGAAAATATACTTTTCAAGGAATTCGCGGCGGAATCATTGCTGAATAATCATTGTTTAGAACGATCACTGATAACATGTGCAAAACATTCTTTATAAAGTTATAATTTTCCATGCTCCTTAAAAATACTGTTTGAATTAAGGAAAATATAGTTTTGAAGGAATTCGCGGCGGAATCATTGCTAAATAATCATTCTTTATAACAATTTCTGATAACTTGTGCAGAACATTCTTTATAAATTCAAAATTTTGCTCTTTAAAAATACTGTTTGAATTAAGGAAAATATTGTTTTGAAACAATTTGCAGCGGAATAGTAGTTTAAATAATCATTCTGTATAATGATTTCTTCTAACTTGGGTAGGATGTTGTTCGTAAAGTTAAAATTTTGCATACACTGCAGAAATACTGTTTGAAATAAGGAAAATATAGTTTTGAAGCAATTCGCCGCGGAATCATTGTTTAAATAATCATTCTATATAACGATTTCTGATAACTTGTGCAGAACATTCTTTATAAAGTTACAATTAGGCATGCTCTTTAAAAATACTGTTAGAAATAAGGAAAATATCGTTTTGAAACCATACGCGGAGGAATCATTGTTTAAATAATTATGGTTTAAACCTATTTATGATAACTTATGCCGAAAATTCTTTATAAAGTTACAATTTTGCATGCTCTTGAAAAATACTGTTTGAATTAAGGAAAATATTGTTTTGAAACAATTCGCGGCGGAATAATTGTTTCAATAATCATTCTATATAATGATTTCTTCGAACTTGGGTACGGTATACTTCGTAAAGTTAAAATTTGGCATACACTTCAGAAATACTGTTTAAAATAAGGAAAATATAGTTTTGAAGGAATTCGCGGCGGAATCATTGCTAAATAATCATTCTTTATAACAATTTCTGATAACTTGTGCAGAACATTCTTTATAAATTCAAAATTTTGCATGCTGTTTAAATATACTGTTTGAATTAAGGAAAATATTGTTTTGAAACAATTCGCGGCGGAATAATAGTTTGAATAATCATTCTGTATAACGATTTCTTCTAACATGGGTATGGTATACTTCGTAAAGTTAAAATTTTGCATACACTTCAGAAATACTGCTTAAAATAAGGAAAATATAGTTTTGAATCCACTCGCAGCGGAATCATTGTTTAAATAATGATTGTACAGAACTATTTCTGATAAGTTGTGCAGAACATTCTTTATAAATTCAAAATTTTGCATGCTCTTTAAATATACTGTTTGAATTAAGGAAAATATTGTTTTGAAACAATTCGCGGCGGAATAATAGTTTGAATAATCATTCTGTATAACGATTTCTACTAACTTGGGTAGGGTATACTTCGTAAAGTTAAAATTTTGCATACACTTTAGAAATACTGTTTGAAATAAAGAAAATATAGTTTTGAAACAATTCAAGGCGGAATCATTGTTTAAATAATCATTCTTTATAACGATTTCTGATAACTTGTGCAGAACATTCTTTATAAATTCAAAATTTTTTATGCTCTTTAAATATACTGTTTGAATTAAGGAAAATATTGTTTTGAAACAATTCGCGGCGGAATCATTGCTGAATAATCATTGTTTAGAACGATTTCTAATAACTTGTGCAGAACATTCTTTATAAAGTTAAAATTTTGGCATGCTCTTTAAAAATACTGTTTGAATTAAGGAAAATATTGTTTTGAAACAATTGGCGGCGGAATAATAGTTTGAAGAATCATTCTGTATAACGATTTCTTCTAACTTGGGTACGGTATACTTCGTAAAGTTAAAATGTTGCATACACTTCAGAAATACTGTTTAAAATAAGGAAAATATACTTTTGAATTCTTTCGCAGCGGAATCATTGTTTAAATAATGATTGTTTAGAACGATTTCTGATAAGTTGTGCAGACAATTCTTTATAAATTTAAAATTTTGCATGTTCTTTAAATATTCTGTTTGAATGAAGGAAAATATTGTTTTGAAACAATTCGCGGCGGAATAATAGTTTGAATAATCATTCTGTATAACGATTTCTTCTAACATGGGTCGGGTATACTTCGTAAAGTTAAAATTTTGCATACACTTTAGAAATACTGTTTGAAATAAGGAAAATATAGTTTTGAAACAATTCAAGGCGGAATCATTGCTAAATAATCATTCCTTATAACAATTTCTAATAACTTGTGCAGAACATTCTTTATAAAGTTAAAATTTTGGCATGCTCTTTAAAAATACTGTTTGAATTAAGGAAAATATTGTTTTGAAACAATTGGCGGCGGAATAATAGTTTGAATAATCATTCTGTATAACGATTTCTTCTAACTTGGGTACGGTATACTTCGTAAAGTTAAAATTTTGCATACACTTCAGAAATCCTGTTTGAAATAAGGAAAATATAGTTTTGAAACAATTCAAGGCGGAATCATTGCTAAATTATCATTCCTTATAACAATTTCTAATAACTTGTGCAGAACATTCTTTATAAAGTTAAAATTTTTGCATGCTCTTTAAATATACTGTTTGAATTAAGGAAAATATTGTTTTGAAACAATTCGCGACGGAATAATAGTTTGAATAATCATTCTGTATAACGATATCTTCTAACATGGGTATGGTATACTTCGTAAAGTTAAAATTTTGCATACACTTCAGAAATACTGCTTAAAATAAGGAAAATATAGTTTTGAATCCACTCGCAGCGGAATCATTGTTTAAATAATGATTGTACAGAACTATTTCTGATAAGTTGTGCAGACAATTCTTTATAAATTCAAAATTTTGCATGCTCTTTAAATATACTGTTTGAATTAAGGAAAATATTGTTTTGAAACAATTCGCGGCGGAATAATAGTTTGAATAATCATTCTGCATAACGATTTCTTCTAACTCGGGTACGGTGTACTTCGTAAAGTTAAAATTTTGCATACACTTCAGAAATACTGTTTAAAATAAGGAAAATATAGTTTTGAATCCATTCGCAGCGGAATCATTGTTTAAATAATGACTCTTTAGAACGATTTTTGATTAGTTGTGCAGACAATTCTTTATAAAGTCAAAATTTTGCATACACTTCAAAAATACTGTTTGAAATAAGGAAAATATCGTTTTGAAACAATTGGCGACGGAATAATAGTTTAAATAATCATTCTGTATAATGATTTCTTCTAACCTAGGTAAGATATTCTTCTTAAAAGTTAAAATTTTGCATACACATCAAAAATACTGTTTGAACTAAGGAAAATATACTTTTCAAGAAATTCGCGGCGGAATCATTGCTGAATAATCATTGTTTAGAACGATCACTGATAACATGTGCAAAACATTCTTTATAAAGTTATAATTTTCCATGCTCCTTAAAAATACTGTTTGAATTAAGGAAAATATAGTTTTGAAGGAATTCGCGGCGGAATCATTGCTAAATAATCATTCTTTATAACAATTTCTGATAACTTGTGCAGAACATTCTTTATAAATTCAAAATTTTGCTCTTTAAAAATACTGTTTGAATTAAGGAAAATATTGTTTTGAAACAATTTGCAGCGGAATAGTAGTTTAAATAATCATTCTGTATAATGATTTCTTCTAACTTGGGTAGGATGTTGTTCGTAAAGTTAAAATTTTGCATACACTACAGAAATACTGTTTGAAATAAGGAAAATATAGTTTTGAAGCAATTCGCCGCGGAATCATTGTTTAAATAATCATTCTATATAACGATTTCTGATAACTTGTGCAGAACATTCTTTATAAAGTTACAATTAGGCATGCTCTTTAAAAATACTGTTAGAAATAAGGAAAATATCGTTTTGAAACCATACGCGGAGGAATCATTGTTTAAATAATTATTGTTTAAACCTATTTATGATAACTTGTGCCGAAAATTCTTTATAAAGTTACAATTTTGCATGCTCTTGAAAAATACTGTTTGAATTAAGGAAAATATTGTTTTGAAACAATTCGCGGCGGAATAATTGTTTCAATAATCATTCTATATAATGATTTCTTCTAACTTGGGTACGGTATACTTCGTAAAGTTAAAATTTGGCATACACTTCAGAAATACTGTTTAAAATAAGGAAAATATAGTTTTGAAGGAATTCGCGGCGGAATCATTGCTAAATAATCATTCTTTATAACAATTTCTGATAACTTGTGCAGAACATTCTTTATAAATTCAAAATTTTGCATGCTCTTTAAATATACTGTTTGAATTAAGGAAAATATTGTTTTGAAACAATTCGCGGCGGAATAATAGTTTGAATAATCATTCTGTATAACGATTTCTTCTAACATGGGTATGGTATACTTCGTAAAGTTAAAATTTTGCATACACTTCAGAAATACTGCTTAAAATAAGGAAAATATAGTTTTGAATCCACTCGCAGCGGAATCATTGTTTAAATAATGATTGTACAGAACTATTTCTGATAAGTTGTGCAGACAATTCTTTATAAATTCAAAATTTTGCATGCTCTTTAAATATACTGTTTGAATTAAGGAAAATATTGTTTTGAAACAATTCGCGGCGGAATAATAGTTTGAATAATCATTCTGCATAACGATTTCTTCTAACTCGGGTACGGTGTACTTCGTAAAGTTAAAATTTTGCATACACTTCAGAAATACTGTTTAAAATAAGGAAGTAGATGAATAGGGACAGATCTCACGGAGTTCCCGCCGCCGCCACCAGGCGTCGCCACAGTCGCGGCGCTGTCGCAGCATGCGAGGTGGTAGATTCGTGAACTAATTCGCAGACTGATTCGTGGACTAATTCGTGGTTTGAGTCGCGGACTGACTCGCGGGCTGATTCGCGGATTGATTCGCATTTTTGATTTACTGTTTAGTACGCGGGCTTATAATTCAAGACTCGCGGCGCTGTCGCAGCATGCGAGGTGGTAGATTCATGAACTAATTCGTGGTTTGAGTCTCGGACGGACTCGTGGTTTGAGTCGCGGACTGACTCGCGGGCCGATTCGCGGATTGATTCGCATTTTTGATTTGCTGTTTAGTACGCGGTTTCAAGAGTCTCTCATTGGGAAATCTGACTGTCGCTTATGAGGTCATTAAGATGACGCAAGACTTTGTGGATGGTCCCATTAAGTTTTCGAAGATTAATGCTGTAGCGTTATGCATATATCTTTCGGGTTATTATAAACAATTTCATGTATTGTTATTACAAATTTCGAAAGCTTTGAAGGTCGAAAAACATAGGTAATTTAATGCGTTACATTGTCGAATGAAAAGAGAAGGTAAAGGTCAACCAATATTTATTATTTCATTAGATATTGTTATTAATAAAATGTTTTTACATTATCATTGAAAACGACATCGTTCTAATGCGTGATCTTACAAAATTCAATCAGAGAGATTGAAAAGTGTTGACCGTTACACATTAGTATTACCATGTGTCGAAAATCAAATTTAAAAAGTCGCCTTCATTAAAGGTCAGATATTGCTACATTATAGTTGCTTATGGAAATACATCGTATTCGGTAGGAACCGTATTGAGAGTGAAAGTAAAATGGCCTTTTCCTCGTGCGTACACCGTTACCGACCTAATTCGGATGTTACATATCTTTTTTGATGAATTGACAGCGTAGATTTCCATTAGTCTGAATACCAGTTTGAAGGTGTCTAGCTCAATCTCGTATATCGACGACCTACTTTTTAAATCTCACACAAATTTTAAAAACCTACAATCAGGGCGTTGACCTCTCCCTTACCATGTTGTAAGTTTGAATTCACCTTTCAGAGTTTTCTCTCGTCGGGGGAAATCTATCCATCAATATGACAGTCGTCTTGACAAGCCGTTAGTGTATCTCAATGATCTTCAATAGTGACGAAACCGCTGAGCCCCTTCACACAAAACCGCTAAGACCATTTTAAAATTAATTTAGAAAAGCCTCTAAGCAAGTCACAACGCGTTCAAAAGACCTGGTGTCGACCCCCTGATGCGCGGAAACCTTTTCCTCGTGCGTTCTACTATCATCTCTCTCGCTCTCGCATACTCTTATTTAGATCCATTAACATTAGCAGTATACCGTTTTTATGGTCGTCGATTATCCGTGGATCACTTATTCATCGTACATTTGTTTTCCTGAAACTTTCGAAAATGTATACGGGTCCAGACACGTTTAAAAGGTCATTGCACAATTTCTTCAAAACATTATCTGTTTACCAAATTTCGGCAATCCGTGCCGTAAGAGAAAGGAGGCAGTCTAATTCAAATATTCCAATGTCATAATTTCTATGATCTCTTTAGCTCTCGCATACTCTTTCTTAGATCCATTAACATTAGCAGTATACCGTTTTCACGGTCGTCGATTATCCGTCGATCACTTATTCACCGTACATTTGTTTTCTCGAAACTCTCGAAATTGTATACAGATCCAGACATCGTTTCAAAGGAATGTCGCATTCCTGTGTCTATGTTTGACAGTACGTAAGCACCTCTATTTCAAATATTGTATTTCTACATCAATATGGTAGATGTCTAAAAGATTTTTGAGGCCTTGAACAGGGTTTACAGCACTCTTGAAGAAGACGCTGCTGAGGATCAATTTTCCAACTTCATTCGAGAATCCATCAAAAAGATTGAGAAAATCAATTAATTCTTAAGGACCAATCCTCACATTCCAAATGGGGTGAAGTTATCATTGGAGACACGTATTCATTGCATCACGGTACAGAGGGTTACAGCTGCTCACAGATTAATTAGCGTATCTCAATGATCTCCAATAGAGACAAAACCGTCGAGTCCCTTCACCCAAGACCATTTTGAAATTAACGTAGAAAAGCCGCTAAGCAAGTCTCAACGCGTTCAAAAGACCTGGCGCCGACCCCCTAATATTGTTATAAAAATGTCCAGCCGTTAGATGGTCATTGCAAACGGCCTCTTTCTAATGCGTGATCTTAAGAAATTAGTTCATAAATATTGAAAAGTACTGGCTGTTACACATTAGTATTGTCATGTGAGGAATGTCGAAAAAAAAAAATGCAAAAGCAATTCATTAAAGGTCAGCTATTGCTACATCATATTCGCTTCTCGATGCCTGTGTGGAAATACAGCGTAGGCTGGGAACCGTATTTTGAATGTGAACATAAAATTCTAATAATGACCTTTTCCTCCTGCGTGCTACTACCATCTCTCTTGCTCTCTAGTACCCGTTGTTAGATTATACCGTTATCACGGTCATCGAAATCGCCGATTGCCAACCGATCATTTTCACCATATATTTTCCATGTATACAGGTTCAGACGCGTTAAAAGTCATTGCGCAATTTCATCAAAAGGTATACCAAGTAACACATTTTCTCTTTCCAAAATTTTTAGACAACCTCCACCATAATAGAAAGGAGATGATCTCAGTTCTGTATTTTATCTAGGAATAACATGGCGGGCCACCTGTAGACCAACTCACCCCTTTGTTAACAAAAGTAGCATAAATAAATAAATAAATAAATAATTTATAATAATAATATTTAAATAGTAATAAATTTCACATAATCCGAATAGCGTGTATTAAAATGTATAATATAGAAATGATGGAAGAAGCTAGCAGTAATTAGAAAGAGAGGATGACACGCTTATTCCCTATGCATTTATCTATTCACGATATTTACGTGTTTTCATGACGTTCGAGCCATAGCTATACGAGTTTGGACACGTGGGTAATGTAATTAATCAGGTTCCTGACCGTTTTTTAATATGTGTACAATTTACGACATCTTAAACATCGCCATACAAGTTTCGACCTGTTAAATACCCGTAGACTTTACTATACGATAACAATGAATCTGACTTCTCACAAGTGACGAACACATACGAGTATCGACTTGCTTCTAATATAATTAATTAATCTTCATTTAATATTTCCCACTTTTAAAATTTCTGAGAATAAGAAGATCGAAATGACGACGTAAAAATCTAAGAGAAGCGTGTAAAATTCAACAGTTTCTTTCTATCTTTACGCACAGTTTTGTGTCTTTTAAGTAAAAAGTTAAAGGAAATGATAATGCTGCCATCTTTTGGTATGTTTAAAGAGATTGCAGAATCTGCGTGTTGCAGAATGAAATATGTGGGTGCATCTAAAATGCATAGATTCATCGTAGGGTGTCATCATACACTTGCTGATATGAGTGGCTATGGAGCGATTACAACTGAATATGAAGTTCTTGAAAATTGAATCTAGTTGACAATTAACCTTATTATCACCATACAAAAGAATATGAAAGTGAAATTGTTAAATATTACCGCGCATCTACTGCAAAGCGAAAGCAATCTCGCTATTTTTAAAATACCTATACTGCCATTACTAGACATCCCTCTGAAATTAACACTTTGCATAGTCTTTAATCATAGGCGGTTGTCTATCTGCGGTATCATCACTCGTTTCAAAACGTTTATTGACGACATTCACGTAAATCTGGATGCATTTGCATTGTGAGTGGTAAGCATGACCATACTTCTTCAATTTCAAGTTCTGCAAACGTTGACATGAAATCTATAGGTAGACTCGATGTCTTTTGTTTCCATTAATGCAAGACGCTTCACTTCATAGTAAATTCTCATTGACCTTCGAAGAGATGCAGGCTAGTCTTGAAGATTTTACAGTATACAATTTTAAAGCATTTTAACATTTTCTTTAGCACACTTTCCGTTAAATGTATGATTTTCGCAATTTATTGAAAATCGACGTTGTTGTTGTCCTATGAGTTTCGGTAGAGATGGACAGGCTAATATGTCTATATCGACAATATTGTCAGCATCTAAAATTTCCTGCAACCTATGTCTTTTATTTGTCTGCGCCTTTTATGTATATCTTGTGAGCACATGTAACGATGTCTTCCAACGTTTCGTTGATTCCATCAAAGGGTATATCGCCCGATTCCAATCGTAGACCATGATAATTGTGCATTAACCAATTGTTTTATGTTCAAAACGTACTTTACTACATTACTGTCGGAAATATCCATAATGTACATTTCCTTCGATATAAACTGATTACCAGATCCGGGGAATCCTTGCACGTCGACAATATTCTACATTTCTAGTATCTAATACTGATTTGCTTGTCCCCTTCATTAATTGACGCATCATTCTCTCTCACACACACTCTTTGCCCCTTCCACATATGGCGTGGTACCTCTAACTTATGGGTATACGTCGTACCTTTCTCTCTCTAGATCGTAGTATCTCTTCGTAAAATCCTATGAATCGGAAATCAAATCAGAGTGTAACAAAAACGTCGATTCTTCAGCGGGCCAACACTTGAGATTTTCGATAGTTTGTGAGTTACGATACTCAGATGATGAAGAAGTTAAACGTAATATTAAATCGTTTCAAGTACTAGCACCAGTATGATGGTCACCGCACTTTCACAATTGAATAAATCTTTTCTACGATATTCGATCTAATTGAAATGTGCATAGACGTATGAATACAAGTTTCGATTGGGTTATAATACAATTGAGCGTGCCAAAGATCTCTAAATTTTAAATAAAAAATGATCAGTCATTAACTTGACATCCTTTAAACAATTAATTTTTGTATGTATATTAAATAGCGATACACTGCAGTCTTAAATCAAATAATTAAAATCATTACATCTTAAAGTCAGTCCATGCATAAATCTTACATGGTCTAAGTCATCTTATCTACACTACATCTTTCTTTCTGTAAATGCAAAACAAAACGAAAGACAACAAAGTATTTATCATTATGATAATAACAAATTCTTTCACATTAGAACCGCGTCTAATAGCCCACATAAGGTCGCCTTATTCGTAGTAAATTTAACTTTCGAACTGTCATCTTTAATTGTCGTAATCATTATCTCTCACTCTCTTATTAGCTACCGATTTGTTGCATCTATACGAATACTCTTACATCAAATCGAGTCGTATGCACATTCTTGTGTTGTAACATTCACACGACTATGGAATGAAATTTATTCTGAAAACCCAACAAGTACAAGCGTAAATGTATTTTAATACTAACGAATGGTACACCTCTTGATTCGAAATTGTATGTAGCGTAACCGACATGACTATTTAATTCCGTTTACAATAATGATTTGGAGATTCACACCGCACGAAACTTTGTTATATTTGACAGATTTTTGCTACTTCCACATTGTAATCTTAATTAGTTAACTAAGTTATTCACGTACCAATACTATTGTTATATGTAGGTATTTTGTTAAATATATTGTCATAAGGAGAATGTCCTCCTATCCATCACACCTAGTGTAATACCAAAAGACACAAGTCATTATATCAATAAATAATTTTCATAGTAATAAATTAACCTTTAAAAACTTCTCATGTTTTCACATCATGCACTAAAATTTCAGATTATTATTATTATTATTAATATTGAATCGTTTATAGAACTGATGTCTTCATACATAATCACTTAAAAGACTGCTACCGTATATGAAATATAAGACTAAACAACAATTCAACATGAAGACATGCATAGATTAATTCTATTTAAAACATTAGTCATTTTGAAAGGAAAAGTGAAAAATTCTCAATGACCTATCTGTAAAGCTTCTATCTTACTTCTATCTTACTTCATGTTTCTTTTCGACAGTCCAAACACATCGGTACATAAACACACTTTCAATAATTATTGAATAATTTCTTATATAAGGGAGTAAATATTCAACGATTTTTTCGTAAATAATGAAACAATTTAATATATACGATCATTATACAATTTTACTAAAACAAGCTTAATTGCGGTGTTTTGGAAATGTTGGTGACAAAAGTATGAATATGCAATTAAATAAATCATTTAACACACGTATCTCTATCATTACGTTCAATTATATAATTTTTTAATACATATAACACGTACATATTTACAATACTTGCAGACTGTACGTCAGTCTTTTCATTTTCACGTTTAGACTAAAATGTGCGTCAAAACTGACTCTTGCTCGTCATTAATTATAGGCATCTAGTACATCGGAGCTTTGAAACACCTTTACAATATGTTGTATATGTTCTTAAATCTGAATGCATTCACGTTACTGATGACAATAATGATTCTTTAGTTTTATCTTGACCAAAGGTGCAAATGCAACATATTGAGATGAGTACTATTGCCAGTGTCTGAAATTTCTTACCCACACCGATGAAGGAAATGTCGTATATTATAGGCAAAAGCATTCACAGTTATTAATATGATTCTTTATAAGTCATAAGTATATACTGTCGACTAGATTCATAATAAACATATTGTTTAATGTAGATCGGTAAGTATCTAATTCCTTATCTTACATTTAATTCCTCACAATATTCAATATGTACCCTTCAAAGCGTCGTGTTTTATTTTTGATTATTGTATTTTGTAATATATCTGCTCGCACTCTCTATATTGAATTCATATTTTAAAGATAAATTGTAGCCACTCCAGATATTAACGAACACCTTACTAAGAACTAATACCTACACTAATATTCTACCTATACCAAAAACATCTAGCAAATAATCGAGATAATATTTTCACTTCAAATTTATTATTATACTTGAAATATTTCTCCGAGTCTAAACTTCTCTTACAAGTTTACTGTGTTCTGCATCTTACTTATCTTATATTGAAAACGTTAGTTAACTAATATTTTATGCGTGAAATTTGCATATTTTCCAATCCATATGTTTGAACACATTTATTCTCTAAAGATTACTCTAAGTGTTTTCTTTCGACTCTGAGAGTACAGCAATCTACCGTCTTATTTCATACTGTGCACACTTAAACGTGTAGAATATACGAATAATATTTATTTTTTAAAGATACTTTCTGCATTAATTAAACCCTTACTCATAATTAATAATAATTTTATATACATTATTACTTTCCCAGTATTGCATTATACTCTCACTGATATTCTTCTTCTAATATAATACATCTCAATCGTAGTATTCACTTTCAAAATTTGTAATTATTTTGAATTTTCCATTTATATCTCATTAGCTTTCTTATGTTATAAGTTTATTTCGTATCGTCTCTGCTAACATTCCTCACACTATTAATATTCCTTAACTTCATTTATATAGTTTCAATATTTCCATAGCACATACCTTTCCACTATGGCATAATCGTGTATTTCATATTTTAAAAATAAAAATTGCAGCTACTCCAGATATTAACGAGCACCTTATTAATAATTAAGACTGACAATCAAAATACATAATTTCCGTTATTTCGGCCGTCGAAGATTTGGTTCTTTTAAGTGTTGACGACAGTGTGTGAGTTGGTCAGTTTCTGTGTAATACATACATCATTTATTTGACACTTACATTATTGCTCTCTCACACACAAAAGGTATCATAAATTTCTGCGCGTTTGCTGACACGATTGTGAAATTATACTTAAATATTATGATTTTTGTCGGGTGCTCAATTGATGATTGAGGGAGGAAAGGGAAGGGGGAGGGGAGGGGGGATCCTCCCTCAATCATCAATTGAGCACCCGACAAAAATCATAATATTTAAGTATAATTTCACAATCGTGTCAGCAAACGCGCAGAAATTTATGATACCTTTTGTGTGTGAGAGAGCAATAATGTAAGTGTCAAATAAATGATGTATGTATTACACAGAAACTGACCAACTCACACACTGTCGTCAACACTTAAAAGAACCAAATCTTCGACGGCCGAAATAACGGAAATTATGTATTTTGATTGTCAGTCTTAATTATTAATAAGGTGCTCGTTAATATCTGGAGTAGCTGCAATTTTTATTTTTAAAATATGAAATACACGATTATGCCATAGTGGAAAGGTATGTGCTATGGAAATATTGAAACTATATAAATGAAGTTAAGGAATATTAATAGTGTGAGGAATGTTAGCAGAGACGATACGAAATAAACTTATAACATAAGAAAGCTAATGAGATATAAATGGAAAATTCAAAATAATTACAAATTTTGAAAGTGAATACTACGATTGAGATGTATTATATTAGAAGAAGAATATCAGTGAGAGTATAATGCAATACTGGGAAAGTAATAATGTATATAAAATTATTATTAATTATGAGTAAGGGTTTAATTAATGCAGAAAGTATCTTTAAAAAATAAATATTATTCGTATATTCTACACGTTTAAGTGTGCACAGTATGAAATAAGACGGTAGATTGCTGTACTCTCAGAGTCGAAAGAAAACACTTAGAGTAATCTTTAGAGAATAAATGTGTTCAAACATATGGATTGGAAAATATGCAAATTTCACGCATAAAATATTAGTTAACTAACGTTTTCAATATAAGATAAGTAAGATGCAGAACACAGTAAACTTGTAAGAGAAGTTTAGACTCGGAGAAATATTTCAAGTATAATAATAAATTTGAAGTGAAAATATTATCTCGATTATTTGCTAGATGTTTTTGGTATAGGTAGAATATTAGTGTAGGTATTAGTTCTTAGTAAGGTGTTCGTTAATATCTGGAGTGGCTACAATTTATCTTTAAAATATGAATTCAATATAGAGAGTGCGAGCAGATATATTACAAAATACAATAATCAAAAATAAAACACGACGCTTTGAAGGGTACATATTGAATATTGTGAGGAATTAAATGTAAGATAAGGAATTAGATACTTACCGATCTACATTAAACAATATGTTTATTATGAATCTAGTCGACAGTATATACTTATGACTTATAAAGAATCATATTAATAACTGTGAATGCTTTTGCCTATAATATACGACATTTCCTTCATCGGTGTGGGTAAGAAATTTCAGACACTGGCAATAGTACTCATCTCAATATGTTGCATTTGCACCTTTGGTCAAGATAAAACTAAAGAATCATTATTGTCATCAGTAACGTGAATGCATTCAGATTTAAGAACATATACAACATATTGTAAAGGTGTTTCAAAGCTCCGATGTACTAGATGCCTATAATTAATGACGAGCAAGAGTCAGTTTTGACGCACATTTTAGTCTAAACGTGAAAATGAAAAGACTGACGTACAGTCTGCAAGTATTGTAAATATGTACGTGTTATATGTATTAAAAAATTATATAATTGAACGTAATGATAGAGATACGTGTGTTAAATGATTTATTTAATTGCATATTCATACTTTTGTCACCAACATTTCCAAAACACCGCAATTAAGCTTGTTTTAGTAAAATTGTATAATGATCGTATATATATTAAATTGTTTCATTATTTACGAAAAAATCGTTGAATATTTACTCCCTTATATAAGAAATTATTCAATAATTATTGAAAGTGTGTTTATGTACCGATGTGTTTGGACTGTCGAAAAGAAACATGAAGTAAGATAGAAGTAAGATAGAAGCTTTACAGATAGGTCATTGAGAATTTTTCACTTTTCCTTTCAAAATGACTAATGTTTTAAATAGAATTAATCTATGCATGTCTTCATGTTGAATTGTTGTTTAGTCTTATATTTCATATACGGTAGCAGTCTTTTAAGTGATTATGTATGAAGACATCAGTTCTATAAACGATTCAATATTAATAATAATAATAATCTGAAATTTTAGTGCATGATGTGAAAACATGAGAAGTTTTTAAAGGTTAATTTATTACTATGAAAATTATTTATTGATATAATGACTTGTGTCTTTTGGTATTACACTAGGTGTGATGGATAGGAGGACATTCTCCTTATGACAATATATTTAACAAAATACCTACATATAACAATAGTATTGGTACGTGAATAACTTAGTTAACTAATTAAGATTACAATGTGGAAGTAGCAAAAATCTGTCAAATATAACAAAGTTTCGTGCGGTGTGAATCTCCAAATCATTATTGTAAACGGAATTAAATAGTCATGTCGGTTACGCTACATACAATTTCGAATCAAGAGGTGTACCATTCGTTAGTATTAAAATACATTTACGCTTGTACTTGTTGGGTTTTCAGAATAAATTTCATTCCATAGTCGTGTGAATGTTACAACACAAGAATGTGCATACGACTCGATTTGATGTAAGAGTATTCGTATAGATGCAACAAATCGGTAGCTAATAAGAGAGTGAGAGATAATGATTACGACAATTAAAGATGACAGTTCGAAAGTTAAATTTACTACGAATAAGGCGACCTTATGTGGGCTATTAGACGCGGTTCTAATGTGAAAGAATTTGTTATTATCATAATGATAAATACTTTGTTGTCTTTCGTTTTGTTTTGCATTTACAGAAAGAAAGATGTAGTGTAGATAAGATGACTTAGACCATGTAAGATTTATGCATGGACTGACTTTAAGATGTAATGATTTTAATTATTTGATTTAAGACTGCAGTGTATCGCTATTTAATATACATACAAAAATTAATTGTTTAAAGGATGTCAAGTTAATGACTGATCATTTTTTATTTAAAATTTAGAGATCTTTGGCACGCTCAATTGTATTATAACCCAATCGAAACTTGTATTCATACGTCTATGCACATTTCAATTAGATCGAATATCGTAGAAAAGATTTATTCAATTGTGAAAGTGCGGTGACCATCATACTGGTGCTAGTACTTGAAACGATTTAATATTACGTTTAACTTCTTCATCATCTGAGTATCGTAACTCACAAACTATCGAAAATCTCAAGTGTTGGCCCGCTGAAGAATCGACGTTTTTGTTACACTCTGATTTGATTTCCGATTCATAGGATTTTACGAAGAGATACTACGATCTAGAGAGAGAAAGGTACGACGTATACCCATAAGTTAGAGGTACCACGCCATATGTGGAAGGGGCAAAGAGTGTGTGTGAGAGAGAATGATGCGTCAATTAATGAAGGGGACAAGCAAATCAGTATTAGATACTAGAAATGTAGAATATTGTCGACGTGCAAGGATTCCCGGATCTGGTAATCAGTTTATATCGAAGGAAATGTACATTATGGATATTTCCGACAGTAATGTAGTAAAGTACGTTTTGAACATAAAACAATTGGTTAATGCACAATTATCATGGTCTACGATTGGAATCGGGCGATATACCCTTTGATGGAATCAACGAAACGTTGGAAGACATCGTTACATGTGCTCACAAGATATACATAAAAGGCGCAGACAAATAAAAGACATAGGTTGCAGGAAATTTTAGATGCTGACAATATTGTCGATATAGACATATTAGCCTGTCCATCTCTACCGAAACTCATAGGACAACAACAACGTCGATTTTCAATAAATTGCGAAAATCATACATTTAACGGAAAGTGTGCTAAAGAAAATGTTAAAATGCTTTAAAATTGTATACTGTAAAATCTTCAAGACTAGCCTGCATCTCTTCGAAGGTCAATGAGAATTTACTATGAAGTGAAGCGTCTTGCATTAATGGAAACAAAAGACATCGAGTCTACCTATAGATTTCATGTCAACGTTTGCAGAACTTGAAATTGAAGAAGTATGGTCATGCTTACCACTCACAATGCAAATGCATCCAGATTTACGTGAATGTCGTCAATAAACGTTTTGAAACGAGTGATGATACCGCAGATAGACAACCGCCTATGATTAAAGACTATGCAAAGTGTTAATTTCAGAGGGATGTCTAGTAATGGCAGTATAGGTATTTTAAAAATAGCGAGATTGCTTTCGCTTTGCAGTAGATGCGCGGTAATATTTAACAATTTCACTTTCATATTCTTTTGTATGGTGATAATAAGGTTAATTGTCAACTAGATTCAATTTTCAAGAACTTCATATTCAGTTGTAATCGCTCCATAGCCACTCATATCAGCAAGTGTATGATGACACCCTACGATGAATCTATGCATTTTAGATGCACCCACATATTTCATTCTGCAACACGCAGATTCTGCAATCTCTTTAAACATACCAAAAGATGGCAGCATTATCATTTCCTTTAACTTTTTACTTAAAAGACACAAAACTGTGCGTAAAGATAGAAAGAAACTGTTGAATTTTACACGCTTCTCTTAGATTTTTACGTCGTCATTTCGATCTTCTTATTCTCAGAAATTTTAAAAGTGGGAAATATTAAATGAAGATTAATTAATTATATTAGAAGCAAGTCGATACTCGTATGTGTTCGTCACTTGTGAGAAGTCAGATTCATTGTTATCGTATAGTAAAGTCTACGGGTATTTAACAGGTCGAAACTTGTATGGCGATGTTTAAGATGTCGTAAATTGTACACATATTAAAAAACGGTCAGGAACCTGATTAATTACATTACCCACGTGTCCAAACTCGTATAGCTATGGCTCGAACGTCATGAAAACACGTAAATATCGTGAATAGATAAATGCATAGGGAATAAGCGTGTCATCCTCTCTTTCTAATTACTGCTAGCTTCTTCCATCATTTCTATATTATACATTTTAATACACGCTATTCGGATTATGTGAAATTTATTACTATTTAAATATTATTATTATAAATTATTTATTTATTTATTTATTTATGCTACTTTTGTTAACAAAGGGGTGAGTTGGTCTACAGGTGGCCCGCCATGTTATTCCTAGATAAAATACAGAACTGAGATCATCTCCTTTCTATTATGGTGGAGGTTGTCTAAAAATTTTGGAAAGAGAAAATGTGTTACTTGGTATACCTTTTGATGAAATTGCGCAATGACTTTTAACGCGTCTGAACCTGTATACATGGAAAATATATGGTGAAAATGATCGGTTGGCAATCGGCGATTTCGATGACCGTGATAACGGTATAATCTAACAACGGGTACTAGAGAGCAAGAGAGATGGTAGTAGCACGCAGGAGGAAAAGGTCATTATTAGAATTTTATGTTCACATTCAAAATACGGTTCCCAGCCTACGCTGTATTTCCACACAGGCATCGAGAAGCGAATATGATGTAGCAATAGCTGACCTTTAATGAATTGCTTTTGCATTTTTTTTTTTCGACATTCCTCACATGACAATACTAATGTGTAACAGCCAGTACTTTTCAATATTTATGAACTAATTTCTTAAGATCACGCATTAGAAAGAGGCCGTTTGCAATGACCATCTAACGGCTGGACATTTTTATAACAATATTAGGGGGTCGGCGCCAGGTCTTTTGAACGCGTTGAGACTTGCTTAGCGGCTTTTCTACGTTAATTTCAAAATGGTCTTGGGTGAAGGGACTCGACGGTTTTGTCTCTATTGGAGATCATTGAGATACGCTAATTAATCTGTGAGCAGCTGTAACCCTCTGTACCGTGATGCAATGAATACGTGTCTCCAATGATAACTTCACCCCATTTGGAATGTGAGGATTGGTCCTTAAGAATTAATTGATTTTCTCAATCTTTTTGATGGATTCTCGAATGAAGTTGGAAAATTGATCCTCAGCAGCGTCTTCTTCAAGAGTGCTGTAAACCCTGTTCAAGGCCTCAAAAATCTTTTAGACATCTACCATATTGATGTAGAAATACAATATTTGAAATAGAGGTGCTTACGTACTGTCAAACATAGACACAGGAACGCGACATTCCTTTGAAACGATGTCTGGATCTGTATACAATTTCGAGAGTTTCGAGAAAACAAATGTACGGTGAATAAGTGATCGACGGATAATCGACGACCGTGAAAACGGTATACTGCTAATGTTAATGGATCTAAGAAAGAGTATGCGAGAGCTAAAGAGATCATAGAAATTATGACATTGGAATATTTGAATTAGACTGCCTCCTTTCTCTTACGGCACGGATTGCCGAAATTTGGTAAACAGATAATGTTTTGAAGAAATTGTGCAATGACCTTTTAAACGTGTCTGGACCCGTATACATTTTCGAAAGTTTCAGGAAAACAAATGTACGATGAATAAGTGATCCACGGATAATCGACGACCATAAAAACGGTATACTGCTAATGTTAATGGATCTAAATAAGAGTATGCGAGAGCGAGAGAGATGATAGTAGAACGCACGAGGAAAAGGTTTCCGCGCATCAGGGGGTCGACACCAGGTCTTTTGAACGCGTTGTGACTTGCTTAGAGGCTTTTCTAAATTAATTTTAAAATGGTCTTAGCGGTTTTGTGTGAAGGGGCTCAGCGGTTTCGTCACTATTGAAGATCATTGAGATACACTAACGGCTTGTCAAGACGACTGTCATATTGATGGATAGATTTCCCCCGACGAGAGAAAACTCTGAAAGGTGAATTCAAACTTACAACATGGTAAGGGAGAGGTCAACGCCCTGATTGTAGGTTTTTAAAATTTGTGTGAGATTTAAAAAGTAGGTCGTCGATATACGAGATTGAGCTAGACACCTTCAAACTGGTATTCAGACTAATGGAAATCTACGCTGTCAATTCATCAAAAAAGATATGTAACATCCGAATTAGGTCGGTAACGGTGTACGCACGAGGAAAAGGCCATTTTACTTTCACTCTCAATACGGTTCCTACCGAATACGATGTATTTCCATAAGCAACTATAATGTAGCAATATCTGACCTTTAATGAAGGCGACTTTTTAAATTTGATTTTCGACACATGGTAATACTAATGTGTAACGGTCAACACTTTTCAATCTCTCTGATTGAATTTTGTAAGATCACGCATTAGAACGATGTCGTTTTCAATGATAATGTAAAAACATTTTATTAATAACAATATCTAATGAAATAATAAATATTGGTTGACCTTTACCTTCTCTTTTCATTCGACAATGTAACGCATTAAATTACCTATGTTTTTCGACCTTCAAAGCTTTCGAAATTTGTAATAACAATACATGAAATTGTTTATAATAACCCGAAAGATATATGCATAACGCTACAGCATTAATCTTCGAAAACTTAATGGGACCATCCACAAAGTCTTGCGTCATCTTAATGACCTCATAAGCGACAGTCAGATTTCCCAATGAGAGACTCTTGAAACCGCGTACTAAACAGCAAATCAAAAATGCGAATCAATCCGCGAATCGGCCCGCGAGTCAGTCCGCGACTCAAACCACGAGTCCGTCCGAGACTCAAACCACGAATTAGTTCATGAATCTACCACCTCGCATGCTGCGACAGCGCCGCGAGTCTTGAATTATAAGCCCGCGTACTAAACAGTAAATCAAAAATGCGAATCAATCCGCGAATCAGCCCGCGAGTCAGTCCGCGACTCAAACCACGAATTAGTCCACGAATCAGTCTGCGAATTAGTTCACGAATCTACCACCTCGCATGCTGCGACAGCGCCGCGACTGTGGCGACGCCTGGTGGCGGCGGCGGGAACTCCGTGAGATCTGTCCCTATTCATCTACTTAAGGAAAATATAGTTTTGAATCCATTCCCAGCGGAATCATTGTTTAAATAATGACTCTTTAGAACGATTTTTGATTAGTTGTGCAGACAATTCTTTATAAAGTCAAAATTTTGCATACACTTCAAAAATACTGTTTGAAATAAGGAAAATATCGTTTTGAAACAATTGGCGACGGAATAATAGTTTAAATAATCATTCTGTATAATGATTTCTTCTAACCTAGGTAAGATATTCTTCTTAAAAGTTAAAATTTTGCATACACATCAAAAATACTGTTTGAACTAAGGAAAATATACTTTTCAAGGAATTCGCGGCGGAATCATTGCTGAATAATCATTGTTTAGAACGATCACTGATAACACGTGCAAAACATTCTTTATAAAGTTATAATTTTCCATGCTCCTTAAAAATACTGTTTGAATTAAGGAAAATATAGTTTTGAAGGAATTCGCGGCGGAATCATTGCTAAATAATCATTCTTTATAACAATTTCTGATAACTTGTGCAGAACATTCTTTATAAATTCAAAATTTTGCTCTTTAAAAATACTGTTTGAATTAAGGAAAATATTGTTTTGAAACAATTTGCAGCGGAATAGTAGTTTAAATAATCATTCTGTATAATGATTTCTTCTAACTTGGGTAGGATGTTGTTCGTAAAGTTAAAATTTTGCATACACTACAGAAATACTGTTTGAAATAAGGAAAATATAGTTTTGAAGCAATTCGCCGCGGAATCATTGTTTAAATAATCATTCTATATAACGATTTCTGATAACTTGTGCAGAACATTCTTTATAAAGTTACAATTAGGCATGCTCTTTAAAAATACTGTTAGAAATAAGGAAAATATCGTTTTGAAACCATACGCGGAGGAATCATTGTTTAAATAATTATTGTTTAAACCTATTTATGATAACTTGTGCCGAAAATTCTTTATAAAGTTACAATTTTGCATGCTCTTGAAAAATACTGTTTGAATTAAGGAAAATATTGTTTTGAAACAATTCGCGGCGGAATAATTGTTTCAATAATCATTCTATATAATGATTTCTTCTAACTTGGGTGCGGTATACTTCGTAAAGTTAAAATTTGGCATACACTTCAGAAATACTGTTTAAAATAAGGAAAATATAGTTTTGAAGGAATTCGCGGCGGAATCATTGCTAAATAATCATTCTTTATAACAATTTCTGATAACTTGTGCAGAACATTCTTTATAAATTCAAAATTTTGCATGCTCTTTAAATATACTGTTTGAATTAAGGAAAATATTGTTTTGAAACAATTCGCGGCGGAATAATAGTTTGAATAATCATTCTGTATAACGATTTCTACTAACTTGGGTAGGGTATACTTCGTAAAGTTAAAATTTTGCATACACTTTAGAAATACTGTTTGAAATAAAGAAAATATAGTTTTGAAACAATTCAAGGCGGAATCATTGTTTAAATAATCATTCTTTATAACGATTTCTGATAACTTGTGCAGAACATTCTTTATAAATTCAAAATTTTTTATGCTCTTTAAATATACTGTTTGAATTAAGGAAAATATTGTTTTGAAACAATTCGCGGCGGAATCATTGCTGAATAATCATTGTTTAGAACGATTTCTAATAACTTGTGCAGAACATTCTTTATAAAGTTAAAATTTTGGCATGCTCTTTAAAAATACTGTTTGAATTAAGGAAAATATTGTTTTGAAACAATTGGCGGCGGAATAATAGTTTGAAGAATCATTCTGTATAACGATTTCTTCTAACTTGGGTACGGTATACTTCGTAAAGTTAAAATGTTGCATACACTTCAGAAATACTGTTTAAAATAAGGAAAATATACTTTTGAATTCTTTCGCAGCGGAATCATTGTTTAAATAATGATTGTTTAGAACGATTTCTGATAAGTTGTGCAGACAATTCTTTATAAATTTAAAATTTTGCATGTTCTTTAAATATTCTGTTTGAATGAAGGAAAATATTGTTTTGAAACAATTCGCGGCGGAATAATAGTTTGAATAATCATTCTGTATAACGATTTCTTCTAACATGGGTCGGGTATACTTCGTAAAGTTAAAATTTTGCATACACTTTAGAAATACTGTTTGAAATAAGGAAAATATAGTTTTGAAACAATTCAAGGCGGAATCATTGCTAAATAATCATTCCTTATAACAATTTCTAATAACTTGTGCAGAACATTCTTTATAAAGTTAAAATTTTGGCATGCTCTTTAAAAATACTGTTTGAATTAAGGAAAATATTGTTTTGAAACAATTGGCGGCGGAATAATAGTATGAAGAATCATTCTGTATAACGATTTCTTCTAACTTGGGTACGGTATACTACGTAAAGTTAAAATGTTGCATACACTTCAGAAATACTGTTTAAAATAAGGAAAATATAGTTTTGAATTCTTTCGCAGCGGAATCATTGTTTAAATAATGATTGTTTAGAACGATTTCTGATAAGTTGTGCAGACAATTCTTTATAAATTCAAAATTTTGCATGCTCTTTAAATATACTGTTTGAATTAAGGAAAATATTGTTTTGAAACAATTCGCGGCGGTATAATAGTTTGAATAATCATTCTGCATAACGATTTCTACTAACTTGGGTAGGGTATACTTCGTAAAGTTAAAATTTTGCATACACTTTAGAAATACTGTTTGAAATAAAGAAAATATAGTTTTGAAACAATTCAAGGCGGAATCATTGTTTAAATAATCATTCTTTATAACGATTTCTGATAACTTGTGCAGAACATTCTTTATAAATTCAAAATTTTTTATGCTCTTTAAATATACTGTTTGAATTAAGGAAAATATTGTTTTGAAACAATTCGCGGCGGAATCATTGCTGAATAATCATTGTTTAGAACGATTTCTAATAACTTGTGCAGAACATTCTTTATAAAGTTAAAATTTTGGCATGCTCTTTAAAAATACTGTTTGAATTAAGGAAAATATTGTTTTGAAACAATTGGCGGCGGAATAATAGTTTGAAGAATCATTCTGTATAACGATTTCTTCTAACTTGGGTACGGTATACTTCGTAAAGTTAAAATGTTGCATACACTTCAGAAATACTGTTTAAAATAAGGAAAATATACTTTTGAATTCTTTCGCAGCGGAATCATTGTTTAAATAATGATTGTTTAGAACGATTTCTGATAAGTTGTGCAGACAATTCTTTATAAATTTAAAATTTTGCATGTTCTTTAAATATTCTGTTTGAATGAAGGAAAATATTGTTTTGAAACAATTCGCGGCGGAATAATAGTTTGAATAATCATTCTGTATAACGATTTCTTCTAACATGGGTCGGGTATACTTCGTAAAGTTAAAATTTTGCATACACTTTAGAAATACTGTTTGAAATAAGGAAAATATAGTTTTGAAACAATTCAAGGCGGAATCATTGCTAAATAATCATTCCTTATAACAATTTCTAATAACTTGTGCAGAACATTCTTTATAAAGTTAAAATTTTGGCATGCTCTTTAAAAATACTGTTTGAATTAAGGAAAATATTGTTTTGAAACAATTGGCGGCGGAATAATAGTATGAAGAATCATTCTGTATAACGATTTCTTCTAACTTGGGTACGGTATACTACGTAAAGTTAAAATGTTGCATACACTTCAGAAATACTGTTTAAAATAAGGAAAATATAGTTTTGAATTCTTTCGCAGCGGAATCATTGTTTAAATAATGATTGTTTAGAACGATTTCTGATAAGTTGTGCAGACAATTCTTTATAAATTCAAAATTTTGCATGCTCTTTAAATATACTGTTTGAATTAAGGAAAATATTGTTTTGAAACAATTCGCGGCGGTATAATAGTTTGAATAATCATTCTGCATAACGATTTCTTCTAACTCGGGTACGGTGTACTTCGTAAAGTTAAAATTTTGCATACACTTCAGAAATACTGTTTAAAATAAGGAAAATATAGTTTTGAATCCATTCGCAGCGGAATCATTGTTTAAATAATGACTCTTTAGAACGATTTTTGATTAGTTGTGCAGACAATTCTTTATAAAGTCAAAATTTTGCATACACTTCAACAATACTGCACACTGGTCTTAAAGGAGGAAGAAGTTTATTGAAAATGGATCCAAAATCGGCTTTCGGGGAAAGTTTACACATCATTTCTTCATTCAAAATCCGTTTGAATAAAAATCGCAGCTGATCCTTTTTTAAAGATATACGTATTTTTGTATTTTGGTTTTTATAAAGGGAAAATTGGTACTGTTATTTTTTATGAATTCGAGTTTGGGTTTTTGTTCTGTTTTTCCGAATTTTCTTTTTAAATTTCACCTATGTTTGAAGATTAACCGAATGTTATGGGTCATCTAAGCCCCCCTCCCCCCCAAATAGAAAAATGTTTTTTTTTACTTTCCACTTTTAGCGTTACCTGGGGCCAACGACGGGGACGTAGTGGTTATATGACCCCATTTTTTTTTGTATTTTATGTATTTTTTTTTTTTTTTTTGTTATTTTATGTATTTTTTTTGTTTTCAAAATTTTTTACAAGTAAACATTTCATATGTGAAGTGTTGAAAATTCATCAACAGCTTTATGAAGTCTTGAGGAATATGATTCATAGTGGATGTTGTTAATCTTATAACGATCCCAAAATTTTACAAATTCTCGGTGAACTGACTCACCACATTGTTCCGATCAGAATCCTAAACCATTGCCATTGTCTATATATTGTAAACTTTCTTTAACGTGGTCGAGGATCGCATGAATTTTTAAGGTTTTAGAAACGTTATCAATAGTTTTTAAAGCCACGTGCAATTCCTTCAGATAATCATCTAAACAAGGACCTACCTTTCCGGACGTGAAGCAACAATTTACAATCTTGTTCATTGCTTTATATGCCGAAATATATGGGATAATCTTGAACAATCCCACATCTTTGTAAATTTTCGGATCTTCAAGCTTATCGGATTCTTTCAGTAGCTTTCTACAGGCGTTTCCTTCTAACGAATCGCCGTGGTAGTTCTTTGGGACCAGCTTCAATCTTTTTGGCCACAATAAGGCTTTTTCTGGACCCAAAAGTGGAACGAAGCCTCTCCAAAATACGTGATTTACGAACCCTTGTAAAACATGAAGTTATGGAACAATACATTTTTGCAGAACATAAATATCATCTTCAGTAAAAAGGGGAAGATTAATTGTGCTATGGCACTCTTTACTATATTTTTTGTCTTTTCCTGTAAGACAAAATTTGTTATAATCTTCTCTTAACTCGCCATATGTTTTTAATCTAAAGACATTTTCTCTTGCCGAAGGGTTAAATGCATTTCTGTGGGCTTCACTGCACTCTTCATCGTCATTATCTTGATCGACTCTAATTTCACCTAGCGAGATAAAACAGTAAGGACAGGGATATGTCGCTGTTGCCGTTTGTTGTCCATTTATAATAAGGAAAGGCTTAAAGTCAGCAACAAATTTAAACGATATGTTATTAAGTTTTGTCAACTCAAATAACAGTTTGACGTTTTCATAAGTTTCCTTTATTTGAGGCACGATGCATAACAAAATTAATCTGTCTACGCTAGAAAGCTTACCTTTTTTGCTCATACTGCCACCTTCAGAATAAAGTTTACTTTTCCCGGAAGATTTATCATTATCTGAAATATCATTATCATCATCATCACTGTGGTACATGTAATCCTCTTGAGATCTTACAATAGACGAATAATTTTCTGGAAGTATCGTTAAACTTATTTTAAAAAACCCTTGGCCACCATCAGCCATGATTTTGATAATGACATTTCCTTCGAATTTTCGTTTTTGTATAACAGCTTCTACAAGTTCTTCGCTGTCTGCATACACAACAGATCGTATTTGTTTCACCGGTGCATTTTCGCAGTCAAATTCATGCAACCCCTTTTTATAAACGTCACTTATAGCTTTACATTTCTCCGACATGTGCATCAAATAATTGGCAGGTACAGATTTCCGTCCAACTGTACATATTATGAAGTTTGTTACTTTTCTCATTTGATTACTTGAAGCTCCCAAATTAAGTCGAAAATTGTATAAACTTTCCTCACTGAATGTAAGTTTCTTTTTATTACTAGGATTTACAGTAATCCTTGACATTCGACCGCCAGTAGATACATTTAACTTAATATCTCCCTTCAGTGCAGAATCGTTAATCACTTCAGAATAAGCTTTTCTTTTGATTATACTACTTGCAATTTGTTCTTGGAATTTTTTCGGTAACATGTTAACTATTTTCGATACATTTTCTTTCGCATTTTGCAATTATGATTTTTATCTCTTCCCACCTCCTGAAAGCATTTTTTGCATATCTGGCTTGTGACGTTGGAGTTTTTCTTTTCTTCTACGATTGTAGGTTTAGTCGAAAGACGATCTGCATTTGAAGCGCCATGTAATCCAGTGGACGTATCAATTACGTTTTTGAAGTTTCTTTTGTGTCCTTGTCCTTTTACAGTATTGGTATGACCTTTAAATCTCCCCGTGAGACAGATGTAGCAATTACATATGTTTTTTGTTGAACGTGTTTCCTTAGGTAATATCAATTCACTATACTGAGGTATACTTTGAAAAGGTCTCTTAAAAACTCCCTTTTCCTCATCAAGTATGGTGAAATAACAACTTCTACATATACTGATGGGAAATTTTTCATTCGACACGTCAAAATCACTCAATATAAATTTTTCAATAAGATTTGCAGTTCTTCATTAATAGGAAACTTTTCTGGTTTAATGTTTCCGAAGACAATTTTTGTACTACATGGGGCACATACTTTGCTTCTATTCGCATTGTGAGAACACTTCTCATTTGGATGGCTTATTTTTCGCGTAAATCTTTTGTTGTTGTTGAAGATTGAATAAAATATACTACATAATGCATAGAATAGACTACAAACCAAAATTACGAGATTTTTATTAATGAAACAGGAGAGGTATATTATATATACGGTCTGAGGTTTGCATTGAACCTTATACCAAACGTCGTCCAACTTTACTTGCGAGAAACGGGAAGCTGTAGATGCTAGTCTGTCTGGCTAGATTCCAAACCGTGAGCCTTACAGAATTCATCCGTAAATATTTTGTGCGGATTGAATCGATAATTAATTAAATTAATCTGAATTACTTAAATGAAAAATTCAATTTGTCACTCGAGTAAAAATTAAACATATTTAACGAAATCATATAAACATGTGTATAGGGTTACTATACTAAAGAGTTACATAAACCTTTGACATGTTTGGGTACAATAATACTTCGAATTTAGCAATTATAAGCGTATTACGTTGGTCCTTGGTAAGGCGAAAAGTAGATGGTTATTGTATGTATAGATCAGCTATTGGTTGATCATCACTGTCATTGGGAAGGAGAGGGGGGGGGGGCTTAGATGACCCATATTATTCGGGTAATCTTCTGACATAGGTGAAATTTAAAAAGAAAATTCGGTAAAACGTAACAAAAACCCGAACTCGAATTCATAAGAAAGAACAGTACCAATTTTCCCTTTATAAAAATAAAATACAAAAATACGTATATCTTTAAAAAAGGATCAGCTGCGATTTTAATTCAAATGGATTTTTACTGTAGAAATGATGTGGAAACTTTCCCCGAAAGCCGATTTAGGATCCATTTTCAATAAACTTCTTCCTCCTTCAAGACCAGTGTGACTGTTTGAAATAAGGAAAATATCGTTTTGAAACAATTGGCGACGGAATAATAGTTTAAATAATCATTCTGTATAATGATTTCTTCTAACCTAGGTAAGATATTCTTCTTAAAAGTTAAAATTTTGCATACACATCAAAAATACTGTTTGAACTAAGGAAAATATACTTTTCAAGGAATTCGCGGCGGAATCATTGCTGAATAATCATTGTTTAGAACGATCACTGATAACATGTGCAAAACATTCTTTATAAAGTTATAATTTTCCATGCTCCTTAAAAATACTGTTTGAATTAAGGAAAATATAGTTTTGAAGGAATTCGCGGCGGAATCATTGCTAAATAATCATTCTTTATAACAATTTCTGATAACTTGTGCAGAACATTCTTTATAAATTCAAAATTTTGCTCTTTAAAAATACTGTTTGAATTAAGGAAAATATTGTTTTGAAACAATTTGCAGCGGAATAGTAGTTTAAATAATCATTCTGTATAATGATTTCTTCTAACTTGGGTAGGATATTGTTCGTAAAGTTAAAATTTTGCATACACTACAGAAATACTGTTTGAAATAAGGAAAATATAGTTATGAAGCAATTCGCCGCGGAATCATTGTTTAAATAATCATTCTATATAACGATTTCTGATAACTTGTGCAGAACATTCTTTATAAAGTTACAATTAGGCATGCTCTTTAAAAATACTGTTAGAAATAAGGAAAATATCGTTTTGAAACCATACGCGGAGGAATCATTGTTTAAATAATTATTGTTTAAACCTATTTATGATAACTTGTGCCGAAAATTCTTTATAAAGTTACAATTTTGCATGCTCTTGAAAAATACTGTTTGAATTAAGGAAAATATTGTTTTGAAACAATTCGCGGCGGAATAATTGTTTCAATAATCATTCTATATAATGATTTCTTCTAACTTGGGTGCGGTATACTTCGTAAAGTTAAAATTTTGCATACACTTCAGAAATACTGTTTAAAATAAGGAAAATATAGTTTTGAAGGAATTCGCGGCGGAATCATTGCTAAATAATCATTGTTTAGAACGATTACTGATAACTTGTGCAGAACATTCTTTATAAAATTAAAATTTTCCATGCTCTTTAAAAATACTGTTTGAATTAAGGAAAATATTGTTTTGAAACAATTCGCGGCGGAATAATAGTTTAAATAATCATTCTGTATAATGATTTCTTCTAACTTGGGTAGGATATTGTTCGTAAAGTTAAAATTTTGCATACACTTCAGAAATACTGTTTGAAATAAGGAAAATATAGTTTTGAAGCAATTCGCCGCGGAATCATTGTTTAAATAATCATTCTATATAACGATTTCTGATAACTTGTGCAGAACATTCTTTATAAAGTTACAATTAGGCATGCTCTTTAAAAATACTGTTAGAAATAAGGAAAATATCGTTTTGAAACAATTCGCGGCGGAATAATAGTTTAAATAATCATTCTGTATAACTATTTCTTCTAACTTGGGTACGGTCCCGAGTAAAAAAAAATAGTACGGCAAAAGTCTGGCAAAAGTCTGGCAATAGTTTGGCATCGGAAGTGCGGTAAAAGTACGGTATATGACTCTGCGCCGTACAAACTGCCACACAAGCGGGTCGGGCCGTATTGTACGGCAGTAGTATAGCAGTGGTATGGCGCAAATTTTACTCGGGCAGGAAAAAATACATAGCATTTATACGGCGCTGGTATGGCAATAATGTTACCTGGACGGCCGAAAATACGGCACATGTACGGCATGGGATTAATTGGGCCTGGCGAAAATACGGAGTTTCTGCGGACCTCGTTTGTCGATTAAACCATGCTACTTTTCTGTTTGTATTGCAAGGAGACATTTGGGATCATTTCGATGGAGAAAATTGTAACATAATCACTCGGAGAACTTTCACACATTAACATGTACGGCACTTGTATGGCGCTGATACGGCGCGACACTTGAAATATTTGTGATCGAAAAAGTAATTATGAAATAAAAACTTGGAAAACTTTCAACATTAACATGTACGTCATTTGCATGGTACTTGAGTTGCGCTAATATGGCGCGACTCTTTAAATATTTTAATCGAAAAATTATTTATAAAAAAAAATTTTTTTAAACTTTCAAACATTAACATATATGGTATTTGTATGGCACTTGTGTGGCGCTGATACGGCGCAACACTTGAAATATTTTTATCGAGAACTTATTTATAAAAAAAAACTTGGAAAACTTCCAAACATTAACATATATGGCACTTGTATGGCAATGATACGACGCGACACTTGAATTATTTTCGATCGAAAAAGTAATTATGAAATAAAAACTTGGAAAACTTTCAACATTAACATGTACGGCATTTGTACGGCACTTGTGTGGCGCTGATACGGCGCAACACTTGAAATATTTTAATCGAGAAATTATTTATAAAAAAAAAATTGGAAAAAGCTGAAACAGTAACATGTACGGCACATGTATGGCAATGATACGGCGCCACACTTGAAATAATTTCGACCGAAAAATTAATTATAAAATAAAAACTTGGAAAACGTGAAAACATTAACATATATGGCACTTGTATGGCATTGATACGGCGCGACACTTGAATTATTTGTGATCGAAAAAGTAATTATGAAATAAAAACGTGGACAACTTTCAACATTAACATGTACGTCATTTGCATGGTACTTGAGTTGCGCTGATATGGCGCGACTCTTTAAATATTTTCATCGAAAAATTATTTATAAAAAAAAATTTTTGAAAACTTTCAAACATTAATATATATGGCATTTGTATGGCACTTGTGTGGCGCTGATACGGCGCAACACTTGAAATATTTTAATCGAGAAATTATTTATAAAAAAAAAAATGGAGAAATTTCAAACAGGCACATGTACGGCACATGTATTGCAATGATGCGGCGCGGAAATATTTTCGTTCGAAAAACTAATTATAAAATAAAAACTTGGAAAACTTTAAAACATTAACATATATGGCACTTGTATGGCAATGATACGGCGCGACACTTGAAATATTTTCCTTCGAAAAACTAATTATAAAATAAAAACTTGGAAACCTTTGAAACATTAACATGCATGGCAATTGTATGGCAATAATAAGGCACGACCCTTGAATTATTTTGGATCGAATAAGTAATTATGAAATAAAAACTGAAAACTGAAATAAGAACTGAAAACGTTCCGAAGCGTACAATTGGAAGCTGAAAAGAAAAGTTACGAACCTATAAAGTAATAGTTTAGATATGTAGGCTGTAAGGGATGGCCTAGGTGTAACACATATTTGTTCATATTATTATATATTTTATTTCATGATACAACAGTGAACTATAGAGTATAGGATAGAAAATACAATTTTTTTTTCAATAATTTGCTTAAATCTAAATAATGTAATAAGTGCTTTTTTTTATCTCCCTCTCTCGTGATCTTTTATTTTCTGAACACTTCTCTTTCCCTTTCACGTCTCTCTCTTTCACTCGCGACTCTTTCGTACTCCCTTTTGCTCCTTTGCTCACTTTTCACATTTTCACTCATTTTCTTATCGCACTTTTCATACATCCCTCTTTCGCTCGATCTACTTCCACACTTCTTTTTATTACTAGGCTCACTTTCATACACTTTCTTTCTCTGATCCCTTTCACGTCTCTCCCTTTCACTCGCTACTCTTTCGTACGCCCTTTTGCTACTTTGCTCACTTTCATACAATTTCTTATCACATTTTCCATACTTTCCTCTTTCACTTAATCTACTCTTCCTTTTATCACTGTGCTCATTTTCACTCACTTTCTTATCACCCTTTTCATACATCCCTCTTTCGCTCGATCTACTTCCATACTTCTTTTTATTTCTAGGCTCACTTTCATACACTTTCTTTTTCTGATCCCTTTCACGTCTCACCCTTTCATTCGCTACTCTTTCGTACTCCCTTTTGCTACTTTGCTCACTTTCATACAATTTCTTATCACATTTGCCATACCTTCCGCTTTCATTTAATCTGCTCTTCCTTTTATCACTGTGCTCATTTTCACTCACTTTCTTATCGTCCTTTTGATACATCCCTCTTTCGCTCGACCTACTTACACACTCCTTTTTATTACTAGGGTCGCTTTCATACACTTTCTTTCTCTGATCCTTTTCACGTCTCTCCCATTCACTCGCTACTCTTTCGTACTCCCTGTTGCTCCTTTGCTCACATTCATACAATTTCTTATCATATTTTCCATACCTTCCCTTTTCACTTAATCTACTCTTCCTTTTATCACTGTGCTCATTTTCATTCAATTTCTTATCGCCCTTTTCATACATCCCTCTTTCGCTCGATCTACTTACACACTCCTTTTTATTACTAGGCTCACTTTCATACACTTTCTTTCTCTGATCCTTTTCACGTCTCTCCCATTCACTCTGTACTCTTTCGTACTCCCTGCTGCTCCTTTGCTCACATTCATACAATTTCTTATCATGTTTTCCATACCTTCCTCTTTCACTTAATCTACTCTTGCTTTTATCACTGTGTTCATTTTCACTCACTTTCTTATCGCCCATTTCATACATCCCTCTTTCGCTCGATCTACTTCCACACTTCTTTTTATTACTAGGCTCACTTTCATACACTTTCGTTCTCTGATCCCTTTCACGTCTCTCCATTTCACTCGCTATTCTTTCGTACTCCCTTGTGCTCCTTTGCTCACTTTCATACACTTTCATTCTCTGATCCTTTTCACGTCTTTCCCTTTCAGTCGATCCATTTTCGCTCTTCCTTTCTTTTCT
Source organism: Trichopria drosophilae (assembly GCA_030407085.1). Classification (NCBI taxonomy): domain Eukaryota; kingdom Metazoa; phylum Arthropoda; class Insecta; order Hymenoptera; family Diapriidae; genus Trichopria; species Trichopria drosophilae. The sequence goes on along the minus strand of CM059582.1, from coordinate 73,904,249 downwards.
TTGCTCGCTTTCACGCTCTTCATTCCTAGTGTTCGTTTTATTTGGTGCACTGGCATTCGTGGCATCACCGTCCTCCACATTACGGTCTACTGTGATGGCGTTCTCGAAGATGGCAGGTTCTGAAATGCCATCTTTGGCACCACTATCATTTTTTTTTGCCGCCTGTTGCCCCTCGGTTCACGAATGTCGGCACACAACTGAGTTACGGTTCGTGTAAATTTTTGTCTTGTTATGTTGTGTTTACAACGAACCGTTAAGTGGTCTGAAAGAAGAGAAGTTGTTAATGTTTAGCCATTAACATTCTATTAATTTTACATTTAATTAATTTCATGTAATAGGGATAGTTACGAAGTAAAGGGGAACGATTCCGCATTCAGGTCTTCCGAGATTTATTTTTTACCGACTGATCTATATTCAAATTAAGCAGAATCTATACATCTTTATTTTAGGGCACTTTTATGCGTTTTTTATTAATATTTCAGCCAAATTTCAGAGAAATTGGTTCAGAATTCGTCAAGTATTCGCAAGAATAGAAATCAGATGTAGCAACGCGACAAACAAAAATTATTCCTGTGAATTCTTGCCCATTTCTCAACAGATTTCGCTGAAATTTGACGTATGATCATAAACAGGCGTAAAAGCGCCCTAAAATTGATTTGGACTTGAAAATGTATTTCTTTTCTGCTTCATTTGAATAGTTTAGGTTAAGAACCGGCGTTTTCGGCGGTGTGAGTTTAGCAGGCCCTTAACGAGACTCACAAAACAAACCATTGAAGTAGACCATATTTCAATTTCTTTAGATGTAGTACCTTCATTTACAAATGTCCCACTAGCAATAGTCTTGGATTGCATTGATAAAAATGTTTAAAAAATAGAAAACCTAACAAAATGTCCACAACAACAATGATGAAAGCAGTCAAATGTGTCTTTAACACAGTCTTCAACAACCTATTTACAAACAAATATTCGGATATCCAATGGGATCACCGTTATCTCCGACAGACGCAAGTTTGGTTTTAGCAACTATAACTGCTATTTCTTAAAGGATATATCGATGATGCAATAACCGTGATTCCAATCAATAAAGTACAGTCAACGAGCGACAATTTCAATTGAATTCATCCAAGAATTAAAATCACAACTGAAATAGGAAAACATATACAAAATTGCTTTATTGGACGTAGAAGTTCACAACCTCGAGGATGGCGCAAAAACAACTGACTGGTATCATAAAAAGACTTGGTCAGGTAAATACCTACATTATTTTGCATATCATGAATTTTCACAGAAAATTAGCTCGATAAAAGATCTCAGACCGAGCTGCTAAGTTAACACATCCAAAGTTGAAATAAACATATTCAGTTTATTCAACAAATTTTAAAAGAAAATGGCAACCGGTTGGCCATTATTGACCAAACAGTAGGAAAACGTCTATCAACAATAAACAACAACATTAATATTACAAAAACGTTTCAAAGAAATCATGTAACGAAATCGTTGAGTCTACCATATCTGCAGGGTTTGTGCGAGGAAATCCCTCGCAAATGTAAAAGACATTTCAATATTGATGTTTATTTCAAACATCAAAACAAACTTTCCATGTACGTGCAATAGAGTCTACGCCGGTTAACCAAAAAAAAACGCTAAAGAGAACAATATATGAACACAAAAGATCTATTACACAAGCAACTGATAACACATGCTTGACTTAATACGTGCAGAATACAATTCACGCTTGTTTTTGAAAAATACAAATTAACTACGGCAAATGGTTAGTTTAAAATCAATTGACAGCTACACTCATAAAAATTTCTGAAGGTGGCACCTTGATCGCGCACCGCAAAATACCGTTTACGATGATGTCCGATACGTGTTGCTTTGGCCGTACCAACGCTACGTTCTGATTGGCGTTCATACGACTAGGTGTCTCGGCGATCACGACCTCACGTCATGACAATGGAGACCATAAGTCTTCCATAGCGACTTACCATGTTATAACGCCAGTCTATGATAGCCAAGATGCAACCCTACGAACGCCAATCATAACATACGGTCTTGCTTTGCAAAGCAATAGGCCTCAAAGCGTCCAAGCCCAATGTCCAGAAATTTGTACGAGTATACCTAAATAACAGTAACACTAAAATACAAAAAGGCTCTAGATCTGGATTCAATCTCCAAAACTGTATTTTTATAATCGCACTGTGTTACATAAGATTGTAAACACTACTCTGCAGAATGAGTATCGCAAAGTACTAGGGTAAATCTACCAATTACTGCGCCCGTTATTACCTATTACTACGCCCGTTATTACCTATTACTGCGGTGTATACCAAATACTGCGGATGCATGTGTTTCTTATGAGGTTATGTTCGCAGCAATAGCAACAGCAGTAATGGAGACACCCGCAATAATTGAAAAAAATTTCAATTATCATAAGATTATCACAAATTTATTATTATTATTTTGGTTCTTTTTCTCTCCTTCTCTCCTTGCATATTACTTTAATGGTTATCTTTTATCACACTCTTCCACCTACTCGAGGAATAAACAAGTAATTGCAATCGCTTTAGATGGTTCTCCAAAAGCATTAACATAGAAATTAATAGTATATTGATCAAGTACCTTCGGAAATAAATGATGACATATTTCATAAAAATCGGTCAATTCTCAATTAACGTATCTGCTGTTGTTAGCATTTATCTCGAGCCTTCGTTATTCATCTTGCCCTAACTCAAATTACTGTCCTAACTCTTACTTCTTGCCCCTCTAAACTAATATATTTCACTTCGTCCCTCTCCCCACTATAGTATATACAAAGAGGAGTCTGGTGGTACATGCGCGGAAGTAACCATGGAAAAGCGAATATGTGCGGAAGTGGGAGTTCAGGGACGGTATGAGTTGGGCTGGGGGCAGCTTGAATGTTTTGTAATCGACAGTTTAGGACCCCCTTAATATTAGTCACCGTTTTAGAGATAAAAATTACTTTCTCTCATAAAAACAACTATTTAAGAAAAATCGCCGATGAGTATACTTACAGAATATGGCATCTCTAACCTCTTTCGGCACTCCACGGGTGTTACCCCTTCCTGTGCCAGTCATCCCTTTCAATTCATCTTTTGTGTACAACATGTACAAAATTTCGCGAGTTATCATTGTCGGTTTATCCTCATATTTTTTTGTTACGAATACCACATTAATTCTGTCCACAAATACGCCGCTTTTCGGCATAAGTTCCACCTGCAAAGTAAATGCATGTATACTTATTAATGGCTTCTTACAAGTGAAGTAGGCGACGTGTAGAAATTAGTGTATGCATATGACTGAAAATGCTTTACGTAAGTTGGGTATACTTACAACATCTCTTAATGGCAGGACACTGGCTACTCCGCTTGTTGACAGTATGTCTTGAAGCCCCTCCTAAATTTTTTGACACCCACGCCGAATCCCTTAAAAAAAATTAAATGCAAGCATGAAAAGCAGCAGAATCATGGCAGAAAAATAGATATCGAAAAAAGTGTACGACGCAAATTTTTAGTCACACCTGCACAAACTAATGCAACTGTGCATACTCACGGGCGTTTTTTATTTTTACGCCCTCAAAAGTGCACGTAAAAGCGTACTTTACGCCTACTATGACGAAATAGTATATTATGCTTCAAAGTAGGAAAACGCGCGATTCCCGAGCGGAAGGTTTCCTGCTCGAGCGACGCTATGCAAAGGAGGTTTCTCCCTGAATGACACTCTGAAATATGTAGTAACAAGATCAAAATTATACGTACTTTCCTTCGCTGCATGATCTTCGTCACCCACAGGCATCTCAAGGACCGCCGGTTGCTCCGCGTCAGAGTGGACCTTATTTGCGGAGGTTGGTCGCTGAGTATCAAACTGCACTTGTCTGGCGGCCTCTTCGGTATCCGTGTGCACATCGCTAGCAGCCTCTTCGGTGTCAGTGTGCACCTCGCTGGCAGCCTCTTCAGGATCCGGGTGCACCACGATGCTAGCCTCTTTACTACCCGATTGCACCTCGCTGACGAACTCCCACGATTCAATGTTTTCTCCGTCGGTAGTCTTCTCACTGTGCGAACAGACCGACCTGACAGCCTCCGCATCATTTTCATTGTCAGCGAGGTTGTTCGCATGTTCTCCAATGAAACTATTGCAGTCACTTAACGATGACACATCCTACAGGTCATTCATTCATTAAGTAATTTTATTCATGACGATGAAGTTTGCAAATTAACGCAAACCACATAAATTAGTTAAAATATAAATTATTTCTAAAGCCAGTTCCAAAATCATTAGCTGATAACGTAATTTTCTGCGCTAAAAAAGTAAATTAAAAGTTATTGAATCGGTTTCTCAAAATTCGGATTTCATAAAGGCAAATTATAACCACTTTACATGATCTCCTAAAAAATATTAAAAAAATTGTAAACAATTGGCCTATAATTTTCTTAAATGCGTAAAACGATTTTTTAGCGTGCATTACTTGCTTATCGACTGATGACTATACAACCCCCTTAAAGTATTTACTTTCTGGAAAATAAGTAAAGGTCTACACTTCAATTACCTCGTCGATTTTCGCCTGCATTTCATATTCGGTCGTATCTCGAAGTTTTTTCTCGTTTGTACGTACTCCTTTCTTTGAATGGGGAGAAATCCAAATGCTGCCGTCGAGATCACAGCTTACTTTATCCAAGTACTTTTTGTCAGCTGTAATTGGAGCATAGTTAATAACCGAATTGTAAAAAGAAAAGGCAAATTAACATATTTAAGTGAGGGAGTAAACCGTGAAAAACGAGCGGTTTTTTGCCATTTTTTTTTTAGAAAATATCATCGAAGAGGGTCTGTATTTCTTTTCTTAAGGGGAAGTCGTAGTGTCCATTCGATAGATAAGAATTTTCACTACAATCCGTTAATTAAAAACAACTGAATCGATTTTTCAAAATTCATTTTTCAATCTTACATATGTACTTGACAACAGAAGAGTGAGGAGAAAGGAATTGAGGGAAAGGCAAAATACGCGACGCATAGGTAGGCCAAATAGGCGAACAGGCCAAATAAGCGACGGAAAATAAGCGACGGTCTACTGTACCGCCTTTGTAACTATGTACTACATACAATCTCCTAAATAATATGAAAGAGATTCGTTGCGAACTAACAGAGAAAATTCTGTTCGACTGAAAAATCACCTGCAATAGGAAATTCTCAGTCAGTTCTCGATGAATTATGTAGTAAAAGAGACTGGAATATCACCTGAATTTTGAAAAATCGAATCGGTACTCTTTAATTTACGTATTTTAGTTAATCCCTATCTTATCGACTGGGCATAATGACTTCCCCTTAACCCGTAAAGTCCCAAAACGTCATAAATTCCACCCGTTTTTCAACATACGACTACAGATCCAATTCGCAGATCAATCTTAATTGAATTATATTTCCTGAAGTATTTTTTTGATACACGTGTCCGTAAAGTGTGACTGTACGGACTGAATTCTGCACTTTACGGACTAAAAATAGTCGTTAAAGTGCCTACTTTTGCGAACAGTGTATCAAAAGATAGTATTATTAAAAAAGTACTATTTCGTGCTCTTTTCAAATCCGTCGTTATTATTGCTATCTCTCTTAGAGTTTCCAATACGACGGCGTTTTCCTGGAAAAACGTGTTAATTTAAAATTTTTATTTTGATCAATCGCGAGTTACATTCAGTTAACCCGTTAACGTCAAGAAGGACACTTTTTTCACTTAAATTTCAGTCAAAAATTTAATATGAAAATCCGACTTCAAATAAATTGAAAGATACATGTCTTACTATTTTCGAGGTCGCTCTTTTCAGTGCTGTTGTCAAAATTGAGCTATCTTAATTAGAGAATTAAATATGGCGATTTAAACGTCAAAATAACGCGAAAAATCGAGTGTTCTTTTTTATAAAACATTTTGTTCTCATGGAAAGAATATTTGTCGTCTGAAAATTTCTTCATTAAACGTGGACCCAATAGTTATAGTATTAAGATAAATTTTTTAATATTTAAAAACTAACGTGGTGATCACGAAATGGCGACTCCAATGACAAATTTCTAATTCAAACTTAACAATAGTTTTTCTTGAAAACTATAGACTTCAGAAAAAATTTTCTAAGAATAAATACTTTTTAGAATGAGTAAAAAAATGCTCTCAAATTTTTTCAGAATATATTGTTAAAATTTTCTATTTTTCGAAAATTCAAAAAATCGAAATTTTTAAAAAAGTCGTCCAAAAAATGAGAAACAATTTGAAAGTATTCTTTGACCAATTCGAAGATATTTTTGTTCTAAGGAAATTTTTTCTAATAAAGTATACAGTTTTCAAGCAAAAAAATTATTAAACTTTTCTAGATTTCAAGACTAGTAATTTTTTTCTTGAAAACTGTAGACTTTAGAAAAAATTTCCTTAAAACAAAAATGTCTTCGAATTGGTCAAAGAATACTCTCAAATTTTTTAAGATTTTTTGGACCACTTTTTTAAAAATTTGAGAAGCTTCTTTAACCAATTCTAAGATATTTTTATTGTTAGCAGATTTTCTCTAAAGTCAATATTTTTCAAGGAAATAAATTATTCAACTTTTCTAGATTTTAAGACTGATAAGTTTATTTCATTGAAAAATATGGACTTTAAAGAAAATCTGCTGAGAATAAAAACGTCTTAGAATTGGTTAAAGAAGCTTCTCAAATTTTTTCAGATTTTTTAAATGACTTTTTTAAAAATTTCGATTTTTTTAATTTTCAGAAAAGCAAAAAGTGTATCAATACATTGTGATAAAATTTGACAAGGTTCTTTAACCAATTCTAAGACATTTTTGTTCTTAGCAAATTTTCTCTAAAGTCTATAGCTTTCAAGAAAAAAATTTCTTAAGTTTTACAAAGATTTTTGAGTCCTTCTAGGCGCCATTTTGGAAGTTGCCATCTTGAAATTCAAATTAGAACACGGTACGTTTTAATTTTATTGAAAGATTCTGAAAGAGCATATAATTTTACGTCAGAAATAGTGGGAGTAAACATTTTCCAAATGTTTTTATATGCAAATTATCGACGTTTAAACTGATGCTCAAGATGTGTCCGTTTAGGCGTTAATGGGATAATGGGTTAAACAGCTCAGTTTTGCACCAAATTCTGTATCGGGTGGAATTTTTTGTTGTACTTTAAGGTTTTATTGATAATTTTTTTTTTTTTTTATTTTATTATATTAACGGGCGGAATCGCCCTTTTACAAAGTTTGTTCATACATACTGCGTAATTGTTATATTTGCGAGAGCTGCAGATCGACTTAAGAAGATGGCGCCATACTTCACATTTGTGTATGAAATGTAGGAAACTGCAGAAACCTACACCAAGTACAGCAGCGGCCATGAGTCGATTTCGGCCAGATAAACAATATTTTCGAAACGTAAACAAACAACGTGGCTCGTCTTACCAACAGCGAGCTGCTGCTTGAATATGAAATCGAAAAATTGTTCACCCGACGGGGATCGAACTCACGACCTACGACTTCGTAGACCAGAGCGTTAACCGCCTGAGCCACGAAGCCGATTTTTGAAAAATTCAAATGGGGGTTGATTGCCAAGTCGAGTTGTATTGAAATTTATTATTATTTTCTCAAAAATGATTGGCTTACAACAGATGTTGGTATATTAATGTTTTTAAGGTCGCTAAGTCCGAAACTCAAATCAGATTTTCGAAATTCAAAATGGCGGATCAATTATGGCGGACCAAATTTTCTCTAAAATGTTTTGATTACAATAAATATTGGTATATTACAGTTTTTACGTTCGCTAACTTCTTTGAAAATTACAAATAAACCATTTTCGATTTGCTCTTTTTTTTTTAAATAAGGCAGAAATCTTCCGACAAAAAATTCTTTTTGTCCATTTTCGTTTTTAGCACTATCCAAGATCAACGACGCGGACGTAACGGAAATATGATCTCTTTGGGGTGCTTCATTTTCGTGAGTCTCTCGCACGATTCATAGAGCTCAATATTGAAAATCCTCTTGATTATTCTATTATTTTCCACGTAAGCCAATCATTTTTGAGAAACTAATAATAAATTTCGTTACAACTCTACATGCCAATCAACCGCCATCTTGAATTTTTCAAAACTACCAATAAAACCTTAAAGTGCAACAAAAGATTCTACCCGATACAGAATTTGGAGCAAAACTGAGCTGTTTAACTGAATGTAAATCGCGATTGATCAAAATAAAAATTTAAAATTAACACGATTTTTTCAGGAATACGCCACCATATTAGATAATCTAAGAGGGATAAAGCAAAAATAACGACGGATTTGAAAAGAGCACGAAAAAGTAGTACAGGAAATATAATTCAATTAAGATTCATCTGCGAATTGGATGTGTAGCCGTATGTTGAAAAACGGGTGGAATTTATGGCGTTTTTGGACTTGACGGGTTAAGGAGATTCCACTCGGCTCAGTCGATAAAGTAGTAATCTACGCTAAAAAACTTAAATTAAAATTACTGAGTCGTCTTTTCTAAATTCGGCCCTGTACTAAACATTGTAAGCAATGTATATGATCTCCTAAAAAATATGAAACAATTTGGTTAAGAATCCATCGAGTATATTCCAAAATAAACGATTTTTCCGGAACATAATTTATTTAGAACAATTTTTAGTACAGAGCCCGAATTTCCATATGACGAGACAGTCATTTTTACTTTATGTTTAATACCGTAGATTAGAGGTTAGAAAGAAGGATATTTAAATTTCGACTGGAAGAAGCCCCTTAACGAGCGCGAACTTATTTTGCATACTGTTTTTAGAGTGCAAAGTAAAAACTGATCCAGGCGCAAACAGAGTATTTCGCGCCCGAAAAAAGTGCACACTCGGGGTCATGACTTTCTCGCAGCACTTTTCTAAACGAAATAGTTATTTGAAATTTCTTTTAGTGTTATGATTTTAAAAAATGAAAAATCTGCAGAAACTTTCTCACGGAGGAAGAAAAGGTCTTTATTGCTTTTTCTATTTTTATTTTCTTTCATTATTTTTAATGTCATCGAAACAATTCGAAACAATTCAAAGAATCAAGACAGTGGTGTTCAGCAATGTGTGATAATTACGTGCGATATAAAAAATGTTTTTAGTATATAGCTTTACGTTCCTATTGTTAATGTTGTATAAACAGAATCTTATTTTATGATAAATTTGTGTTGTTTTTACATCAAGTGTATTGCGCAATTTTATGTAATGTTTTTCACATGTGTATTCAAAGGCTGCAACCCGTATACGAAATAAATATATTTTTATTATTTTTTGCTATATGCATGTCTTTTATTGCTATTTTGCACTTTTTTATACACATAGTACAAAACACTTAATATTACAATTTTTTTTATTATGGATGGTACAATAAAAATGCTCAATATAAGTTAGAAAATATTGGTATTTGGGAGTGTCTCTCGTACTTTTCACTTTTGGCGAGAAAAGATTAACAACAATCTTCTTCAAGCACAGCATTGGAAATTGGTGTGCATTTATTTTAGGTTCATTGTTTTTATAATTTAAAAATGGACAAGAGACAGCCATCCGTCTTTAAAATAATTATTCTTCATTAAACATTTGTAAGAAATTAAACAAATATATGAACTGAAGTTAACTCTTTTTCCATTACAATTTTTTTCAAATAATTGAGATTAGCATTCGAACAAATTATATGCCGATGGAGAATATTTTAAGTCAAATACCAGTCAAATACCACATCAAGGATTCGCAATATTAGTCTTGAATTATGAAAGCATTACGACAAAGTAAAATTTGTAATAATTATTTCAGCCTGTGATTAAAATACACATTCCATTGAAATGTATTGTTTATTATACCTGGAGGTTTGAGCAACACACCCTTGTATACACTGTAAAAAATTGCAATGAATTTTACCACGTCCACCATAGGCAATTTTTTAACCAATGCTGCACGTAGGGTTTTCACAAGTTAGTTGGTAAATTTGCTAGCTGCATCATAATGTCTTTACACTGCCAATATGTATACCTGTAACAAATTCTGTAATTATGATTCAAACGGTACAATGGGGTTCACCGGTAAAATTTTTTTATTATTTTTTATTGTTTTAAATAAAAATTTGGGTAATAAATAACACAAATAAAATCGAAAAAAAATTAATTTATTAATTTGGGTATTTTATTTGTCAATTAAAAACTCTTCCGTTTGAACGCGCGCCAGTTTCGTATGACGTCACTATGCGGGTTCGGCTGTCAACCAATCCCGTTCGCTTATTCTGCTGTGCCTTTATGTCATGTTTAACCTCAATAGTTTGCTTCGAAGTTTTCATTATGGAAAAAAGGGATATAAGACCTGATGATAAAACTCATATACTGTATTATGCCGTTATTTGCGTTTTCTTAATTGCAAAAATAGTTTTAAAATCTATGTATACATATATAGGTAACATTTATTAGCTACAAGGATGCACCTTTGGACGAATCATCGTGACGTTACTGTTTGTCGCCGCGTGTATATTGAACCTATTTGTAAAATAGCAGGACGTACAACCCTTTTTTCCATAGTACAAGTTTGTTTTTTCAATTTTAAAAATTTCGGAGCAAACTTTTGGGGTTACACATGACATAAATGCACAGTAGAATATTCGAACGGGATTGGTTGACAGCCGAACCCGCATAGTGAGGTCATACGAAACTGGCGCGCGTTCAAACGGAAGAGTTATTTGTGTTATTTATTACCCAATTTAAATTTTTATTTAAAACAATAAAAAATAATAAAAAAATTTTACCGGTGAACCCCATTTTCCTATGTTCAGATTAGTAAATTCACTTTGTATGTAGTAATTACATTAGAAACGTTGTAAAACTCCTAATCTCATGTGATACAAATTGTACAATAGATATATGGATTTTACATGTGTGAATTACAATTAGTTTATAAAAGTCATTACAACTTTTTACAGTGTATTTCTCAAATGGTCTATTTTTCTTCTTTCGTTTCATTCATGCAACGTTGATAATTTTTTTATTTAATTGTTAATTTATTTTTTAGCAGATCCATCGTGTCATATAATGCATTTCACAAATAAACTTTTAAGGTTGGAATTATAATATATACAGGACATTATCATATTGACATGTCATAACAGACTGCTACGTTATATCAATTTTTGCGATTATGAAATAAATAGATATTTTTTTGGCAAGCACAATGACAATGTTTATTCAATAAATAAACTGAATGTAAAAGAAAAATATTACAATACTTTATTTACTTTGTAAACCCTGCAGAAAAAAATCTATAGAAAACTAATGAAACTATTGATTTTACAATACGAATAGAATACGTTTCAATACGTATTTTACGTATCACTCAAGTCAATAATTCTTTGTACGGATTAACACATTCAAATCATATAATTAGCAATGTGGGTAATACGTATAACTATACGTTTTGAAGTTCATCGAATGATCCATATTGCGAATTATTATTGGATTTGAATGTGGTAGTTTGTGTAAAGACTTATTAACTTGAGCCATACGTTAACTGAAGAATTTCACCATACAAATTAAATATGTTTGAATATGTTTTTTACGCATCCCTCTAGTCAATAAGTGTTTGCATACGGATTAACGTATTCAAATCAAATAAGTAGCAATATTGGTAATTCAGATAGCTATATCCAAAAAATAATGATTGAAAACTATTGAAACAACTATCCATGTCTTATATTAATTAATAATTTTTAATAGGGTTAATGCGACAACTCCAGCTCTACATATGCCTATTGTATAATGTAGAATATGGCTGAACTTATTTTAATCCTTATGTTATCTTAACTATACATAATCTATATGATCCAATGGTGAATTTAAATGTTAATGTATACGTAGAAGTAAATCACAATATACAATGTATTAGTTTTAATAATGCATCGTTAGTAAGCTTCCACCATGATTTTATCATAAAATTTAGATATGGTTCAATAGTACGTACTTTACGTATCACTAAAGACGATAAGTACTTATATGTACTAACATATTAAAATCAATTAATTAGCAATATGGGTAATTCAGATAACTATAAGTTTTAAAATTCATCGAATGATCCTTCAGGATTTTACCATACGAATTAATATGAATTAATAATACGTTTTTTTTATGTATCACTACAGTCCTATGTAACTAGGATTAATATAGCAACTAAGATTATAGAGTGTGAATGAAGTGTTTATGTATTGTGATATAAATGAAGAGCTTGCGTTACCACACTGATCCTGTTAAAACTTATTAAGTACAATAAGAAATGGATGGGTTTCAATTGTTTCATATCAATATACATGTAGTAAATGAACTAGCGAAAACTATTGAAAAATATATTATCTAAGTGTAAAACACGATTCAGAAAACACATTCAGAAATACATTATTTTTTTTAGTTTTCTATATAGTTTTTTTTCGGCAGGGAAAAGTACTTTAACTACAATGGTAAATTTAAAGTAACTATTTGTTGAATAATTGTAAGTAAATATTTATTTGAAATAAAATAATACTTTCACAGGACTAAAATCTTTTGTTGGTAGTCAAATTCTTGATGACAGAAAATTTTACATGTGAAATTTTTTTCGACAGTAAAGCTCATGTTGAAAGAAAATGTTAAAGAGACACCCTAAAAAGTGGCCAAATTTCGCCTGTTTTTTGGACCTGATATTTGGGATCAGAATATATGACAAATGAAAGTTTAGGATGATAGCTAACTGGTGTAAAAATTTCAGATTGAGCATGCATCTTAATCTTGAGATATAGGGTTCAAAGGAGGGATTTTACTGCAAAAATTACATTTTTTTTTAAATATGACATTTTCTATCTCCGAAAATATACATTTTACGAAAAATTCACAAGAGATATTTTTTATTTAGAATTGTCGAGAGAATCGAAACAAATTTTTTCCATAAAATTTTTAACATTTTCAAAACAATCAACATTTTGTTAACAATTTGGAAATTTGATTTTTTCGATCCTGTAAAAATTTATTTAGATTCTTTCGATAATTCTAACTAAAAAATGTCTCTTGTGAATTTTTCGTGAAAGATGTATTTTCGGAGATAAAAAATGTCATATTTAAAAAAAATACAATTTTTGCAGTTAAATTCGCCCTTTGAACCCCCATATCTGAAGATTAAGATGTATGCTCAATCTAAAATTGTTACACCAGTAAGCTATTGTCATAAACTTACATTTGACATACATTTTGATCCCAAATTTCAGGTCCAAAAAACACGCTAAATTTAGGGTGGCTCTTTTATTTTTGTGGGTGAGATATGTACTTAAAAACACTTACCGCTTTCTTTCACGATCATCGCAGACCAAAATCTATTACCCCATTTTGCCATTGTTCGTCCGGACTACTTCTTGATGTCGCTTTTTTTTACGACGCTCGTAGTCCTGCGATCACCTTCGAGCCACAAAACTAACACGTACATTTTTGTTTATAAAAATCTGAACAACACTAGTGGTCTGTTCGCTGTTTCCGCGCGTCGAAAGAAGAAGAAGGTTGAATTCATATTAAGCCCGGTCAACAAACATACATGTGTGTGTACATATATGTATATGACTATATGATGTATGTAGTGCGTGTAGAAATGCGAACCCAGCGTAACGTGGGGAAATTCGACCAATCATAGGAAATGAAGAAATTAAAGCCTGTCGCTCATTGGTCAAAATTCCTTACGTTACGCTGCTGTACCATGTTACCATGGTACCAATCATGTACCGACTACCGATTACCGAACAGTTCGCCACTTTCAACTTTTTCAAGCACTGATTTTTCGGTATGGGTGTGATTTTTTCGCTTCCTTTATACATACATAGTATCATTCATGGTATCATTTATGTTTTAGCACATTACACTACGGTTTGTCATCGGTTTGTACGTTCGTTCAAAGACAAGCGGTGAGTGAGCGTGAATAAGTGTTTAATTACAGAATTTTTCGCTTCGTGAAAAATTCATCCAGGGACCGCAGGCCTCGTGTTTCGCACCGGTTCGCGAGTGTCGAGGACAAACGGTGTTTTTCGCGATTTGGTTACTTTTCTGAGTTTCTTTGGCTGCTGATACTGTGATTGTTGCTGATTCCGGTTTTCGTTGAGGTAAGGAAATTATAGAAAGAATTAAATAATCTACCCTTATATTTGCTTTTGTGTTAAAAAAGGTGTTTGTATTTTTTAATAGTTTCTTCATCGTTTTGGTGTCCATTTTTGTACTATTGCTGCCATTTTTCCTGACGGTTGCTGAGGTAAGTTTCCTTAATATGTATACATATTAAGAATTTCAGTTTAGGTGCCTTACAACCTTGTGGTGCTAATCATATCATTTAAATTTAATTTCTCGTTACGCTCTTGTCTACTTGTACGTTTATTTATTTATTTATTTATTAGTATCAGTCATGATTGATTTATAAATAAAGAAGTGCATATTTTTCAATTGAAGCTAAATAAGTGGCAGTTAGTTCATAGAACGATTAATAACACTTATTTTGCATCATAAAGTAAAATAAGTTGAATTATTCCATAATTTAACTTTGTTCCATTTGAACTAATTCAAATAGTAATCATCACTATTTCAAATAACAAAAATAATCAACTTAACTGTTTCTTCATGTTACTCGTATCAAAATACTGACAAGAACAAAAAAGAATTATAGAATAATGTATCAGGTCTTTGATTTAATGAACTAATATTTAATTTAATGTACTCCCTGAATCAGAATTACTAATTAATTAAATTAAATAAATTAAATAAATTGAAGCTCGACTCGCACAGTGCAATTTGAACTTTTAGGGCCACCTCCGCGGATTCGTAACTAATATAAGCGGTAGAACTTTTACTATGACCTCACGTAATTGTTTTGTACTTTACTACTTGACCGAAACATTGAAAATACGTTTTGACCGTTTTTAGCTTATACGTATTTATGTTGCAAATTTTTTAATGAGTGAACCGGGTGCTATCAATTTCCTCTTTGGGTTTGATCTTTCTAGGTTCCACGACTTCAATAGGTTGAACACGTCTGAAGGCCTCTCTTTCATCAATGAAAAATGAAAGGATGCTGGTACCGGTAGTATCCATACTTGTCGTTAGCGATGATTGACTTACTTCCATTGCCATGATGCGAGCGAAATGCTTTTACCACATACGCAATGCGTTCCCTCACTTCCAGGCTTATGACTACTGAAAAAGTTAATTATATGAATAAAATGTTTGATTTCGAGAACACAAGAGCTGTTTAACGGGTAATAAAATTAGTGGCACAATCACTTTGTCACCAAACGAGCACCTGGATGCTAAAACCGGGCGCGCTCTGAAGGGGAAAAGTCCGGGCGCGTGAGACAAATCGGCCGAATTTATTCAATGAATTCCGTTGACTTCAACTCGCGATGTTTCGGAGAAAAATGCATTAAAAAATCTGAAATTTTCAGGGTATATTCACAATGCATTACCGAAACTGGTAGACAAATATAAAGTAATAAAATGTTAACCAAATTGTTAATAATAATTTATAAAGTTTACGTTAATATTTAATGCGAAAAAGTGTGTTAATGGACAAAAAGTGTCTAGGGAAGTTTAGAGTTGAATAAACTTCCAGTGAGACATTTGTTCCTTAGTGTTTCAAGAAGTTCTGTAGAAAATTTCAGATCAATCGGTTGTAAATTGGTTAAAATACAGATTATTTAATAAAGCGCACGGCGCCGTCAACGGCTGGTTTCCGTCAGCTAAATTACATAGCGGCTCCTCCTTACCCCTTCTACTTCCTCAGAGATAATTTTATGAATATTTTTATTTTATTTCATTACCACTTTAATGATAAATCATATTAATAATATCTAACAAAATTTAACTTGTAAAATGTGTTTATATAAAAAGTAAAATAATGAATTTTTTCATTTTATGTAACGTTTTTAGTACTTCCATTTTTTAAATACTATTAATATGATTTATTATTGATGTGGTGATGTAATAAAACAAATATATTCATAAAATTAACTCTGAGAAAATAGAAGATGGAACCCCTATGTAATTTAGCTAACACAATGTCATACTTCATGACTAAGATTATGCAAAAATTGTGAAAACTACCATCTTTGTGGATTTATATATTTTTTTTGACACAGCGATTATGAAAATGGTCAACTCCATCATATTCAGTAGATTTGGTTTTATTTTACATAAATTCCAGAAGTTTTTAGTCTACTTTATATCACGACAAAGATTTGCCTTTTTCTGGCAGTCTGGGAAAAGTCCAAAATGACAAGGATCTTCGTCATTGGCAGTCAGGGGGTCAAGAATCTGTCGACCTTCATTTGTTAAAAAAAAAAGTACACCGCGCGTGATCGTTCGAGATTACAGAAGGGTTTTGGTTAAGTTAACCGAAAAGTTTTAAATAGTTGCTGTGAAAAGTTGTTTAACTGCGTAATAGTACTTTTTATCTGTTAATAATGAGGAATAAAGAAGAATATACAAAAGCCGGGAAAAAGAAAGTGAGGAATGAAAGCGCTTGGAAAAGAAACAAAATTAAAAAGTCAAAAAATGCGGTAAGTTCATATGTCATATGTTTTATGTAACTTATAAGCAGTATTCCTGCCTGTTTTCCCTGTGTTTCATCTCTTAATAGTAGTTGCAAATTTTCATCTTAAAAAAGTCAAAAATTACTTTAAACAAACGCGTGGATAACTGCTATCATAAAACTCCAGTACATCACCGTGTGAATGCGATTTGAGGTTAATCTGTCAACGAAATTAAAAGAGAACGTACACATTCTCACTAAATATTTACTGTCATCTATTTTACCAATTTATTTAGTTTGTTTATGTAACTCCGTACAATAAACCGCACTTTCGTGCGGTTTTTTCGCCTTCGTTATGTAAAATATCGTATGCCACACGTCGGAAAGTGTATTCTCTTCGGATGTGATTGCCGAACTCGCCTTCGGCTCGTCGCGGCAAACCTCACATCCTCAGATAAAACACTTTCATACTAGTAGCATCATGTACTATTATTGTCTATTCATTACTTTAATCATTAACAACGGCGTTATGTATGGATAAGTATATCATAACCTCACATTGCTGCCCGCGTTGTTTTCTTTGTAATCTCGAGAACGCGAGGCACATAGTATAATGCATAATGCATGATTATATTGCATTATATCATTATTCATTGCTATATATATTTAATTATTTAATCTGTAGGGAAAGCAATACGTTTCTCACTCAGAGAAGACAGTGCAAGCAAAAGAATTCAAAGCAGTAACTTCCTGTTGTCCCAAATCTTGCTTCAAAAAAATCGACGTTGGGAATCAGAAGAATTTGTTTGAAAAATTCTGGAAGTCCGGCAATTACGACTCACAAAATGTAATGCTGAGCGGACTCATGTTAATGAAACCACAACAATCTACTGAATCAACCAGTAAAAGTAAACACATTACTTATTGGGAATATGTTTTTCACAACCATGTAAAACGTGAATCAGTTTGCAGAGCTTTTTTATGTAATTTATTGCAAATTGGAAAAAGTAGATTCGAAACTGTTCAAAATAAACTGAAGGCGGATGAGAACTTGAGTGATATGCGCGGTGTTCACCAGAACCATTTAATGCGTCTAACAGATGATATTAAAAACATGATTCTTGAACATTGTTTGAATATACCGCATAGTGACTCTCATTACAGTCGAGAAAAATCTTCGTTGCATTATTTTGACAATCCTAATTTGAATGTTACGTTATTGTACAAATTATTCATTGCTTATTACACCGAAAAAACTGGAAATCCGAAACCACCTCTTAGCGAGTCTACGTATATAAAATATTTCGAGCATAATCTTAATTTCGCTTTTTCAAAACCACGAACCGATGTTTGTAACTTCTGCTTTGAAAATAGGGAAAATACATGTAGTACGGAATATATAGAGCACAAACAAAATGTATCTGATTATAAATCTTTGAAAGAGAGCGTGCTAGCTGATAAAGAAGCGCTGTGCCTCGAATTTGACTTCGGTCAAAATTTACCATTGCCGAAACTCCCAGTTTCTGAACAGTTTTATCGCAGATTAATTTGGTTGCATGTTTTTAACGTTAATGTTTTGGGCAGCGACAACAGCTACATGTACTTTTTCATGGAGGGTACATATAAGAAAGGTGCAAACGTAGTTTGCAACTTTCTTTTCGATGCTATCAGGCGAGAACTAAAACTCAATGTTCCAAATCGAATTTATTTATTTTCTGACGGATGTGGAGGTCAGAATAAAAATTATTTAATACTATCGTTTGTATCGCTTCTATCTCGATATTTGCAAATCGAAATACACCACGTGTATCCCGTTCGAGGTCACTCTTACTGTTCCTGTGATCGAAACTTTGGAATGTACGGCAAAAGAAAGAAAAACACGGAAACAATTGAAACGGATGAAGAATATTATGAAATGATTAGAACTTCGAAAAATCCTCCTTTCGTTATTATTAAAGAAACAGACTGTACTGTTCTAGACTACGAAGTACTTATTCCGAAACAAACCGTACTTCAAAAAGATATTCGCATTAGTACTGCTGTAAAGATAGTTTACTTCGGAAACGGTCAAGTTAGGTTCTACCATAATTATGATGATAAATATACT
Source organism: Trichopria drosophilae (assembly GCA_030407085.1). Lineage (NCBI taxonomy): Eukaryota > Metazoa > Arthropoda > Insecta > Hymenoptera > Diapriidae > Trichopria > Trichopria drosophilae. Next base: position 73,885,571 of record CM059582.1, on the reverse strand, counting down.
GAGAGTATTCTTGAAATTAAAATTGATTTTGAAAGTTTACTGCAAACACCTCCAGCTAAAGCGATAGGAGTTAGCGTTGAAAAATTAAATGATGTAAAAATCCTTCTTCGTTTCTTGAGCCCTAAAGGCAAGACATTTTTTGACACGTTTATAGAGAAAAGTACGCTTAAACAATGTAAAAAACAGTCAAAAAAGCAACTGTCCAAAAAAAGTCCTGAGGATGAAAAAATCCTGAACTCTAAAAATCAAAAACCGCAGCGAACACAGTCACGTGTAATACCAAAGAGAACAAAAAGAAAAGAATAGATAAACGCAAAAAGTAATTATTAATTATTTGTAATTTATCGAAATATCGTTACTTTAGAAAATGTATCATGAATAAGAATTGTATCCTGTCATTTAACATTGTATATAATATATAAAAATTATTATAATAATAAATATCATAAGAAGTTGTCGTTATTTATATCAAACAGAAGGATTTCGGGTTTATTTTATAGACGTTTACGCTATATTTGTTCTTTTGTTTTATTCCATTACCACACTAAAAATAAATCATATTAATAGTGTTTAAAACATTTAACTACTAAAATAAAAAAGTTACATAAAATGAAAAAAATTTATTATTTTACTTTTTATATAAACACATTTTACAAGTTAAATTTTGTTAGATATTATTAATATGATTTATCATTAAAGTGGTAATGAAATAAAATAAAAATATTCACAAAATTATCTCTGAGGAAGTAGAAGGGGTAAGGAGGAGCCGCTATGTAATTTAGTTGACGGAAACCAGCCGTTGACGGCGCCGTGCGCTTTATTAAATAATCTGTATTTTAACCAATTTACAACCGATTGATCTGAAATTTTCTACAGAACTTCTTGAAACACTAAGGAACAAATGTCTCACTGGAAGTTTATTCAACTCTAAACTTCCCTAGACACTTTTTGTCCATTAACACACTTTTTCGCATTAAATATTAACGTAAACTTTATAAATTATTATTAACAATTTGGTTAACATTTTATTACTTTATATTTGTCTACCAGTTTCGGTAATGCATTGTGAATATACCCTGAAAATTTCAGATTTTTTAATGCATTTTTCTCCGAAACATCGCGAGTTGAAGTCAACGGAATTAATTGAATAAATTCGGCCGATTTGTCTCACGCGCCCGGACTTTTCCCCTTCAGAGCGCGCCCGGTTTTAGCATCCAGGTGCTCCGATTCTTTTGAAATGTATGAATACAAAGAGGTCGGAATTTTATAGGAACTCTTAAGTGGAGGTGGGATGAATAAAAATAAAAAATATATATAAAAAAAGTTATGAATTAATTCCGCATTCTTTCCATATCTCCGACAGTCGCCGGTCACTTATAATTTAAACAATCTTGGAGAATCATTGCTGTTTGTTCAAGCCGATAATTGTTAACGTAGTAATCAGTTTTTAGTGGTCAACTTCAGCAGTTATTCGTTGTAATTGTATGGAGATATCCGGTTATCCGACGGCGCCGTCATCGCTATGCAGATGGGAAAGCATACGTTCCCAGCACCGTCAGCAAAACCGTATGTAAATTGTACAGGGCATGTGAAACTAGAGGAAGCAAATCCTCATGTTTCACGCATAACCATAAGGTACTTAGAATTTTACAATTATGAATATCGAGATTAAATTCTGAATTTATTAATAATTAACTTGAAAATAATAAACATTACGTTCGTACGAAATAGGTCAAAAAAGGACAAAGGATAAAGTCAGGTAATTTTCCCCCGCGTTAATGACAATTATAAGCCTATTTGCGGGTCGGCTCTCGGGTGGAGAGGTACAGGACAAAGACAGAACGGCACATGACAGAACTAGGCAGATACACAACACACAACACCTACCCAGAGTCAGTCCCCGCTACCCCAATATTGGTACCACCAGCAGATTCCGCGGTCTGTGCCATAGCGAGTACGACGCGGGGCTTATCCCATATTTATCCGAGGTAAGACCCACGACGTACCGACAGCGGATAAGATGCTGATGGTACCGATAACTGCCGACGGGAGTCGGCAGCGGTCCCAAATTCGTACCTTTTCCCAGCAAGGTTCCCCGGTTATTCTACACTGGACATAAGCAGAGAAAATTTAACGGACGGGGTTTCGAACTCGGGACCTTCGCGACGTTCAGTTCGGGACTAAGACTGATGCCTTAGCTCGCACGACTATCACGCCGACTACGTAACAGGTCATTGTCAATAAATGTCTTGATTTCCAAGGGCTGATATTTTTAACGACATAATTTCCAAATCAGCCTTGTAAGAAGAACAATCCATAAGAATTATATTGGCGTCTTTTCTAAGCAAATACGTGACATCAACGGCGTCTTTACATTAAAAGAGTCCTCTAAAAATTTCTCCGCAAAATCTGTACACGCATTATAGTAAATGCCCATAAATGCAGCTAGAAACGCGATATACAGCTTTGATAGAGAATATGTTATCATAATTTCGGTTTCCTCAACTTGCAAATTTTAGATCACGAAATATCCTGTTATAAACGCAACGTTAAAAGAATTGTATACACTAAAAACACAAAAATGTTATTAATTTCAGGACTGATACAAACATTAAATTGTTTATGCATGTATTTAATTGTAAATATAAATTAATCGATTAAATTTTACAGTCCTAAATATTCCCTTATTTAGCTACACAACAACTCCTAACTACCCAACAGAAAAGTTTATCTGGGTAGATTGACCAAATTCCTTTAATAAACAGTCTGGTCCACAATGAAAAACATTGGTATCTCAATTTCCATTACTACCGTACTGCCTCCTTTCCTTTCTAACCCCAATGTTTTAAATGATCAATTTATAAATTGTTATCGAATTTTGCCTAATCTTTACAATTTTCCACTTCGAGATCACAAAATGTCCCTTCAGATCTTGAATTCTTATTTTAAGAAATCTATCTTCAGTTATTATAAGCAACTATTAGCAAAATGAATAGCACTGGAGCAGGTTCGGATGGAATTTCGGGAGAGATGTTTTGAAGAATCCATAGATTTTTCTTACGAGAAATTCTGCACATTCTCAATGATATTATCACCTCTCCAATCTGTCCTGAAGTACGGAAATATGTATCTATCCGATCTATTCCTAAATTAAGTAAACCTTTAGGCTCCAAAGATTTGCTCCCTGTTAGTCGCTTACCATTAATGCCGAACATTTTTAAAGAAATATGTTATGAACAATTACCACAGCACTTCAATAACTTAAATCGTTTTCCAATGTTTCAGTCAGGATTCAGTAGCTACTGCGGCTGTGAAACAGCACTCTTCAATATCATATCTGAAGATGTTCTTTCTAATTCGGGATAGTAATTTTTTAACTCTGATATATCTACTGTACTTTTCTCGGACATTCGATATTATCAATCACAATTCATTAATTGCCAAATTATGTTTTTACAGTGTTTCATAAAAATCATGTAATCTGATTCGCCTGTATCTTATTAATAGATCGCAATCTGTCAAAATTTATTCTGGTATTTAAAAATTAACAACCTCCCAGAAATCGATTAGCTGTGGTGTCGATGAAAGGGCTATGCTCAATTCACTTTCTTAATCTCAACTTACTTATTATCTTCAAGATTGACATGCTTAGCATTAAAACCTACGTGGATGATACATAACTTCTTATTGCTATTCCAGTGGATGATGTCCTTCGCGCGAAATACCTGTTCAATTTAGATATTATCAACATTGAAAAATGGGCTGAAAACAATGCTTTAGTTATAAATCCCAATAAATCAGAAATTTTATTAATTGGGAGCAAAAACAAACTTTTAAAATTAGACCCTATTCATCTGCAAATCTGCATAAAATGTGGTAATATCTCTATAGTTCACGAAGTGAAAAATTTGGGCTTTATCATCGATTGTAGTTGGCCCTTCACCTTGCATATCCCTATATAAATAGGTATTGCATGAGCAAAATTGCAACAATTGTATCCATTCAGGCGAGAATTAACTTGTAAATTCAAACTGCAAGTGTGTAAATCATTAATATTGTCACGTTTGTTTTATACTGAATTTATGTTTCGGGCCAGTATAATACAAAACAATTGCATAAGAATACAAGAGGTTTAAAATGATAGTTTGAGATATTCTTATCTTAATAGAAAGTTCGAGCATATATCTCCGGCATTCTATAGAACAGGTCAACTTAGAACGTCGTATTATCTTCATTCTTTCCTGCATTAGCATCTCAGCACAAGATCTACACGACATACATAGCGTACTCGGCAGCAGCTGGTGTAAGATGATCTGGCGATACGCTAAGGTATTGTATAGGCATTCAGTGACTTCTCAGAGACAGAATCGTAGAACTTTTAAACGAAAAGAGATATCTAAGTGAAACTTGGTGACGTGCATCATGATAGATTGCGGAATAAAGGAAAATTCATGGCGATACGTCAAAAAAATTTCCAAGCCGCAAATTTTGAGAATATTAACATTTGTACGAATCACCTTACAACCAAGAAATGGTGTAGGGATAAGCAATAATGCATACGTGTTTTACAAAGCTAGATTTTTATGAAACTTGCTATTGAAGTTTTCTTGGGGTTTCAGATTACGAGCCCAAAGTCAACATTTTAAAATTTAAAATCGCGGATCCAATATGGCGAACGAATTTGAAAATTTCTTCGATTTCCATATAAAATGGTATCCGGGGGTTTTTGGCATCGCTGATTCCAAATCTAAAGTTAGCTTTCCAAAATTCAAAATGGCGGATCCAATATGGCGGATGAAATTTTTAAATTTATCATGAATTTTTACACTAATTGGTATCCATGGGTGTTTGGCATCGCTGATTCAGAATCTGAAATCAGAATTCCAAAATTCAAAATGGCGGATCCAATATGGCGGATGAAAATGTTAAATTTAGTATGAATTTTTATACTAATTGGTATCCATGGGTTTTTGGCATCGGTGATTCCAAATCTGAAGTCAGTTTTTCAAAATTAAAAATGGCGGATCCCATATGCCAGATGAAAATTTTAAATATATTATGAATTTTTATACTAATTGGCATCCATGGGTTTTTGGCATCGCTGATCCCGAATCTGAAGTCAGAATTCCAAAATTCAAAATGGCGGATCCAATGTGGCGGATGATATTTTTAAATTTATTATGAATTTTCATACTAATTGGCATCCATGGGTTTTTGGCATCGCTGATCCCGAATGTGAAGTCAGAATTCCAAGATTCAAACTGGCGGATCCAATATGGCGAATGAAAATTTTAAATTTAGTATGAATTTTTATACTAATTGGTATCCATGGGTTTTTGGCATCGCAGATTCCGAATCCGAAGTCAGAATTTCCAAAATTAAAATGGTGGATCCAATATGGCGGATGAAAATTTTAAATTTATTATGAATTTTTATACTAATTGGTATGCACAGGTTTTTGGTATCGCTGATTCGCTATTGAAATAATAAAGTTATACACACAGAAAATTCAATTTTCATCATAAAGGGGTTGTGCAATCACACCTAAAATAATTTGCAAAAAATCGCTATTTTACGGATTTTTCTGAAAAAAAATGTTTAGTCGTTTGAAAACAGGTAAAAATGGGGGAAACACATCGCAGATAGTAGAAAACATCTTTTCTTTTGTTATATAAGGTTAAATTTCGTTACGACCCCAGAAAATAGTCCAAAAGTATTTTTTTAAAAACTACCGATTTTCACCCCTTTGGGCTATTTTATAGGGTGGTCTTTTATAGACTCTTTCTACTTACATTGTTCGGAATGAAAAGAAAGTTATGTTGGGGGTACTGAAATGTTGCTCAAATGTCAGCCCGTAAAACATTGAAACCTCCCAAGTAACACTCTTTGCTGCGGTAGCTAAGCAACAGCAGTCGCAACGTTTTTGCAGCTAAAGTAAATGTTAAAATACAGCAATGCATCCTGCAGCGCTTATAACTCTCTGCGGCAGCAAAATTTGCAGTCAGAATATAGCATATGCTCTGAAAGCGCTGCAAACTGCCTGCGACAGCAAAACTGAAAGCTGCAGTAAAGCATGCACTTTCAAGGTGCTGCAATCTGCCTGCGACAGCTTTTTTGGCAGTTGCAATGCGCAAATCTGCCTGCGGACGACAATTTGTCAGCTAACGAATCAGCGATGGCCAAGGTAGAGACATCGATGTCTCGACACACAACCAGAAGGTGGCGCTGTTAATTGAATATTTACCCACAAGCGGTAGAACTGTATGTAGTTTCATATATATACCAGAGGACCTTCAAGGATAATATCAGCGAGAAGCGCTCGAATATGTAAGTAATGTGTGCGTATATAGGTGATGAAAAACGAGAGTGCGTATTAGTGTGAATCGATAGGTTTTAGTTGTGTTAAGCATTTGATAATGTATAAGCGTTTATATATATACACTTAATAAGTATAATTAATAAAACTTTACATGTATGTATTTGTATCAAAAACAATAAAGTGTGGTCTGATCCGGAGTTTTAATAAACTGCACTTGCTGTAGTAAATGAATGAGTCCTCAAAACCTTTTTTTTTGTTTTAAATAAAAAAAAAGTTTTAAAATGCCGAATGTACATTTAACGCCCATATAAGCAGTGCCAGCGAATTCTACGCCTTGCACCAGTGTTGCACTTATGCACCACGGACGAACCTTCGCTTAAAGAGGCCCAATGCAAGATAACGGTGCACGTGTTCCATGACTGCACCGGTGCAACACCGGTGCAACGCCTAGAATTCGCCATTATGAAGGTTATGAACATTCCGCTTTTTTTTCGGCTCCCGCAAATTTTTGCTGCAAACACTAAAGAAATATGGCGGCGTTGTAGTCTAGTGCTTACGACGCTCTCCCAGGCAAAAATATTCTCACTTTTATTGTTGAAACGTTACCAGGATGCTTTCATATAGAGCTGCAAGCTACTTGATTGCATTTTATGCTTCCGTGTTATTAAGAAAAGAGCTACAGTGTTTTCTGTGACAATGGTATTGTCAGTTGCTTTAGGGTCCTTTATATTTGCTTCCATAACCTCAGTGCAACTGCTTTACAGCTCATTTACATGTGCTCAGGTATCGTCAGCGCAGCTGTTCTGCAGCTTCTAGGCATCACTGCAATTGCTGGCAGCAAAATAGCTGCGGCAGCATTCCGCAACGTTGTCGCAGACAGATGACAATCCCCACATTGGCGTTTGCGACCTCAGCGCAGCGCTGTCAGAGAGCTGCAAAGGGATGCTGCGGCAGCGATATTGCTGCATTATTTGTCGTAGCAACGTTATGGCAGCTATATTAAAGCACAAAATGTTACTTGGGCTGTTTCCCCTTTAATTTTTATATAAAACGAATAAAATTATTGGCATTCCACTACTTGACATGGGCATTGAAGGATTCTGTGTACATTTTAGATCATTTTCATGTGTTTTTTAGTTACAAAGCGATGACATTTGTGTAAGAAGTTTGACAGATTTTTTGAAATCACCTGTATGATACCAGTATATTTATCAATATGAAAAGATGTATTGAAATAATGTTATTTTATAGTTCAGAATATTGTGAAACACACCACATAATAATAATCTTTAATATGAAAGAGGTTGAAACGATTGGTTTGTATTTATTCAAATATTTAAATGTTATTAATTCAAATTTCGACTCAAAGATCGATTGCAAAAAAAAGTTAAATAATTCGTAATTTGTGTCTCAAATTTTATCGCAACCCAATCGCACACTCATACTAAACTTGAAATTCATGATCAAAAAATATAAAAGAAAAAGTTTACTTATAGTCCAAGAAATAAATTATTCCATCTATACCGACGACCATCATTTCATAAATCCATACAACAGATATAATTTTCTACAAATTAATCAATTAAATAATCAAGTTATTTTAAATATCTTTATATCACTAAAATAAACGATTAAATTTAAATATTCAACATATACTACCTTTTATGAAATTGAGAACCGAAAGATTACTATAAAAAGGAGTGGAAAAAAGCAATAATAATTTTTAGAAAAATTATCGAAAGGTTTTGATTAACAAATAGCATAAATTAAATATAGTTTTACAAAATTCAATTAAATGATATGTGAAAATATAAAAGACGTTATTCGTGAAATAATCGAACAATTGAACCGCAATTTGGACGATGGGCACAAAAACGAATAGACATCACAGACCGTATACGATGACGTAGTTGTCCCTTGAAATCTGTTTTGCTGCTTGTCGGCTGCTTAAATAGATCGTTCCTTTTCGGGCGTTTGTCCGGAAATCCACGATCTCGATCTACTAGGTGAGAACTCCAGATGTTGGAAAAGGCACGTTCAGAAAATTCCCACAATTTCGTCTTCAAAATTTTTAGAGACAATGATTCTTTTTGATAATTTTATTTACGCTCGTTTTTATTTTCCAAGGTTTTCTACTTTCTTTTTCAGGGATGGATATCACGAAATTTAGTTACTCAATATGTTTCGACATTATTACAATTTTGTTGATGAGATCTATCGGTCGTAATTTTACTACTGGCAACAATATGACCGATTATTATTAAATCAAGTAGATTTCGTACAGATTTTTATTCCATCAGACTCTCGCACGTTAACATCATATAAAGGAAATTAATTTATCCATTTTTGCGAAATTATATATCTGATATCGCGAAAATCTTCCTTATAAACCGTAGATACTTAACAATTACAATTAGATTGAGCGCTACAATTTCATCACTTGTCGAATTCGAAAACGATCATAATTCGCAACGTGTTCTAGAATTTGGCACGTGGGAAGCAATTAAATTGCATTCACCCGAAATACCAATTTACCGTTAACCGACACGATGTTAATACACGACTAGAAAAAACACACATCATTTCAAAAGGATTTAAACCAGAGGAAGTATCAATGCAACGAGAAGTCTATTACGCGATATTTAGTTTAGATTGGGAACGAGCGTAAATACCTTTCACAAAATTGTTTGATTTTTTCATCAATTCAATTATAATGAAAAAGGATCCCGCCCTGCGAAACAAAATCAAAAAAGCATTTTTCATTATTTAAACTAAAATTCACGAATATGAAAACGCGTCGCGCACTGACTTACCTCCACATTCCCGTCGCTCGCTCCCGTCGGTTTTCAGGACGTCTAATCTATTTGATTGCCAAATTGCAAGAGAGCGCCCGTTCGCGATATTCAAAAGAGGGGAACCGTAAGAGGCGTACCCTTGATGACGGAGACGACGAGCGAGCCACGGGAACTTGAAGTACTCCATCGCACCTGACACATCCTTCATCACAGGTAAATAACGACGATCGCTGATTTATCGATTACCGCATATATCACATACAATATTATCAGTAGCGTATATTATCAATACCTTTCAAGGTTATATTCGTTTAATCACTTTTATTATATCTATTTTACTACGCAGGAATAAGGTAAAAGACCGTATTATGGGACGATTTGCAAATTTATGGGACACTTACAAAAAACAGGAAATAAAAATAAACTGTATATAATATCACAATGAAAAAAATCTTAATGATAATTATACCGTTATGAATTGATAAATCACTGTATTCGGTTATCACGTCGATAAATTTAGTAAGAAAAAAAAAAATTTATTGTCCAATCTCTCCACGTTGGCAACAGGCTGCCATGTACTATATGTCAAAATGGTAAGAACACATTTTCATGTGTATTAATGAGTTACAATGATTTGAATGGCTGAAAAGAAGTTTATTCGAAAGTTGAGATGTCATAGATATTATTTAAACAAAAAAATCATATCATTATCAGATTTTATTTATTACGAGGCGTGTCCCATAATACATTCACTTCATGTGTCGTTACCCGTATTTATGGGACGCGATTCACCTTGTCCCATAATTACATGCGTTCCGATTTTCGGTTTATTTACGGCAAAATACAGCCGAATTAACACATTTATTACTTTAAAAGTAATTACCGTACTTTAAACTTCCTTTTATCTAAGATATGTTGACGATATATTGTTGGCATATCCCGAAGGACAAGAAAATACCTTTCTTAATACTTTTAACAGTTTGAAAAAAATTAAAGGTTTTCCAAATAGATTATCGTTTACCCAAGAGATTGAAATTAACAACCAAATAAAATTGTTAGATATGCTAATTATTAGGAAAGAAAATGGCTTTATTGACACAGATTGGGCTCACAAAGAGTCGTGGTCTGGTAGATATCTTCATTTTACATCTAACCACCCACTACAATATAAAAGAAGTGTGGTAAAATTGTACGCTTGACCTTACAAAAAAATGGCTACCCTATACAGTTTATTAATGAATGTATAAGTAATAAAATACATGAATTTGATAATACGTTAGGTAAAAAAATAATCATAATGATAATACGATCATATATATTACAAAACCTATATGTAAAAATATAGGAAACATAAAACCATACAAAGATAGACCTCCTTTGTTAAAAAATGGTAATGTGGTTTATGAGATACCATGTCTTAATTGTGATAAATCTTATATAGGTCAAACAGGAAGAAGACTTGAAACTAGAATCCAAGAGCACAAAACGAATATATATAAAAGTCCAGAACTCTATACTGCATTAACTATGCATCGCATTGATACAGGACACAATTTTAATTATAATAATGTAAGAATTTTGGCAAGAGAAAAGAAAATTACTTATTAATAATTACAGAAATTAAAAATTACTTATTAAAGACTGTTAATATAAGATTTGAGAAATCGAATCTACCTGAATTATATAACCCTTTATTATAATCAAATTTTAAAATAACAACTGCCACTTTTAGTTTACTTTAACTTTAATAGGTGCATGGTCACTTCTCGTAAGAATTGTGACTTTTCCTTGGATCATAAGAACAGCTTGAGTTTTAAAACTTTCCCAACGATATTCATTTGCAATGCAGTTCATATACTATCAAAAATGCTTAGGGAGGTTGGGTGGTGTCTTGATACATGCAAAATCTTCAGCACGTCATAGTATGCAAATGAATTAATTTATTTTTATCTGTCTGACAACTTATATTTCAATTATTTATTATTTATTATACTCCTTAACTAAGTTTTTATTCTGAAGATGGCTACAAAAATTAGTGTCGAAAACGTTAAATATATGTTTTTTTTGTATATAATTGTTAATATATGTCTTTTTTGTATATAATTTTTATGGTGACCGTATGTATCGCGATTATTTATAATAATTTATTAATTTAGTAATTACCATACGTTTATAGTTAAATGCGTTATCGAATATCACTATACATATAAATAATTCAACATTTTATCTGTAAAATGTAAACATAGCCTATAAATGCGTTTGATAAAACACATGTGTTTGATAAACACATGATCAACTCGTCGGCCATCTTGATCAACCTCAGTCCCTATTAGTCAGTTCAGTTGTACAGCGTCTCTGTCTATCTTCCATATTCGCATAGTCGACGTTCGTCGCACTCATGCATGGAATAGACGTATTTCTGTCGCGCTCGTCGAGCCGACGTTCATCGCACTCATGGCCCAACATAGAATACTAATTCATCAGTCTTGTTTGCGCTTGTCGCACTCATTACATTTGTTATTACCCCTTCCAGTGCCGAGTGAATGTTCGTCGCACTCATGCAGAAAATCCATTCAGTCGCCCACACCTTTTTGGAAATTTAGACTTGCCCCACTAATCCCAGTGTTGCCAAAATTATGTTTCCCACCTTTGTCCTTACGTTTTCATAAATTCGTCCTTTTTTATAATTGTTATTCCTCTTTGTTTATTCCCTGAAAATTAATACCTACGACTGAAGCTGTGGCGTGATGGTAACGGGCCAGACGAGTCACATCAAGAAGAGTCACTTCCTTGTGAACCGTTACGGCGAGCAAAACCTACAATTTACTATTGCGTACAAAAATACATATTGCTAAAAGGTGTTGAAAAGCATACAATTTATTTTGTGAACTTCGAAATATATGCGTAAGTTTGTTTTGTTTTGTATATTTGTATTTGTAATTATATTTTTAAAAGCCCTCCCCAATAAGTGTAAACACCCAATCAGTAAATATATATATATACAGGGTGGCCGATTTATCTGAAGACATCGAAATATCTCGAGAACTATGCACAGAATCAAAAAAGTTGTCGGATGAAAGTTGTTCGACACGAAGGGGGGCATCCAGTGATAATTAAATTTACCCCCTCCCCCAACCCCTGGAGGTGGAGTGGGGGCAAAAACAATAAAACTTAAATAGGAACCCCCAGTTTTTATTGCAGATTAGGATTCTCCGGAAAAAAGTACACCAATTTGACCTAGGAGCTATTGCATTTTGGTTCACAGGTGGCGCTGTAATCGATAAAAATCCAAATTTATCTGAAGACATTGAAATACCTCGAGAACTATGCACAGAATCAAAAAAGTTGTTGGATGAAAGTTGTTCGACACGAAGGGGGGCATCCAGGGGGCAAATAGGGACAATTTGATCCGTTTATGAAAATTTAATATTAAAATTTCTAATATTAGAATTTTTAATATTAGAATTTAGTAATATCAATTGCGAAAATGGTTATTCTGAATATGAAATTTTAATAATGTCCATTCGAAAAATTAAGATGATGAATAATTGATATTCTTCATATCAAAAATCAAAACTGATTACATAAAAATTGTGCATACAATATGGAAGCAATTTTATAAATAAGTTTTCTACCTTCAATAAAATTACATTTTAGGTTTTAAATTTATTATTTAATAAACAAAAAGAGGACATCACGCAATCCATTAAAAAACGCGTCATGTCCCTTCACTCAGCTCATTCATTCTCTCTCTGTATGTTTTTTCCGAAATGAGAATAAATAAGCTGAGCATTGACGGTCAAACCAGCTTCTATTAAACAAAACGAAACTCTTACTTCATTTGGGGATTTCGTCGCCATCTACCGGACCCCGAGAGAACTCACGTGGTTTCATACATGTACATCGCTTGCATTTCGGCCATCACCGGCGCCGGTTCTGTTACATAACGCTAGAGGGCGACATAACTCGAAAATAAAGTAGCATATCATTTTATACATAAGTTGAGTCACACGTAACCAGTTCACCTACATTTTTCTCTACTTTCCTGAAGGGAAGTAAATGGATATCGCGACCATATTAAAATTTAGAATTCACGGTCTCTCAGTGTAAGACTGTTTTTGAAGTCCATTGTATTGGTAGTAATTCGGTCGGAAGTCACTTTGCTTTTAGAATAACAACTTTCCGTTTACGCGACTATTTTTTGTCTACCCTTCATTGCTATAAATTGCAAGTTAAAAATGAATCCTGCTACAGTTCCCGAAAAAATCGAAATGATTCTTATTTGTGGTGAATGTAAGAGGAATATTGACGATGCTGTTGCGTTGTATGCTGAGCGTTTTCCAGATAATGCTCACTCGCGTTCTTTTTTTTTACAAAGTTGTGAATGCCTTTCACTCTGATGGCAGCGTACAAATGAAAAAAAGGAAGCGAAGATTAACAGTTACAGGAGAAGCTAACGAAGTAGCTGTACTAGCAGCTATTCACCAAAATCCACATGTAAGCACACGACAATTACATCGCGATTCCGGCATTTCCAGAGACAGTATTCAAAGAATATTGCATCGTCATAAGTTTCACCCATATCACATTTCACTGCACCAGGAACTAGATGGCGATGATTTTCATAACCGCGTGGTGTTTTGTGAATGGGCATTTCAAAAAATGCAAACGAACCACAGATTCTTTGCTAATGTATTATTTTCAGATGAATCTACATTCACGAACCATGGTGGCGTCAATAGGCATAATATGCATTATTGGAGCGTAGAAAATCCCCATTGGTTACGACAAGTTAATCATCAACGTCCTTGGTCGGTGAACGTTTGGTGCGGAATCATAGGAAATAAACTCATTGGTCCTTATTTCGTTGAAGGTAATTTGAATGGAACAAAATATCGAGATTTCCTAGAACAAGAAGTACCATTACTACTTGAGGATGTTGCTATGGACGTCCGACGGACAATGTGGTTTCAGCATGATGGTTGCCCAGCACATTTTTCAAGAGTAGCAAGGGAAATACTAGACCGTGATTACAATGGTAGGTGGATTGGTAGAGGTGGCCCCATTAATTGGCCTGCGAGGTCACCTGATCTAACATCTCCGGATTTCTTCCTATGGGGTTACCTAAAAGGTAAGGTTTATGAACAAGTACCAACGACTCGTGAGAACATGGTGGAACGCATAAGAACTGCTTGCGCAGAAATTTCTGCAGATATGATTCTATCATGTATAAAGTCATTTGAAGAAAGAATAAATAAATGCATTGAAGTGGAAGGTCAACATTTCGAACACTTACTCAAGTAAGTGAACAGTGAGACAGTAAGAGGCAAGGGGACTCACGTAAAACAAGCACCCCAAAGGGAACAGAAAAATACTACGTCCACGTCGTTGTTCCTGAGTAACGCTAAATGTATTTTTTCCCGGCTTTGTTAGAATGACCGTATTCCATATCCGCTACGCGGGCGAAAATTGTCAATATTGGAGAATCCAAATCTGCAATAAAAACTGGGGTTCCTATTTAAGTTTTATTGTTTTTGCCCCCACTCCACCCCCAGGAGATGGGGGAGGGAGTAAATTTCATTATCACTGGATGCCCCCCTTCGTGTCGAACAACTTTCATCCGACAAATTTTTTGATTCTGTGCATAGTTCTCGAGGTATTTCAATGTCTTCGGATAAATTTGGATTTTTATCGATTACAGCGCCACCTGTGAACCAAAATGCAATAGCTCCTAGGTCAAATTGGTGTACTTTTTTCCGGAGAATCCAAATCTGCAATAAAAAATGGGGGTTCCTATTTAAGTTTTATTGTTTTTGCCCCCACTCCATCTCCAGGGGATGGGGGAGGGGGTAAATTTAATTATCACTGGATGCCCCCCTTCGTGTCGAACAACTTTCATCGGACAACTTTTTTGATTCTGTGCATAGTTCTCGAGATATTTCGATGTCTTCAGATAAATCGGCCACCCTGTATATACATACGAACCTATTCCCCTTTGATAATTTTTCTTATTCCCTCCTTTATTTTTTTTTTTTTTTGAGTGAAAATCAGAGTCTCCGTGTCGTCGGGACTCAGGAAGGTTATAATATATAAATGTATAAAAATATATTTAAACATATGCCAAATGTCTCTTTTGCCGAATTTAATTTTTAAACACGAGTTTAATTTTTTTATCACCGATGCCAAAAACCGCTGTATTTGTATAGATCAACCACTTTGAATTCCTTCACTTCGTATCAGTTTTCTTCGCCAGGTACTATCGATATTGCGCTGGCGCGTTAATTATACCACAATCCCTCATAAAAGTAGAAACGCATTGTTGGTTGGTGTGTTAAATATATTTAGATTCGTTCAGCGAGTCTCAGCAAAAACTCTTCAATTTTTAACTCCACAAAACTATATTAAACTGTAATTCAAATAAAAAAAGTACATATATAATATTGTAAGATTATTTTTTCAGCTCTTTGAGGTTAAGTTTGGTATCTTTACCCAACATTTCTTTCATAACAAGTATCCCCAAAACTGCCACATGCCAAGTTGGCTAAGATTCCACAATTTTGTTAAAAATATATCTGCTATATTGGATTCGATATTTTTAATTGTGGAATTCTGACTTCACATTTGGAATCAGCGATGCCAAAAACCCATGGATACCAATTAGTATAAAAATTCATAATAAATTTAAAAACATCATCCGTCATATTAGATCCGCCATTTTGAATTTTGGAATTCTGACTTCAGATTCGGAATCAGCGATGCCAAAAACCCATGGATACCAATTAGTATAAAATTTGACTTGCCACAGGTCAGAGTCCTCCGGAAGAGCATCCAGAAGTAGGCTATTTGCTCTGTATATTTCACGTTGTTTAAGCTAAATTTTCATCGTCAGGTTCCGCCCAAATACGAGAGTTGTGCTTCCAGAATGAGGAGCATCTCTCCCGGAATCGCGTACGGGCACAGTTGTTGTTGTTACCCGCAGGTCCGGTATCAGATGACAGCTGGGAACAACGACACCTATCCATCTCAGATATGCCACATGATTTCTCAGATGGTGTTGAGAAAAGAAATCTGCTAGTTCGGTATACATTACTGCAAACCGACTATGCACTAGCGCCATGTAGCCTCGCTGCTGCGGATAGTTCTCCTCGTAGAAGCGTGTAAGATCTTGCCTGAGATTCTACGTCCACCGAAATCGTCCGTGGGCATACATATAGGTCGTGGTGCCCCGGAGCATCCGTTCCGGCCCCTCTATCTCGAATCTGCGCTGCTTCCAAAACAGATCGATAGTCAGGAACCCTGCGCGTTCCGTACTTGTAAGAGCATTTAAAGAGAGTCGGGTGGTTAGAAGCTTTAGAAGCTTTATAGCTCCCTCGTCACATCCCTTTTTCTGAAGTTCACTATCTAATAAGACTCAAATTATTTTTGAAAGATTTTCAACAGGCTAGTTAAGTGGATAATTAAAATTCTGAAGGTGCCAGACTCCAGATTACCCTGACTACTGCTAATATTCCAGAGTCTAGTTCTTAGTCCATCAACTACAATAGCTTTCAATTGAATTTCTAAACAAAATGAACCATGAATAATTCTACTTTAGTCTGTCCAATTTAAAGAATATTATAAGCAGTCGTATGCCGTAGCAACGTTATTTTCTAGCTTAATTTTTACTCAATTAACATGTTCATTTCGTGTAATTCACATTTAAGAATTCTGCACCTTTTTAATATGAGTAATATTTTCGCTGACGGTTGATTTTTTATGCGAACCGGAAAACCACATATCAAATGAATTCTCAATAAAGCCGTTTATTATTGAATGGTATTTGAAAATTCTAGAAAATTTTGGTAACTTTTATCTGATAAAAATTATGCGTTTTCATGAATTGTATTCCAATACTTGCGGAAAAAAGAAATAAGTTTCGTAAAATTGTTTTATATTTTCAGCCCTTTATAAAGGGCGAGAACGTTCAATTAACTACCATTCTAATCGGTTATTCTTGTTTTTGTAGGAATCTTTAATTAACTTTCTCAAATAAAAATGAATAATAATTGTTATAGAGCCTTAGAAAATTGTTACATGAACAGGAAGCTACAATTCAAAGTTAATTTTTAATTAAGCAGTTTCTGGGTTAATGGGGTGTTTTTTATCAATTTAAATCCTGTAATGTTGATTGCTTATTAATAAATCTTATTAATTATTAAATGTCTTGCTGACACATTAGAAATATTTAAGCAACTTTTCTCCAAATCGCCCTTCTCTTTAAATAAATTAATGTTCTATATTGGTAGTTTTGACACAATAGAAATCATCACTCAACTTTTACAAATTCAACAAATTGATTAAAATAAGTATTCTGATTTTATTTTACCTTTGAAATTTTAGAATAGAGTAGCAGACTTTTGTTTCTCTAAATTCACTAAAAATTGTACCTGATTTTGCAGAACTTGTAAAATTTCGCAACTTTAACTGAATTGAAATTCCACCGAGAATTAAGAATGCTATTTTATAGTAAGCATATTACAAAATGGGGTTATTTAACCCGTTAACGCCGATGAGGACACTTTTTGCACTTGTAAGCGAAATCTCGACACCGCATAATTTATGACGCAGGGATAGGGTAAGGGTGGTGGCAGCCGTAGGCCGGAAAACGACGCTCTCGTGGAGAGAAGAAGGGGGCATTCGTTGACGAGCATCGGAAGACGCCGGGCGTCGGTCACGGGTCCGTTCGTCGAGGAACGTGTTTTATTCTTGACGAAACGCGAGGTAATTCTGTTTGGACCAAGTCGGGTCCGCTCATCATCCAAAGGCAAGATAAGTACGGCGGACTGGATCGTGATTCGGCGCGAAAGAGAACGGTTTCGCGGTGGTGTGTCCGACTTGACCCACGTAGTAGTCGCGTGGAGAAAACGTGGTCGTGGACGCGGCGTCGAAAACATACTCCGAAAATATCTTCGGCATCCTGTACGGTAGCTCGGTAATCGACGAGTTAATTGTTAATAAAAAATTCAAGGACAGAAATAAATGTGTATTTGACCTCTAGTTCGGTGGTCATCTATTATCTTCGTCTCCCAAATAAAAAATAAAAAAACTGTCGAGTCGTTTTTCCTTACAGTTTTTCTCAGAAGTGGAATAGTGAATTCGGTCAAATTTAGCGAACCGTTTTTATAAAATAAGAGTGGTGCGATTAGTGATTAATTCGCCAGCCGTGTAGATTTGGAAAAGATGTCGCCGTTTGAAATCTACCGCGAGAGGTTGCAAAAAATGTCGGAGGAGGAGATTCGACAAGAAGCGAAGATGATGAAGATACCGGCGGATGTGCCTGTTTCCCGTATAGCAGACGCACTGCTAGATCGTTTCGAGAGGGCAGAAGATGCGGACTTCTTGGGGTTTGGAAGCGGCGTAGATACGGAGCGCTCGGCTACAGGAAGTCAAGGTCAATGTTCGAATACCGAGAGAGGTGAGAATGTAGGCGACATGGTGCAGATCTGGCGATGTTTACAACAACAAATTCAGTGCCAGAACCAGTTGATGTCACAGGTGGCCGCACTAGTCTCCGAAGTCAGAGGAACTTCAAGGGCAAGACCGGCTTCAGAGCTACCTACAACAAGTCCTTCGGTGAATAATGCAGCAGTTCGAGGTAATATGTTCAATGTTATCGCTCCTCAGATTCCATTGTTTGAAGGATCTGAGAGAGAAAATGTTCAAAAATGGATTGAACGTGCTGACTTTGTTGGCAACTTATACGGAGTTTCCTCCGAAGCATTGCTGTTGGCAGCTACTAGCCGTTTGACAGGCGTAGCAGCACAATGGTATGATCGTCAGCAAGTTGAAGTCATTTCTTCTTGGCGAAGTGTGAAAGAGGGCGTGACTAATTATTTTAAACGAAGAGTCTCTTTTACTATGGCAATGGCGAGAATTAATGACCGAAGTTGGAATCATCCGACTGAAAAATTTATAGATTACGTAAATGCTAAGCTTAATTTAATGCAATTTTTAGAGTTAACCGAGAGAGACCAAATCGACCTTCTGGCAGATGGCATTAAATTGCCAGTCATACGAGTGGCTGCAATGGACACCAGAGTAGAGTCGGTGACAGAATTTATCGAACGAATTAGGCGAGTGACCGAGCAGATGGTGGAGTCGAGTGCTTCGATAATGAGAGGCCCCGTTAAACCAGTGACGTCGTCGGCCATGTCGAGACCGAAGTTGTCCGGGAAGGAGATACGCTGCCGAAACTGCAACCGATTAGGACATATGGCTCGGGATTGTCGAGCGAACCAGGTCTTTTGCTATCAGTGCAAACAGCCAGGACATGTAAGGCCTCAGTGTCCTCTACGGGGGCAGGAAGCATCAGGAACGCCTACGAGATCGTCGAAGAGACGAGGCAACGCGATCAATGTAGTCAACGAGGAGTCCACGAGTGTTCCTTTCGTCAAGGTCATCAAGGTCAACGGTCAGCGGGCGAACATCAATGCGTTAGTCGATTCAGGTAGTCCGAATAATATTATACGGGAATCTATTTTTGATAAATTCGCGAATGGCGTAGCTTTACGGGATGTTGATCCGAGGGTGTCTTATCGCGGAATTAGCAATACTCCGATTCAAATGTTAGGTTGTTTTGATGGGTGTTTAAATATCGATGGGGTCCCGGTGACAGATAGCACTATAAGTCACCCGTTGTTATTAGGACGCGGTTTATTTAACGACGAGGGTTTGACGGTGATTCATAGGCCGGACAGTTGGGAATTCAACATTTCCGATAACAGGCGTTCGATAGAGAATGATCTATTCTGCGTTAATGTAGGGAATGGGCGGTCGGTGTATGATGAAGTCGTAGAAAATAGTAATCCGAGTTTGAGTATGGTCTAAAGGCAAAAGTTAATAGATGTATTCGCTGAAGTAGAGTCACAGAATGTGGAACTGGACAAAGGACAAAGGACAAAGGACAGGAAATTTTCCCCCGCGTTAATGACGAATATGTCTGTTTGCGGGTCGGCTCTCGGGTGGAGAGGTACAGGACAGAGACAGACATTACAAGACAGAACTATAGGCACACAAAACACCCACCCAGAGCCAGTCCCCCCTACCCCAATATCGGTACCACCAGCAGATTCGACGGTCTGTGCCTTAGCGAGTACGACGCGGGGCTTATCCCCTCTTTATCCGAGATAAGACCCACGACGTACCGACCGCGGATAAGACGCTGACGGTACCGATAACTGCCGACGGGGGTTGGCAGCGGTCCCAAATTCGTATCTTCGCCCAGCAAAGTTCCCCGGTTATTCCACACTGGACATAAGCAGAGAAAATTGCAGGACGAGGATTCGAACTCGGGCCCTTCGCGACGTTCAGTTCGGGCGGACTAAGACTGACGCCTTAGCCCGCACGACCATCACGCCGACTTGATGGTCGTGCGGGCTAAGGCGTCAGTCTTAGAGGTGGTCCGAAGCTTCTACTTTCGTTCGCAGGCTATGTATGAATCCGAGTAATTTGTTGAGCCGATGGATGTAAATTCCCGCAATGGAGTTATTATATCTCAAATGGAAGATTATTAGCGAAATATACAGCACCCCCTATTGTGGGAAGCGCTGAGTCGAAAAAGGGTTTTCCGGAGACCCTAGTTGAGCAACAAAACACAGAATGTGGAACTGGTAAATGATGATTATAAAGTTCGTGTTAATATAAGGGATACGTCTACCTATGCGTACGCCCCTCGACGTATGTCGTATAGCGAGAAATCTCAATTAAGAGAAATCACGGACGATTTATTAGACCGTGGTATCATCATTCCCAGTACCTCATCCTATTGCGCGAGAGTTGTGCCGGTTACTAAAAAAAATGGGAAAATCCGGATGTGTGTGGATTTAAGACCACTCAACCAGCGAATACACAAACAGAAATTTCCCTTTCCGATTATCGAAGATCAGTTGTTACGATTGGAAGGAAAACGGTTTTTTACGCTCCTCGATCTAAAAGACGGGTTTTACCAAATTGGTGTCCATTCGGAGGACACGAAATATTTCTCTTTCGCGACGCCGGATGGACAATTCGAGTTTGTCCGATTGCCCTTTGGGTACGCAGATGCTCCGGCAGAGTTCCAAAAGCGAATTTTGTATATCTTTCAACCCATGTTTCGTGCGGATAAGATTTCGATCTATATGGATGATATGGTTATCCCTACGAAGACTATCGGTGAGGGTCTACAAATCTTAAAGGAAGTTCTGTTGACTTTGAAGCAATATAGCTTCGAGTTAAATCTTTCGAAGTGTAAGTTCCTAATGGAACGCATCGAATATCTGGGTTATATTGTTTCAAATGAGGGCATAACTATGAGCGATCGACATACACAGGCTATCCGTGATTTTCCCGTCCCGAAGACGGTGCACCAGGTGCCAAGTTTTTTTTGGCTTAGCCGGATATTTTCGGAAGTTTATTCGAAATTTTGCGTTGAAGGCCGAGCCATTACAGAGAAAATTGAAAAAGGCTATTAATTTTGTCGCAGACGAGGAATTTGTACAAGCATTTAATGCGCTAAAAGCCGAATTGACCGAATATCAGGTGTTGAGGTTGTATAATCCGGAAGGGGAAACTGAACTCCACACCGATGCGAGTGGGTTGGGCTTTGGGGCAATTTTACTCCAGAAGCAGAACGATGGTGCCTAGGCTCCAGTGGCTTATTTTAGTAAGGCCACCAATGATGTGGAAAAGAGGTACCATAGCTTTGAGCTGGAAACGCTGGCTATTGTTAAAGCTCTGGAGAGATTCCACATATACCTTCAGGGAATCAAATTTAAGGTGGTCACGGACTGCAATTCTTTAGTTTTGGCCTTAAAGAAAATTGAAATTAACCTCGCATCGCTAGATGGAGTTTGGCTTTCCAAAATTATCAATTTGAGGTTATGCATAGGGACGGGAAAAAAATGGCGCACGTCGATGCCTTGAGCAGGGTGATATATAGTATAAGTGCGTTGACGTTCGAAGAGGAGTTGCTTTACAAACAGCTGTCGGATGAAAATTTAAAAAAATTAGCGGAAACAATCGAGATGAAAGGCAGTGAAAGGTTTAAACTGGTGAACGGTCTGATTTTCAAAGTTCAAGACGAGCGACAATTGTTCGTAGTACCAGACGCAATGATTGAAAATGTTATTCGTATCTATCACGATGAGGTGGGGCATGTGGGGGTGGATAAAACGGTCAAGGGTATCCTTGGTCATTATTGGTTCCCGAACCTAAAATTTAAGGTTAGGACCCACGTTGAGAACTGCCTCAAATGTCTGCAGTTTATGTTATCTAATAATCAACGCGAAGGGGACATGCAAATTGTTGAGAAGGGGACGGAACCATTCCAAACCTTGCATGCAGACCATTTCGGGCCGTTAGAAACTTCGCTGGATGGGTATAAATACATTTTATTAGTGGTAACGCGTTCACTAAGTTTGCCTGGTTATTGCCTACGATGACAACGAATGCACAAGAAGTCGTAGCTCATTTGTCGTACTTGTTTGACGTTTTTGGGGTGCCAAGTCGGGTCGTTACGGATACGGGTAAAGCATTTGATTCTAAGGAGTTTTCGAGTTTTTCGGGTCGGTATGGGTTTTATCACGCGTTCACAGCTGTTGCTTCACCTTGGGCAAATGGCCAGATCGAGCGGGTGAATCGATTCCTCAAGAGCACGCTAGCAAAATCAGTTCAGGAGCCAATGGAATGGAAAGAAAAAGTAAAAGAGGTTCAATATGTATTGAACAATACGTCCCATAAGGCGATAGGCACGACCCCGAGTAAGATGTTGTTAGGATACGATCAAAGGGGCCATTCCGATCACGAATTATGTACTCTGTTCGATAGTTTGCGGGAAGTTGACTCGGACATAATGGCAGATAGAGAAATGTTTCGGGATAATGCAATAATTGTTAATCGTAAACTGCAGGAGTATAATAAGGGGGTGTATGACAAAAAACACAAAAAGCCGTCCTTATATAATAGCGTAGGCGACCTAGTCATGATAAAAGTGGAGAACTATGCTCCGGGTGTTACCGAAATATAAGGGTCCTTACGAAGTGAAGGCAGTGTTTCGAAAAAATCGATATGTGATAGGCGATAAAGAGGGCTTTAACCGAAACCAAAGACCGTACAGCGCTATCTTGTCCACGGATAAATTAAAGCCTTGGATTCGGATAGGCAATAATGATTCTTCGAAAGAGAAATATGGTAGTTCGTTAGTCGATGAAACTGTACAAGACTGATTTTGTAACCGAAAGACTAGTCTGATCGTCGGATTGGCTGATAATTGTTTGTCAAAAGGACCGCGCAGTATTGTAACCGTATAGTATTAATAGATTGTGATTTTAGATTTAAGGATCAAATTCGGGGCGAATTAGAGGTCAGGATCGCCGATCTGTAAGCGAAATCTCGACACCGCATAATTTATGACGCAGCGATAGGGTAAGGGTGGTGGCAGCCGTAGGTCGGAAAACGACGCTCTCGTGGAGAGAAGAAGGGGGCATTCATTGACGAGCATCGGAAGACGCCGGGCGTCGGTCACGGGTACGTTCGTCGAGGAACGTGTTTTATTCTTGACGAAACGCGAGGTAATTCTGTTTGGACCAAGTCGGGTCCGCTCATCATCCAAAGGCAAGATAAGTACGGCGGACTGGATCGTGATTCGGCGCGAAAGGGAACGGTTTCGCGGTGGTGTGTCCGACTTGACCCACGTAGTAGTCGCGTAGAGAAAACGTGGTCGCGAACCGACGCAGAGTCGAAAAGATACTCCGAAAATATCTTCGGCATCCTGTACGGTAGCTCGGTAATCGACGAGTTAATTGTTAATAAAAAATTCAAGGACAGAAATAAATGTGTATTTGACCTCCAGTTCGGTGGTCATCTATTATCTTCGTCTCCCAAATAAAAAATAAAAAAACTGTCGAGTCGTTTTTCCTTACACACTTCAATTTCAATTACGTGTTTCGTACGAAAATCGAATATCCACAAAATTGAAAGGTATGTATATTACTATTTACATGTTTTTTATTTTCAGTGACGTTATCAAAACTGAGCTATCATAATTACAGAATTAAATATAGCCATTGAAATGTAAAAAAAAAAAATGGAAAAAATCGGTTATATTTTTGAATAATAGATCCTTTTCTCATCACAGGAGTATTTTCGCTCACAAAATTCCTTCACTAAAAGTGAACAAAATAGTTGTAGTATTTAGATATATTTTTAAAATAATAACAAAATAACATCGTGATCACAAAATGGTGACGGCAGTGAGTAAGTTCTTATTAAAATATTTTTTTCATAAAAACTAGAAACTTTAGATCAGATTTTCTAAGAATAACGTGTTGAAATGTATCAAAGACTATGCCCAAATGTATCCCCTATGCCCTAAAAAACTGAACAAATTTTAAGGTATTCTTTGACAAATTTGAAGATATTCTTGTTTTAAGGACATTTTTTTTAAAGTCTATAGTTTTCGACAAAATAAATTATTATTTTTGAACTCTAGAAATGATTATTAATAATAACTCTAGAAATTTTGTTTCTCAAAAACTATAAACTACGTTGAAAAATTATTTTTAGTATCGACCATTAAAAATTAAATTTAAAGTTTTGGTATTATAATGGTCTAATAATAAAATTCAGTGACGTTTCAACCCTAATTCGGGTCCTCTTCAAAAAGAGAGTGAAAAACCAATAGAAATTGGCCGTATTTATACTATTCACATGACATAGGGATGTGTATGTATTCGTGTTTAATAAGGAGAAAAAATAGAATAAGTAGTGGAACTGGAACAGATTCCACGAAGTTCCCGCCACCGCCCCAGGAGGTGCCACGGTCGTGGCGCTGTGGCAGCGGGCGGGGTGGAGTGGGTGGTAGATGCGCGGACTAATTCGCGGGCCGATTCGCGGATTAATTCTCAATGTTTATTCGCAGTTTTTAGTAGCGGTTTAGTATGCGGGCTTAATTGAAGGTGGGTGGTGAGACGGTTGGCGAGACTCGCGACGTGGGTGGCACGCGAGAGGTACCTCAGTAGGTGACTGACGAATCGAAGTCGTTAATTAAGATCGCGGATTGAAGCCGCAAATTAAGATGCTGATTTCATATGACGATTTGACTTCTTCAATTAATGTTAGAATCCTATCTCTCCCTGTCGAAAGTTTTCTTTCTTGATACCCATCTATATTTCCATTCTCTCGTTTCGGGACATAATGTATCGGAATGCTTCTTGACCTACATATTTTAAACACGGATTTTCATTCATAAGGTGGAAAGTTTCGGTTTCGTCTCTTCTCGTATGATGTATTCTTTTCTAGACTGAGTGAATAGACATTTTTCCTGGTGACCTAAATACCAAATGAGTCAAACTTTCTGAAGTGGTCCACCAAAAATCGACCCATCGATTTTCCTATTTTTTATTGACGATTTCTGAAGATCCATATGTTATAAGAAATATCCCCAAATATTTTTAAAAAATACTAATTTTTGCGAAAGTAGTAACAATTGAATTTTAAGGCGATTTTTTTTAAATGACAATTCCTCAGCAACTAATTGATAAAAATTAATGAAAATTGAATGGCATGTTCATAATTAGTAGTATAATAGAAAACCATATCGTTTGCAAGAAAAAAGGGGTATTATAAGACCGGGTAAGTATCCCTCACTCTCTCTTCTTCTGGACTTCCTTCTGGTAGCTACGCCTGGAGGACTCGCTGCCACAACTACGGAGACCCTGGCTGCTCCGGATTAAAAGTGGGCCCACACCAAGATCAACAGCCAACACCAAAATCGAATAATTCACGGAGGCGGCGAGGATTCAAATCCAGAAGGATACATCGACGCACTGACGACGGCAACTCCATTCGTCAAGGACACAAGAGGCTGCTGGTCCTTTCCCTCGTGGTCGCGAGGGAGTTCGACACCTATCTTGGGTTCACCAGGTGACAGCAGCCGAATCATCGACATCACAAGACGGATGGAGTAGGACCAAAACGCAAACAAGAGGAACGACGCCGAAGAGAAGAAAGAAGACGAAAAAGTAACCCTCTTTCTCTTCCTTCAGTCAATAAATTAAATTATTATTATATATAAATTATGATTGTTCTGTAATTTCGCAAATATGTATGTATATTAATATATGTTAACTTATTTATGTGTGCGTGAGTGTATTGAATGTGTGCTCGTGTTTAAATTCTTTTGCCGCGTAAATTATTTTCGAATGACTATTTTGATGACAGTTTTATGGACGACTCCACACGACTTACCAATGACTTGATAACGTTTTTATTTTGATGACTCTTATTTTTTATATTTGCGACTTTGACGTAGAGTATTTTGGTATGTGTGTGATTAATTATTATTTCATTGACGAGTTCAAATATTTGTAAAATTCAAAGTGTTAAATACATTTTAATTGAATGACCAAATATAATAATGACTTTTTATTTCAGCACCTCACGATTCCGATCTATAATTTTAGTAATATCCTTGACTATAATTGACTTATAATGTTTTATGTGTGGACGATTCTATGAAGATCTGACAAACCAGACTCGGAATCGTTTCAACTATTAAACCGACTTCTCCTTGCGTCAAACAAATTTTTTTTTTTGAAAATATTCCTTAAAGTATACACTAATCGATCGTGCAAAAATATTTCTGTGCTCTCGATCCCAAAAAAAGATATGAATTTTCGAACGTCGACGTATATACTCGCCCAGCATGCTAGACGTCGTTGGCCGAGACCGGGACGCAGCGCCGCGCCGGTTAGCCGAGCGCCCTTGCCTACTAATTCGCTTAGGTTTTTATTTAAGAATCTCATAACAGGTCTGTGCATTTTTTAAATAACTATGGCGGTAAATTTAATTATTCAAAATAATACGAATTACTTACAAATTCCTATTGCTTCAAACAAATCATTTTTGTTTTGAATTTTTAGAATGTAAGAATTTTTGTAATCGCTCTTTATTTACAGTTGTACCCGTACGGAAAAAAGTCGATAAAAATATATGTCATATATTACATTTTTCGCCGAAAATATATGCATTATATATGTTAAATATATGCCGGATATAATTTTACACATATATGTGCATACATATATCAACATATATGCCACATATTGCATTTTTCGCCGAAAATATATGTACACTTATTGAGTATATATGTCGTATATATTTATTTTCCGTGCGGGTAAAAATAGTAAAACATAAATAAATAATCAATGTGGATAAGTTATTAATAATCATGCCTAACTATATAAAAAATGCATAGACCTTTTATGAAATTCTGAAATAAAAACCTACTCGAATTAGTAGCCACGGGGCGCTGCGCCCAGTCTCGGCCGACGTCTAGCCCGCTAGGCGCGTATATACGTCGACATTCGAAAATTCATATCTTTTTTGGGATCGAAAGCACAGAAATATTTTTGCACGATCGATTAGTGTACACTTTAAGGAATATTTAAAAAAAAAATTTTTGTTTAACGCAGGGAGAAGTCGGTTTAATAGTCATTTGTTTATTGCAAAATTTGTTAATAATAAATTACATTTTTTTCCTGCAAACAATATGGTTTTCCATTACACTACTAATTATGAACATGCCGTTCAATTTTCATTAATTTTTATCAATTAGTTGCTGAGAAATTGTCATTTAATACAAAATCGCCTTAAAATTCAATTTTTGATAACTTTTGAAAAAATTAATATTTTTTAAAAATATTTGGGCATATTTCTTATAACATATGGATAAGAAATTCGATGGCTCGATTTTTGGTGGCCCACTTCAGAAAGTTTGACTCAGTATAAATTCTAAGGGCGTTTATCGCACCCATCTTGACCGATTTTTCTACTGAAGACTTTTGACAGGCTCGAATTCAGCGATATCAAAAATCCCTTACTAATAAGTTTTAAAGAGATTCAATAACTTATCGAAAGTAATATCCGCCATATTGGGTATGTTGTTTTGAATCTTGCATTTTTTATTGTGTATATTAATTCAGTAATCTCAAAAACCCCCAGTACTAAATTGCAAGTGAATGCAATACTACTACTACTACTACTACTTCTGAAAAGTAGTGCCAGTTAGGAATCGTACAAACATAAAAATGTACAGTCAATTATTAGTCAATATCATAAATAAAATTATAGATAGGAATCGTTGGTGCTGAAATAAATAAAGTCATTATTATATTTGGTCAATCAGTTAAAATTATATTTTCACACTTTCAATTTATAACTATTAAAGTCGACAATAAACAATAATTACCAAACACATACCAAACACTGGAAGTCAAAATCGCGAATAAAATAATAAGAGTCAAAGTTATAAGAAAGGTATCAAGTCGTTGGTAAGTGTGTATGTCAATGTAAATAAAAATTTCATTATTTATCGTCACGGAATAATTTACGCGAAACGGGATAAATTACGCGGAAATAAAATATATAATTTAACACGAGTACACATTCATTGCATACTTATCCACACATACATCAATTTAAATTAATATACATAAACATTTGGTGAAATTACAGAACAATCATCATATACACAATATTATTTAATTTCTTAACGGACGGAAGAGAAAGAGGCTTACGTATGATTATTATGGTCCACCGGTGTCCTTCTTTCTTCTTATTCCGATTCCTCCACCCGTCTCGTTATATGAGGATTCGGCTGCTGTCACCTTGTGAATTCCTAGAGATGTCGAACTCCCACGCGACCACGAGGGAGAGGACCAGCAGCCTCGTGTGAATGTATAACGTGACGAACGGAGTGCCGTCGTCAATTCCTGGCGTTTTATTGTCAAAATTTATTCCTCGCCGCCTCCATTGGAATTTTTTATTGTGGCGCTGGCTGTGAATCTTTGTGGGCCCACTGTTAATCCGGAGCAGCCAGGGTCTCCGTCCAAAAGAAGAGAGAGGGATACATACCGATGCCAGGTCTTATAATACCTCGGTAAGTATCCCTATGTCCAATACTGTCGCCGAGTTCCTTTTTTACCGGGAATCGGGACGGGAACTGTCAAATATTCAAATGTCATTTGATTGACTTGAATTTGACAGCCCGCCCCTCATTTGAATTTGGAGCGCTTGCGCCCCATTGCGGCGACACATGCGGCTCCGTGCTTGGAACTCGGCCCGTTGTTGCCCACTCTCCATCCTGCGCGGCCATCGCGGATTCGCGGGCTCATTCGCGGATTGATTCGCATTTTTTATTTGCGGTTTAGTACGCGGTTTCAAGTCTCTCTCATTGGGAAATCTGACCGTCACTAATGAGGTCATTAAGATGACGCAAGACGTGGACGGTCCCATTGAGTTTTCGAAGATTAATGCTGTAGCGTTATGCATATATCTTTCGATCTTTTAAATGTGCCCTGTTGGGAAATCTCCCTTTCAATATGGCACACCGTTACCGACCTAATTCGAATGTTACATATCTTTTTTGATGAATTGAAAGCGTATATTTCCATTAGTCTAAATACCAGTTTGAAGCGCAATCTCGTATATCGACGACCTACTTTTTAAATCTCACACAAATTTTAAAAACCTACAATCAGGGCGTTGAACTCTCCCTTGTCATGATGTAAGTTCGAATTCACCTTTCAGAGTTTTCTCTCGTCGGGGAAATCTATCCATCAATATGACAGTCGTCTTGACAAGCCGTTAGCGTAACTCAATGATCTCCAATAGAAAATAGAGAAGATGTATTTAATAAATTTTATTTTTCACATTCATATTCATACATTACATTAATTTGTTTTGTTCACAATATTGTTATACATTAGAATATAAAATAGCTATTATATAAAATTTATATTTTCAATATCGTCAACTAATGCATCGCTTTTAATTTGACAACTGCTGCAGTTTTTAATCATAGGCGGTTCACCATCTATCGTATCATAGCTTGATTCGAAATGTTTATAACATCGACGACATTCACGTATTTCAGGATGCATTTGCATAGCAGGTGGTAAGCAGGTCCATGCTTCTTCAATTTGTCGTTCAGCAAACATGCAGATGAAATCGATCGGTAGACATTCTATATCTTTTGTTTCCATCAATGCGAGACGTTTCACCTCGTAATAAATCCTTAATGAACGTTGAAGAGATGCAGGCTGTTCAAGTAGATTTCCCAATACCTAATTTTGAAGTATTTGTACATTTTCTTTAGTGCAAGTTCCATTAATCGTATGGCTTTCACACTTCTCCGACAATTCATATTGCTGCTGTTGCTTCAGTTTTGTCAGAGATGGACAGTCCAAAACGTCGAGATTAATAACATTTTCAGCGGTTCATATATCCTCCAACCAACATTTTTTATCGACTCCTTTTACATAAATTTTGTTGGCACATTTAACGATATCCTCCAAGGTCTCGTTTATAGCATCAAAGGGAACGTCGCCAGATTGCCATGGTAAGCCGTGGTAATTATGCATTAACCAGTTATTGACTCTTTTATAGTGTAACGGTAACCACACCCATTGATATGGTGGTTTAAACACCGATGTCTCAATTTCACCGACGAAAATATTCATTATAGACATTTCCTTCTGTATGAAGCGATTACCAGGCCCGCGGAATCACTGAACGTCTACAATATATTCCATTTCGTATGAAACTGATTCACTAGCGATTAAAGTATAAACGCATTTTATTCATTTATTGACGCATGCGCAATAATGGCTACCATAAAGGTCAGCTATTGCTACATCATAGTCGCTTCTCGGTGCCTGTGTGGAAATACATCGTAGACTAGGAACCGTATTGTGAAAGTGAACGTAAAATTCTAATAATGACCTTTTCCTCCTGTGTTCTACTACCGTCTCTCTCGCTCTCGCATACTCTTTGTTATATCCATTAACTTTAGCATTATACCGTTATCACGGTCATCGTCATCGCCGATTACCCGCCGTTTTTTGATGTGTGTGTGTACAATTTACCACATCTTAAACATCGCCATACAAGTTTCGACCTCTTAATTATCCGTAGACTTTACTATACGGTAACAATGAATCTGACTTCCCACAAGTGACGAACACATACGAGCATCGACTTGCTTGTAATATAATTAATTAACCTTAATTAAATATTTCCCACTTTTAAAATTTCTGATAATAAGAAGATCGAAATGACGATGTAAAAATATCCGAGAAGCGTGTAAATTTCAACAGTTTCTTTCTATCTTTACGCACAGTTTTGTGTCTTTTAAGTAAAAAGTTAAAGGAAATGATAATGCTGCCATCTTGTGGTATGTTTAAAGAGATTTCAGAATCTGCGTGTCGCAGAATGAAATATGCGGGTGCATCTGAAATGCATAGATTCATCGTAGGCTGCCATCATACACTTGCTGATATGAGTGGCTATGGAGCGATTACAATTGAATATGAGGTTATTGAAAATTGACTCTAGTTGACAATTAATCTTATTATCGCCATGCAAAAGAATATGAAAGTGAAATTGTTAAATATTACCGCGCATCTACAGCAAAGCGAAAGCAATCTCGCTATTTTTAAAATACCTATATTGCCATTACTAGTCATCCCTCTGAAATTAACACTTTGCATAGTCTTTAATCATCGGCGGTTGCCTATCTACGGTATCATCACTCGTTTCAAAATGTTTATCGACGACATTCACGTAAATCTGAATTCATTTGCATTGTGAGAGGTAGACATGATCATGCTTCATCAATTTCACGTTCTGCAAAGTTGAGATGAAATCTATAGGTAGACACTCGATGTCTTTTGTTTCCATTAAGGGTGTTCTTCTAAAAAGTCGGAAGTCAGATTTGACTGTAGCGACGCCTACAACTTTTAAGTGCACTGATTGGAGTGACATCTGTCGACGATATTACGAAGTTCGACTTTCGTTCTCTCGTCAGGACCGTATCAAAGATTTTCTGGAAGGGTTCTTACCGGGGCCCCACAATTTTGTTTACATGTGTACGTATACACATGTATGGAACAAACGATATTCATACATGTAGCGGGGAAGGCCGAAGTTGGCCGAGATCGCCAAGAGCATCCCGAAAATCGGTGCTGTATATATATGCATTTACAGCGATCGTCCGATAGTTTCGACGGCGAAGCTCATTTATTTTCTTGCGAAAGAATTTCTCCCGGCTATCCGACGGATTCGGACCGCGGACGAGGGTAATTCTTGCGTCTTCTGCGGAAAATCGTTTCTACATGAAGTTATCGCATAGAATAGATGGCTAAAACTTTTTTTGCAAATATGTAACATTAGTATATGTATAGTTATATTTTAATTTTCAGCTAAGGTTTTATTTCTTTTCTTCATCATTTTCGACCTAAAAACATATAGAGTGGTACAAATGTCCAAATTGTAATTTTTTATCAGTTCATAATTTTCCATTCTTTACCACTTTTTTTCAAATCCACGTGAGAAGTTTAAAATTACAAAATATGCATAGAAAAAAAAATCATCGTTGAAAAATATTAAAAATTGTAAGACAAAATACATTTTAATAGTCAAATTTTACATTTTTTTCACTAAACAGAGTTTGAGTCTTTATTAATAAATACTAAATTTTAATATGTAATGTTAGACTTCTGCATAGAAAATTTAAAAACATTTACCATCAGTAGTACACTTCTTAGCATGCCTAAAAAAGTATATGGGTGCATATATGTATACATATATGTGAATAACACACATCATATATATATACTAGGTTGCGGATCTGCGTCGAAACGACATAGTAAATAGATGGAATGATATCATCTCTCATTGCATATAAAATGTTCAATTGAAATGCATATTTCAATTATTTTGGAAGTAATGTTGAAATAATTATGAAATAATAATGTGAAATAATAATCAATAACATGCATATTTACATGGATATCATTTTTTGTTTGTAAATGGACTTCTTATAATTCTCTGGCAGGTTTCCGATGGTTCTTTGCTTTATTTACTCATCAACAATCATCTAAAAGTTGTTGCGGGCTTTATCAACAAAAAACTGTAATTTTTCTAAATATTTATGGACAGTTGACAACGGAAAACAATGTAAATCCACATTATTACAGAAAAGTATAGAATTTCTGTATATTCTTTACCAATAAATTGTTATAAATAATTATTTTTTATAAACAAAAAAACCAGGTATTTTATTTTTGACATATCGTACTTCCAATGATTAGCATCTAATTTTTCCCGTAAAATCGATTGGCGCAGCCAGATTTCCCCTAAAACCACTTTTGACGAAATTTTTGATAACAAATTGTTATAAACAAGTATTTTTTAAAAACCAAAATGCAGGGATATTTAATTTTTGGCATATATCATACTTTCAATAGTTAATTTGGCGCTATCTGTGCTGTGGTAGGCATGGGCCTTAATTAACACATTCTAATGTAATTAGTTTTAGAAATTATTGATATAGAGAATATATTCTATAACACCATAAATATATAAAGATTTAGAAAACGAATATTGTAGGTGACCAATATTCCATTTCAAATCATGCAATGAAAATAAATTTAAAATTCAAAATCATGTTTTATACGATTTTTATTGTTCTTTTGGGTAAATAAAGAGATACGTATTTTTTCGTTTTGGAAACAAAAAATTTTTCGCGAAGTTACGGCCTGCACAAATATTTCGCTGGTGATTTCATTTTTGCCAAACAAGTAGGAAATTATATTGAAATCTCTCTATTTCCATTAAAAATCGATATATTAGCATTCTGTTTTCTTAATTTAGTAGTGTTTAAAATGTTCTTTCATGGCCATTTTGAAATTTTATAAAGTTTGAAAATTAACAAAATGGCGGCCATATTTTGAAAAATTGTATTTTTTTTTATGATTAGACAATATAAAAAGGAATGTTTTCCAATAGGTTTGGTCTGCGCTAAAATGGTGTGGAAGCGTCAAGTTTTTTTTTAATCGGCATTTATCAGGTTGCAGCAACGTCATCTTTCAGTTAGTGAAATAAAAGAGAAATTTGGATCATATCTATTAGCCATAGAAACTTTCAAATATTATTAATAAACAATTTGATTATATTTTAAGAATAAATGCGTGCTATTGTTAACGATTGGTGGAAGACATTTGTTGAAAAATGTTTATCGGTCAGTATATAAAAATGAACGTGTCGTTCAGGTTTCATGTTACAGATGAAGCACACATCTACTTATTTAATCGTGAAACAATTACAATTCAAAAAGCACCCCAATTCGTGAGAGGCAATGAGACTCACTTCAAAAAGTACCCCAATGGAATGAGAATCCTATGACGTCCATGTCGTTCATCCTGGGTAGCGCTAAGTAGGGTTGTAATATTCATTGTAAGATTCTTAAGATATGAAAGAAAAGTTTCTCCTGAAAATTCTGCACTTTTCTTATTTTTTCTTGTACTATTTACACATTATTATTAGACATCAACAATGGCGATACGCACAATTTTATGAACAGACCTAACGGTGTTTGAACATATTTTCCTTGGGCCGATAACGGAGTAAGCGGTAGCACGTTTTTATTCTTAAAATATAAAAAATGGTTGGTTAATGTTAATGTATAAAAGTTTCTACTTGTAATATATATGCTCAACATTTACCTGTTGTTTTACTAACTGAAAGATGACGTCGCTGAAACCTGATAAATAACGATTTCTTTTTTTCAGACAAAAAAATTTTGACGCTTTCACACCATTTTAGCGCAGACCAAACTTATTGGAAAACTTTCCTTTTTATAGTGTCTAATTATGATAAAAAAAAAATTAGAATTTTTAAAATCAAGTTTTTCTTTTTTTTTTTCATAAAATGACCGCCATTTTATTAATTTTCTAAATTTTGTAAAATTTCAAAATGGCCATGAAAGAACATTTAAAACACTACTGAATTAAGAAAACAGAATGTTAAAATATCGATTTTTAACGGAAATAGAGAGATTTAAAAATAATTTCCTGCCTGTTTCATCACCAGCGAGAGATTTTCTGCAAAAAAAATACGTATCTCTTAATTTACCTAAAAGAACAATAAAAATAGTATAAAACATGATTTTAAACATTTTTTTTTTTTTGCAAATGACCGTTAACATTAATTAATTAAAATTCCTATATGACTATTACAGTTCGTAAAGATGGTAAATGCAGAGAACTTCTGGTTTTGATTCCAGAAGTATTTTTAGCCTACTTTTTCGAAATTCATGAAATTTCCGTCTTCGAGGCTATTTTAATATTTATTTTTAAAATTAATTTTAAAAATACAGATTGATGGTGATAAATATTTTCGGAATTGTCATATTTTTTTAATATTTATCACCATCAATCTGTATTTTGAAATTAATTTTAAAAATAAGTATTAAAATAGCCTCAAATCCGGAAATTTCATAAATTTCTAAAAAGTTGGCTAAAAATACTTCTGGAATCAAAACCAGAAGTTCTCTGCATTTACCATGATTTTAAATTTGAAACTTTTTCACTGCAGGATTTGAAATGGGATTGGTCAGGTGGAGAATTGCAAAACCTTATAAAATTATGTTGAATACCCAGATATAACTTAAAAATTGTGATAAGACAATTTTGTTGAAAGAAATTTTTTATTTTGGGTCCTGAATCGCGATGCTCTTTAGTTTATAAATATTAATCGAGAAAAATAATGTAAATTCATAATTATTATTTGTAAAAGAACAGACTTTGAAGGTAGATAAAATTATAAACGTATTCTTCAAAACGTGCAAGTAATGAAGTTCTTCAAGAACAGTTCTTATGCACTGTTTGACATTATTTATTACAAGTATTTTTATTTATTGGTCAAGAATAATTTAAAATTTTTTTGTAATATTGTGAATTTACATTGTATTTTTACTGACAACAGTCGATAAATATTTAAAAAAAAAAGTCACACAACAACTTTTAAGTGGATGTTGATGGGCAAATAAAGAAAGAACCAAGATACCCTGCCAGAGAAAAATTATAAGAAGTCCATTTACAGAAAAAAATGATATCCATGTAAATATGCATATTATTGATTATTATTTCACATTATTTCATAATTATTTCAACATTACTTCCAAAAAAATATTTCAGTTGAGCATATTCTAGGCAATGAAGTACAAATCCAATATTAACTGTTGAAATTTAGTATTTATTAACAACAAGACTTTTCAGAAGAGTCAAAGACTGTCAAATTTGATTATTAAGATTGTCACTTTTTTTACAATTTTTAATCATTTTCAACGCCGACTTTTTTATGCATATTTTGTAACCAATCGATTTGTAGCATGCATTTTAAACTAAGAATATGCGGAATCCATCTAATTGTAAAACGATGCAGGCAGACCGATGATGGTATGTTAAGAATTAACTTCAAGATGCAATATTCTACTTGAAAAATAAAGGAATACGTGTTTATTTACATTTTTATAAACAATTTTTTTTGTATTGTATTAACACAAATTTTGTATTAACACAAATTTTTGTAAGTTACTTATTCAGATGCTCTGAATTTACTTACTTTTTAACCTTTCACTCGTGCCCTGGATTTTTTTTCTTGCATTTTTCATACTTTTTAAAAACATCACGAAATATAAATTTTAAATGGATTCGACTTATAAGAGGTGAAAAAAGAAAATTTCTAAAGTGATAAACAATATGAATGTTTAATTGTTCGACACGCTATCATTTTGTAGGTCGAAAATGATGCAGAAACAAAAATAAAGGGATCAAAATAAATTTGGTGATTCCCTTTTAACTTCTGAATGGATATTTATACATTGCACTATTGGTTTTGGGGTTTGGCTTTGGTTTTGACATCTTTACTCTACTTTGCAAAACTACGACGTTTATCAATAGATCTATTTTTGCAATGAGAAAGAAAGAATATTTTATTTGTATTTTGCATGTAAAATGGAGATATTTCTTACTTATTTGTGCCAGTAATGATTCATACTGAACAGATAAAAAACGCAGGGATGTATTGGTTTGGAACTTAATTACTTTTAATCCCATGACTCGTGCTACATGGATAATTCGTTAGTAGCGTAGAATCTGAATCTATTTCAGACAAATGCGATATAACTATTAGAAAATAATGGATATACAATTTACTTTATACTACTGAAAATAATGGATATACAATTATATTTTACTAAGGTTCAACATTGTTACCGATTTCAGTGCATCTATAAAAAAGAATCTATACATAAATATATTTGCATCACCATACTTTTCCAGGTTAGTCCAGGTATGGTGATGCAAAACTTCACGCTATCAAACTACAAGGAACTAGGAAAAATGTATCCAAAAAATAGGTTTTTCTGAAATAACTCTAAAAATATCACATTAAAAAAAAAGAAATTCCCGAAAATTGTATTTGGGGAAATTCTACACAATTTCGACTTTTAAAACAGCTTCTACGACCAATAGAAGCCGAGATAGTTTTTTTCAAATATTGGCAGTTTTGCGGAGTAACTGTAACGCGCGTTTTTCGATTATAAGTCAAAAATAACCATTCGCATCGCAAAATACTTCAAATAGAAGTTGTAGAGGATGAAATTACGAACAATTTTCATTTGTTTATCTAATGTTGTGCGTTCAATATTTACGAAGATATGAACGTTTAAAAAACAAATTAACGCACAATCGGCACGTTTTTTGCGATGAAATCAATAATTACTCGAAAACCGTGCTTCATATGGGAAAAGTGCATAGAATGAAACATGCAAATAATGAAATTTTGAATCTTTATGTTTAAGAGAAAAATCATTTTGATCATAAATCCACGATGGTACAAAAGAAAAATATGAAAAATTGTTATTTTCATGTACTTTTTTGTAAATAAATATTTTTTGGCTACATTTAGACAGTAGTAGTATCCGAACTATTTTGAAGAGGATGAAATTATCTACGTAAAGTGAGCATCTGTTGAAGTTTTTACGATGAATAATTGTTGAAGAGTTATAGCCGTCTGAAGTTTCATGCAAAAAAGTAAAAATTAGTAACAATTTCAATTTTTGTGTAAAAACAAGCGTACAAATTTTTGTTAAAAATCAGTTATCTACTGATATTGAAATTGAATTATTAATAATAATAGTAATAATAATAACAAAAGAAATAAAGGGAGCCAAATATCACACTGATGCTGATCGGGTAGGGGTTTTATCCAAAAATTTATCACTTTTCGGCAGATTGAGCGAGATCAAAAACAAATGTTGCTGCGTTAAAAGCTGTTATTTACGTAATAATAATACCACAGAGCGCGATACCTGGACACCGTCCGAGCCTTAGTGCCTAGTGTACGTATTTTTGACGATAGCTGAAAAAAATTGTATACGGGCATGCTGCCGTTGCTCACGCGGCATACCGCCACGGTATGCCACGAGAGTATACTTGCATAGATGAGCCAATATGCTTTTCTAGAATAACTTTGTAACAAACGTGGTAGTGCCATAAAAAAGCTGAAACCGATTGTTAATAATATACTACAGAGGCATTATATTTTATTTGCGTGTGGGGAAGCGCCCTAGAATACCTACCATCTTGACATTCGCTTTGGGCTCCATCTCACCGAAAAACGCGGAACTGATATACGTCAAATCTTTCACTTGTGCCGCCATTACCCGCTTCGAGTCGCAATTTGCAGATTACGCCTCGAAAACATAATTAATTTGCATAAAAATGGGTTCAATGTAATCCGCGAAGTGTCAGGAATGCACGTCCACTCCGTTTTTGTGCGTTAGCGTTATCGAAACGATGCAATAAGCGTTTTTATCGTGACGACTAACACATCAACACACCATGTACGTGTGAGGTGAAAAACAGGCCGATTTTATTCTTTTTTTTTTTAATTATGCGACAATCGTTGCGCCAATATCGAAGTGGACGCACATTCTAGGGGAATAATAGCTTATAAGAAACGCACTTAATAATATAAAAAGTTAAAATTGAAGGCGTAATCTGCAAAGGAGTTTTAGTTCCGGTTTGGTAGTTCCACAATGGCCACCGCGGCGCTCAGGGGCTTCAGAAGAACACCCTTAATGCAAGACGTTTCACTTCATAGAAAATTCTCATTGACCTTTGAAGAGATGCAGGATGGTCTTGAAGATTTTCCAGCATATGCAGCATGATTACCAGATCCGGGGAATCGTTGCACGTCGGCAATATACTACATTTCTAGTACCTAATACGGATTTGCTTGTCCCTTTCATTAATTGACGCTTCATTCTCCCCCTCTCTCTCTCTCTCTCTCTATCTCTGTATCTCTCCTTCTCACACACTCTTTGCCACTTCCACATATGGTGTGGTACCTCTAACTTATGGGTATACCTCGTAACTTTCTCTCTAGATCGTAGTATCTCTTCGTCAAATCCTATGAATCGGAAATCAAATCAGAGTGTAACAAAAACAGATAGTTTTCACGGTCACTAGATCGCTCTCGGTATCATTCGATGTTCCTCTTGAGATTAGGATAGACGGTCCCATACGTGTCCATTGTCGATAGTTTGCGAGTTACGATACTCAGATGATGAAGAAGAAGTTAAACGCAATATTAAACCGTTTCAAGTACTAGCACCAGTATGATGGTCACCACACTTTTGCATTTGAAGAAATCTTTTCTGCGATATTCGATCTCGTTGAAATGTACATAGACGTATGAATACAAGTTTCGATCCATTTATAATACAATTGAGCGTGCCAAAGATCTCTAAATTTTAAATAAAAAATGTTCAATCATTAAGTTGACATCGTTTAAACAATTAATTTTTGTATGTATATTGAATCGCGATGCACTGCACTCTAAAAACAAATACTTGAAATCATCACATCTTCAAGTCAGTCCATGCATAAATCTTACATGGTCTTAGTCATATTATCTACACTACATCTTTCTTTCTGTCAATGTAAAAACAAAACGAAAGTCGACAAAGTATTTATCATTATGATAATAACAAATTTGTTTACATTAGAACCGTGTATAATAGCCCACATAAGATGGCCTTATTCATAGCAAATTTGACTTTTGAACTTTATTCTTTAATATTGTCGACCATTCTCTCTCTCTCTCTCTCTCTCTCTCTCTCTCATTAGCTACGCATTTCTTAAATCTATACGAATACCCATGCATAAAATCGAGTCATGTGCACATTGTTGTGATGTAACATTCACACGTCTATGGAATGAAATTCATTCTGAAAACCCAACAAGTACAAGCGTAAATGTATTTTAGTACTAACTAACAGTATACCTCTTGATTCGAAATTGTATGTAGCCTAACCGACATGACTATTTAATTCCGTTTACAATAATGATTTGAATAATCACACTGCACGAAACGTTGTTATATTTGACAGATTTTTGTTACTTCCACATTGTAATCGTAATTAGTTAACTAGGTCATTCACGTACAAATACTATTGTTATAGCGATTTTGTTAAATGTATTGGCATAAGGAGACTTTACTCCTATCCATCACACCTAGTGTAATAGAAAAAGACACAAGTCATTATATCAATAAATAATTTTCATAGTAATAAATTAACCTTTAAGAACTTATGTTAATTTCATATTATTATTATTGATATTGAATCGTTTATAAAACTGATGTTTTCATACATTATCACTTAAAAAGGCCGCTACCGTATATGAAATAAAAGATCAAACAAAAATTCAACATGAAGACATGCATAAATTAATTCTATTTAAATGTGCGTATGTGATTCCGTAAAACATTGGTCATTTTGAGAGGAAAAGTGAAAAATTTTCAATGATCTGTCTCTAAAGCTTATATAGTTCTATCTTACTTTATGTTGCTTTTCGACAGTTAAAACACATTTTCAATAATCATTGAAGATTTTCTTATGTAAGGGAGTAAATATTCAACGATTTTTTCGTAAATAATGATACAATTTAATATATACGATCATTATACAATTTAACTAAACAAGCTTAATTGCGGTGTACCTGAAATGTTGGTGACAAAAGTATATGAATGTGCAATTAAATGATTCATTTAACACAAGTATCTCTATCATTCATTTCAATTACATAATTTCTGCATATTATAACACGTACATTTTACAATATTTGCAGACTGTATGTCACTATTTTCATTATCACGTTTAGACTAAAATACACGGAGAGAATATTTGAATGATTTTACGTCAACTAGTTACAAGGTAAATAGCCCCAATGCCTCTTCGAGGCAAAAGCGGTTGATATTCGAGGCGCACCGCGTCGATAGCATATCGAGGCATCAGGCCCCGACGATCGACTTCTCACGCCTCGACCGATCAACGTAAAATCCGCCAAATCGCCGAGGTA
The DNA here is from genome assembly GCA_030407085.1 of Trichopria drosophilae. Lineage (NCBI taxonomy): Eukaryota > Metazoa > Arthropoda > Insecta > Hymenoptera > Diapriidae > Trichopria > Trichopria drosophilae. Next base: position 73,844,172 of record CM059582.1, on the reverse strand, counting down.
GCGCCGCGGAAAGGAGGGGATGGAATGAAAAAAAAAAAGAAGGGATGGTGCCATGGTGCCTCCGTGTACTAATATTCTACCTATACCAAAAACATCTAGCAAATAATCGAGATAACATTTTCACTTCAAATTTATTATTATACTTGAAATATTTCTCCGAGTATAAACTTCTCTTACAAGTTTACTGTGTTCTGCATCTTACTTATCTTATATTAGAAACGTTAGTTAACTAATATTTTATGCGTGAAATTTGCATATTTTCCAATCCATATGTTTGAACACATTTATTCTCTAAAGAATACTCTAAGTGTTTTCTTTCGACTCTGAGAGTGCAGCAATCTACCTTCTAATTTCATACTGTGCACACTTAAACGTGTAGAATATACGAATAATATTTATTTTTTAAAGATACTTTCTGCTCAAGGCATTAACTAAACCCTTACTCATAATTAATAATAATTTCATATACATTATTACTTTCTCAGTATTACATTATACTCTCACTGATATTCTTCTTCTAACATAATACTTCTCAATCGTAGTATTCACTTTCAAAATTTGCAATTATTTTGAATTTTCCATTTATATCTCAGTAGCTTTCTTATATTATAAGTTTATTTCGTATCGTCTCTGCTAACATTCCTCACACTGTTAATATTCCTTAACTTCATTTATATAGTTTCAATATTTCCATAGCACATACCTTTCCACTATGGCGTAATCGTGTATTTCATATTTTAAAGATAAAAATTGCAGCTACTCCAGATATTAACGAGCACCTTACTAATAATTAAGACTGACAATCAAAGGACATAATACGACATTGTGTGAGTTGGTCAGTTTCTGTGTAATACATACATCATTCATTTAACACACGTATCTCTATCATTCAAATTATACTTAAATATTATGATTTTTGTCGGTTGCTCAATTGATGATCCCTCTCTTTCTGGTTGAGGGAGGAAAGGGAGAGGGGGGAGGGGGAGGGGGAGGTAGAGAGGGATCATCAATTGAGCAACCGACAAAAATCATAATATTTAAGTATAATTTGAATGATAGAGATACGTGTGTTAAATAAATGATGTATGTATTACACAGAAACTCACCAACTCACACAATGTCGTTAACAAATAAAAGAACCAAATCTTCGACGGCCGAAATAACGGAAATTATGTTCTTTGATTATCAGTCTTAATTATTAGTGAGGTGCTCGTTAATATCAGGAGTAGCTGTAATTTTTATCTTTAAAATATGAAATACACGATTACGCCATAGTGGAAAGGTATGTGCTATGGAAATATTGAAACTATATAAATGTAGTTAAGGAATATTAATAGTGTGAGGAATTTTAGCAGAGACGATACGAAATAAACTTATAATATAAGAAATCTACTGAGATATAAATGGAAAATTCAAAATAATTGCAAATTTTGAAAGTGAATACTACGATTGAGATGTATTATGTTAGAAGAAGAATATCAGTCAGAGTATAATGTAATACTGGGAAAGTAATAATGTATATAAAATTTTTATTAATTATGAGTAAGGGTTTAATTAATGCCTTGAGCAGAAAGTATCTTTAAACAATAAATATTATTCGTATATTCTACACGTTTAAGTGTGCACAGTATGAAATAAGACGGTAGATTGCTGTACTCTCAGAGTCGAAAGAAAACACTTAGAGTAATCTTTAGAGAATAAATGTGTTCAAACATATGGATAGGAAAATATGCAAATTTCATGCATAAAATATTAGTTAACTAACGTTTCCAATATAAGATAAGTAAGATGCAGAACACAGTAAACTTGTAAGAGAAGTTTACACTCGGAGAAATATTTCAAGAATAATAAATTTGAAGTGAAAATATTATCTCGATTATTTGCTAGATGTTTTTGGTATAGGTAGAATATTAGTGTGGGTATTAATTTTTAGAAAGGTGTTCGTTAATATCTGGAGTGGCTACAATTTATCTTTGAAATATTAATGTAATATAGAGAATGCGAGCAGATATATTACAAAATACAATAATCAAAAATAAAACACGACGCTTTGAAGGATACATATTGAATATTGTGAGGAATTAAATGTAAGATAAGGAATTAGATACTCACCGATCTACATTAAACAATATGTTTATTATGAATCTAGTCGACAGTAAACTTATGATCTATAAAGAATCATATTAATAACTGTGATAGGCGTGGGTAAGAAATTTCAGACACTGGCAATGGTACTGATCTCAATTTGTTGCGTTCGCACCTTTGGTCAAGATGAAATTAAGGATGCATTATTATCGTCAGTAACGTGAATGCATTCATATTTAAGAAAATATACAACATATTGTAAAGGTGTTTCAAAGCTCCGACGTACTAGATGCCTACAGTTAATGAGGGTCTTGCCCGTCAATTTTGACGCACATTTTAGTCTAAACGTGATAATGAAAATAGTGACATACAGTCTGCAAATATTGACAAATGTTCGTGTTATAATATGTATAAATTATGTAATTGAAATGAATGATAGAGATACGTGTGTTAAATGAATCATTTAATTGCACATTCATATACTTTTGTCACCAACATTTCAGGAACACCGCAATTAAGCTTGATCGTATATATTAAATTGTATCATTATTTACGAAAAAATCGTTGAATATTTACTCCCTTACATAAGAAAATCTTCAATGATTATTGAAAATGTGTTTCAACTGTCGAAAAGCAACATGTAGTAAGATAGAACTATATAAGTTCTTAAAGGTTGTAATGCCCTATTTTGGTATTACTTATTCGGCGTTTTACCGCCGCCGTCTCGGGGCCGGCTACCGTCTCCGGTGAGACTTTAACGTCCTCGTAGACGTTGCGCCAGGTAGCGGCCCGACGACGTCGTTCGCCCGTCCGGACAATTTAATGCCCGAGTCCGGCTAACTCGGGGTCTTATCGCGACCCGCACTCGCATTAACGGGAGCAAGAGATCTCGTGAAGTCTCGCCTCCTTCCGCGCCCGAAAGGTGCTCGAAAATTCGCGGGGATTGCCACGCACTGCAATCCGTTTTGTTCGACGAAGGGACCGGATGCATGCAAGGGAGGGTGGTTGCACAAAAAATCGGTATCTTTATTTAATTCAAAAGAATCCTTATTATTATTAAGAATACTCGGCTCGGGGCCACTTACAGTTTCTGTCGTCGAGTTAGGTAGGGCGGCTTCTGCAGGCCCTAGTGGGTCGTCTGAACGGGACCCTCTCGTTCTCGCTCCAAAAGTATCCTCACGAAAACAAACTTATCTCGGATAAACTCTCAACTCGGAAAACTCGCTCTCAATTGACTGCGAAATCGGCCGTACTCCCGCTCGCGGATGAGATGTCTCGGCAGTGACGTCCGAGACCAGACTGTCTTCTCCTCGTCTGGTTACCGCGCTCCGCGACCGTCGCGCCGTGTCGTCTCGTGGGCCTTCCTGAAACCACGTCGCTTCGGATTACCGACCGTTCTGCCGGTGTCTTACCGTTTGCGTTACGAGCGCCGAGGTTCCAGGTGGAGTATTGTAATCGGCGTGTTACAACACCCCCCTCCTTAGCCGGAACTCACCCGTGAGTCCGTCGTACTCAGTACTCTCGCGCTCATCCGTACTCCCATGGTACCTCGGGGCTCGTTACTTTCCCCCCCGGAACCCTCGCCTTCTTACCTCTTACTTCCGGCTCGGGTCTCGGTTTGCCTCCTCGACCACCAGATCCTGAAGCGGGTGTGGTAGAGCCGCCAGTCTACCGGCCCACTCGACGGCGTCTCCGTGGCGACTGCGAGCAGCCACAATAAGGGCCGCCTGCGGACTCAGCCGACCTAACGCCTCCGCCAACACCCGCGCCGTCTCCACAGGATCGGTGGACGTAGAGGGTCTCGGATCGGGAGGGGGCGGTCCTCCGCCTTCCTCCTGCGTGCACGCGCCGTCTTCGCGCGGGCTTCCTTCTCCACGACCTCCTTGGTCCGGCTCCTCTTGCCGGGTCGTCGCTTCGGCTGGTTGCTGATCTCGCCGGGGCTTCTTCTCCGGTCCCCCTGTCTCGGGAACCGGTTCGGGGGGTGGTCGTCTCCTCCGGGACCGACCCCGTGGCTGCTGCACCCATCGGCGATAGGCCTCGCCGCTCCGGGGACATCCGCTAACTGAGACCCCGGCTCGGCCGCAGTTGTGGCACCACGAATGCCGCTTGGGTAACGGACACGCGGCGCATCCGTGGTACCCGCGCCAGCAGTTAAAACACTGGCCGCGTGGGGGGTCTCTCGTCGGGTCGTTGCGAATGCCCTGCAGGCCTCCAAACAGGACGCCCGAGGTCAGCGACGGCATGTCAGCCCTCCGGCCCCCCGGGAACTCGGGCAGCCGGGCGTAATCGCCCGCCTGGTCGCTGGGGTTGGTGGACCTGGTCGGGAGCCCGCCGCTGGCGTCTGTTGGCTCGGCAGCAATATCCTCGCGGCTCTCCCCGCTCTCCTCCAAGACGGCGTACTCCACCTCGCTGTCGCTATCCTCCGTCAGGGCTAGATGTGCCATCGCCGTCTCAACATAGGCGTTGGCCGCCGTTATCACCGCCCGGAGGCTGAGGTCCTCCTCCGGGGACGACCGGGCTGCTCCCTCTTCGACAGGGGCAGGTCTTGGCGTGGTGGGGGGTTCCCTACACGGTCCGTGTACCGGGGGAACCCACTCACCCTCGTAGGTGCGTCGCCACCGACGCCCTCCTCTTCGTCCTTGGTAATCGGACATCTGCACAACACACAACAAAAATATTCATTATTGGGTCTCGGGCCGCTTGCGAGGTGCGAGGTAACGTTTCAGGTCGGATACGTGGGCTTTAGCCACCGTCCGGCCTGGTCTCTTCCCGTCCAACTCGAGCTCGTAAACTACGGGAGAGATAACGCGCGCGATTCGGAATGGCCCTTCATACCGCGGCGCGAGCTTCGCGGCGAAACGATCCGCTCCCGATGACAAAACATGGGTTCGTCGCAAAACTAAGTCGTCGACCGAAAACCGAACATCGCGCCTACCTCGATTGTAGTACCTACGCTGTCGCTCGCTTGCCTTATCTACAGTCCTACGCACAAGATCTCGAAGGGCGCTGAGTCTCTTCAGGCGATCTTGCCAGTCTTCGGGGTCCATCCGTAGAATAGGGGCTTCCCCCTCCAACTGCCTTCGCAGGCTCTTCGCGGGTCTTGGTTGCCGGCCAAAGTTTAGAAACGCCGGGGACACTTTAGTGCTAGCGTGCACGGCCGTGTTTATTGCGCTTCGGAACTCTGGGAGATGAAGATCCCAATCCCGGTGATCGGCGCCTACGAAGGTTCGTATCATCGTCTTTAGAGTCCGGTTCGTCCTTTCGACCGGATTCGCTTGCGGATGATACGATGGCGTCGTTGACCGTCTCACTCCGTATTCCTCCAATACGCGGTCTAAATGGGAGTTACGGAATTCTGGCCCATTATCGCTCAGGAAATATTCAGGCGTCTCCCATCTGAATAATACGAGGTCTTCGAAGGCCTTGGTAATATTCTTGCCGTCGGCTTTCCTCAATGGCTTGAGTTCCACCCACCTAGTAAATAGGTCCGTGAACACTAACACGTAGCGGTTCTGGCTACGGCTTGGTGGGAAGGGTCCCATGATATCTGCGGATACCACTGTCCACGGCTTTTCAACTACGCGCTCATTCATGAGTCCTGTGGGCGCTCCCTGAGGCGTCTTCTGAAGCTGGCATTCCTGACATTCAGCGATGAATTGTCGGACGTCGTACCTTAGTCCGGGCCAATAATACTCTATGGCCAGACGATTGTACGTCTTGTCCACGCCGTAGTGTCCAGCATGGGTCTCTTGATGCGCGTTTTTCATGGCCTCCTCGCGCAACCCTACTGGTAGGACTAGCTTCCACCTATCTTCTCCTCCCGTCACGGGATCCAACAGAGGATCCTTCCTATGATGGTACAGCCGGTCTTCTTCGACTCTCCAATCCGGGAATCGCTCCGGAAATTGAAATCCGGAAATCCGGACACTTTCACGGCTCCTATTTCGTCTTCCACTCGTCGTGATAGGGCGTCCGGTACGTGGTGCAAGGCACCCTTCCGATGCGTGACCTTGAACGTCCATCCTTGTAGTTCCAAGGCCCACCGGGCCAGGAGGCCGCTGGGGTCTTTTAAATTACGAAGCCACTGTAGACTGCTGTGGTCCGTAATTACTTGGAACTCGTACCCCTCTAGATACGCCCGCAGTTTCTTCACGCCCCACACTACCGCGAGACACTCTTTCTCCGTTGTCGCATAATTACGCTCGGCGGCAGTGAGGGTGCGGCTTAAGTAGACGATGGGGTGCTCCCCGTCGTCTTGCTCTTGGGTCAAGACCACGCCTAGAGCATAATCGCTCGCGTCGGTCTGTACGACGAACGGTCTCTTGAAGTCAGGCCGTCCCAACACAGGTGCTTCGGTAAGAGCCCTCTTTAGGTCTTGAAATGCCTCTTCCTACTCTTCACCCCACTCCCAGGTGTGCGTTTTCTTCGTCAGCTTGGTAAGAGGCAGTCTTCGCTCTGCCAGATTGGGTATGAATCGGGCATACCATCCGACCATTCCCAGAAAACGTCTGACCTGCTTTAGGTTCTTAGGTGCAGGGTACTCCAATACGGGTTGAGTCTTCTCCGGATCGGGACGCAATCCGTCGCGGTCTACTCGGTAACCCAGATATACTGCACTCGAACAGCAAAACTCGTACTTATCCCTGTTGACTTGCAGTTCAGCTCGGGCGAGCGTCTCGAGAACTCGCCGTACCCAGATGACATGCTCTTCGAAGCTCTCTTTGACGATAATAATGTCATCCAGGTACACGAACACATGGGGCTCGAATTCGGGACCGAATAACGAGTCCATCAACCTTTGAAAAGTGGCTGGGGCATTCGTTAGGCCGTAGGGCATCCGTTTAAACTGGAATAACCCTCGACCGGCTACTGCAAACACCGTAACTTCCTTACTGTCCGGATCCAATGGCACCTGAAAGTAGGCCTGACTCAGGTCCAACTTACTGATAAATCTGGCCCGGCGTATTTTGTCTAAAATGCCTTCTGCGTTGACGTCTCGGTAGTCAACGCAGAACCTGTAGCTACCGTTGGGCTTCCGGATCATCACCGGCGCACTCGACCAGGCGCTGTTTGATGGCTCGATGATGTCTTGAGTTAACATCGAGTCGACTTCTGCCTGAGCGGCTCCCAACACGGCTGGGGAGACTCGACGGTAGCGATGCTTGATCGGCTTGGCATCCCCGACGTCGATGGTGTGCTGAACCAGAGACGTAGTGCCTAACGTGTCTGGGGGTGGAGGAATCAGCTGGTCTAGCAGGTCCTTCAGCTGGTTCTCCTGAACCGTCGTTACCTCGGCAAGGCCGGCGCACTCTGCGTTAATGACGGTCTCCTGGCCCACTTCGAAGCTCTTCCAGGGACCTTCGTGGCTTCGCCATCTTGCCTCGTGGCAGTCTATTACGACGCCGAATGACTTTAGAAAGTCCATTCCCATGATGGCGTCGTAATCTAGCGTCTGGGTAACCCTCGCGGAGATCTTCTCCGTTCGACCTCCTATCTCGATGGTCAACGGTAGCCGTCCGATGATACCGGCCGAGTGTCCTGTGGCGCCTTTCATGGTGCCTTGAGATGACCGTACGCGGTCTTTGCACAGGGCAGCTATCTTTGGTCCTACAAAGGACTTGGTGGCTCCGGAATCGCATAGCCCTCGTACTCGCGTCCCGTTCACTACAAAGGTGAAGTAGAATCTCCCGTCTTTCTTAGCGCCACCGGCCGCTACTTCTTCTTCGTCTCCTCTCGGTCTTGATTTGGGGCTTGGGATACCCCACTTTGTCTCCACGAATTTCCTTACTTCCTCCCGAATTCGTTTCGAGGAATCAACCGTCTCGTCCTCCAGTCGGAATTCGCATTGGGCGGGCCAGGTTCGGAGGACCTGGTTCTTGACCCGCGGTGTCCGTTTCCCGACCATTGTGCCTCGAGATCACGGCACTGGTCGCACTCTCGGCGAATTGTCCCTCGACGTCCACACCCGTAACATTGCCGGGGTTCCAGGCACTCGCGCTTGAAGTGGCCTGTCCCGCCACAAGTGTAGCACGTTCGCTCCTTCCGGCTTACCAGCGCCTCCCCCCTCCTTGGACTTGAGGTCGGAGGGTTCGCGGGTGTCTGAACCGGCGGCGGCCTAACGGGTCGTCTCTCCTCGTGGACGTAATATCGAGGTACTCTCCTCGATGAAGACTCGGGGCTCGTCGTGTCTCTTGACGAGGCCGATCTCTCTTCCTGACTCGTCCTCCTCGATAAGGCCGAGTCTCTTTTCGGGCTGCCCCTTTTTCCGGATATTCTTTTATCCTTCTCGGCGTGCTTCCGGTGCCTCTTCTTACGCCTGTCTTTCTTGTCTTCCGTAGAGCTGTTGTCGCTCTCTAATGACGAGGAAGACGACTTCTTCCGTTTGTCTCCAGCGGCAACCATGTACATGCCTGCCCTCGGTCCTTGGTCCTTCCTCCTGACCGGGCCTTGTAGGCGGTAGCGGCTATCCCACCGCGAGGTATCGTCGTAGTCCTTGCCCAGGGACTTCAACTCGGCGAAGGTAGTGCACTCTTTTACACTTCGATACCTTCGACAGTCCGGTCTTAGGTTACGAACGATTCGTCTTACTCGTAATTCCTCCGGTGGTGGCCTGCACATTTTCTTGTATTGGCGCTGGACGTCCTCCACGAACTCTAGCATCTTCTCACCGGAGTTCTGGAACTTCTCGAAAATCGTTACCAGAATGTCGTCGTCGTCTACTTCCTCGGCGAATCTTCCCTTGGCGCGCTGGCTGAAGATTCTCCACGATCGGAGAGCGGCGGGGTCTTCTCGGATCCATTGTCTCGCCTTGCCCTCGAATACTCCTGGAAGCACTTTAAGTACGTCGGCTTCCTCTAGTTCGAGACAGTCGATGCACTCGCTGGTCAGGGTTAGGAAATCCTCGACTTGACTTCCATCGAACTTAACACCCCATGAGCGCAGCTGCTTCAGGGTGTTGCTGCCTTGGCGAGGCTTGGTCACTTCGACCGTCGGCTCTAATCGTCTCGTCTTCGTCGGAGCTAACGGACGTTGAACTGGCGGCCTAACTTTCACACCGCCTCGTCTTCGGTCGTCAGTGGACGCGAACATTCTCGGTGGTTGTCCGCTTATTTCCTCCTCAGTCTCGTCTGTGAAGAGTTCCCTTCTGGGCACTTTGTCCTTCCGACCTTTAGGTCGAGGTGCTATTACCTCATCCTCGCTATCCTCTTCGGGCTGTGCCCACGCTCCTTCCTCTTGATGCGGGCGCGTCTTCGGATACGCACCAGTCTTGACTCCTGGGGTCAACAAACGGCTCCTGGGCTCTCCTGGAACTTGTGTCTTTCCCTGGCCGGTCTGCGCAACCGGTCGACGGATGGCTGTATTTAGACCCGTTGGCGCTCCCCACGACACTCTCGAACCTTGTGCCGTTATGTTCGGGGATGAGAATGGCAAGAAATAAGCCGTCGTAGACGGGGCCCAGATTGGAGCGGGATACAGGGTTGGTCCCAATGGGCGTGACGTCATTACTGAATGTGCTGTTGTCCACACAGGTTGCACATTCCCATAGCCTGTAGCCATTGTGGTCACACAGGCTGTCGTCTGAGCCGTCGTAGTAACAACCGGGATTCCACTCGTCATGCGCTCCTCTTCGTCCTCTTGAAAAGTCGCGGCGAATGTTCGTCCCCCCGAGACCCGTGCGTTTACATCGTCGGACTCCCTCATGTCGGTCATCACGCTGACCTCGTCCTTACCTTGGTCCCAGGCGAAAGGACCTGTCGGAAAACGTTCCCTCGCGCGAAAGCGAATCAGACGGTCGCGGACAATTTCCTCCGATCCCGATCGGTTTAGCCCTTCTTTAATCAGGGTTTCCTGAACCTCGGATAACGACAAGTTGGATATTTCCTCGACGATCTGATTTACTTCCCGTCTTACGTCCCAAACGTTTGGATCGCTTCCGTCCATCATCTTCACGGATGTCGTGGCTTTACTATAGTACGGCTGTACAAAAAAAATCTCTCTCACACGTCTCGACTTGATGCACTGACTTCCCACTCTTAAATCACTCTCTTATTGATTGTCACTCTCCTACGCTCACAATTCACACGCATCCAATTCCCTACAGCCGTACCCCTATTTCCCTTATCGGTAGGATGACCTCGACGGCTGGTCCACGAGCTAGCTATCAAAAGCGTCGCCTCACCCGTAGTTCGCGGCTCAAATCTTCGCGATAACTCCTCAGTGGGACTTTCTCACTTATCGGACCCTCGCACCTCGATCGCGCAGATAGTCCCGGCTTGACTATCTTGCAAGCTATGTATACTTAATATTACGTCTTAATCCAATATTCTTAACCTAACTTAACTCTACTAGTTGTCTTAACCTAAGGATACTTAATCTAAGGATATTAAGGAAAAACTCGCGAATCGAAACTCCAAAAAGGGACCCGAATTTTCCCCGACTTATGAAGGTCACTCTAAATGTCCAGATTCACTCGTAAGAATTCTCCAATTACTTCTATTATTTCTCGAACTTACATGTCTTGTTAAACGTGAACTTTACTTCTAATCTCGTATTGATATTTAATGGAGGTATAGTTCACTCTCGAAACTCAAGACAAAATTATTGACTTTATTCAATAAGCCCGACACTCTACCTTCGCAGCTAGGCTTCACTCACCAAAATCCGAAGTGACTAATCACTAGTCTTCCCAAAAAGTGAAGGTCACCCTAATATAGCAATTTACTCGTGCTACTATAATCTATTCCTAATCCTAATTAAAACTAAATGTTAACCCTTATTAACTATTACTTAATTCTAGTGAACTTCACTTCAGTACTTGGGATTCACTCCAAAAATCCGAAAAACTGCTAAATTGTCTTAATAAATAGTGAAGTTCCCTCTTATGGTCGAGATTCACTCGAACAGTCTCGAAACTCTATTACTATAGCCCTATATTTTAAATAGGACTTAACTAGTGAACTTCACTCCAAATATTGAAGTTCACTCCAGTGATCACTATTCACTCGAAAGAAACCTCGAAAAGGAATTTTATTTCCGTCTATTATTCGAAATTTACTCGAAAAATTTTGTTTTGAACTTATTTAATTTCAGACCGGAAATTATTAAAATTATTTACCCAACTTACAACATTTTACTAACTAGGCTTATTACTAGTCTTAATCTATTCTATAATTTCTCACACTCGAATATTAATTGCTAATTTAACTAATTTTAATCCTAATTATTATTATAAAGAGTGACTTCACAATATATTTTTGATTCAACAAATATTTACTTATCTAAATTTTCTCCCGTGCAAAACGTCTTAAAATTCGCACGTGTTCCCGGTAATTCTTTCCGTTATACTTTTAAATTTAACTTTAACCGTTTTAAACTCCAATATGGCCGTAAAAATGGCCGTTTCCTTTTCGGAGCACGTTTCAAGATGGCGGACTCGCCGTTCACGCGGTCAGAAAATGGCCGTTTGCCTTTTTATATGCGCTTTATTGCGCCTTAGCCACACGTTGTAGCGCCACTTTGTAATGCCCTATTTTGGTATTACTTATTCGGCGTTTTACCGCCGCCGTCTCGGGGCCGGCTACCGTCTCCGGTGAGACTTTAACGTCCTCGTAGACGTTGCGCCAGGTAGCGGCCCGACGACGTCATTCGCCACCCGGACAGTTTAATGCCCGAGTCCGGCTAACTCGGGGTCTTATCGCGACCCGCACTCGCATTAACGGGAGCAAGAGATCTCGTCCCAGAGGGGGACGAAGTCTCGCCTCCTTCCGCGCCCGAAAGGTGCTCGAAAATTCGCGGGGATTGCCACGCACTGCAATCCGTTTTGTTCGACGAAGGGACCGGATGCATGCAAGGGAGGGTGGTTGCACAAAAAATTGGTCTCTTTATTTAATTCAAAAGAATCCTTGTTATTATTAAGAATACTCGGCTCGGGGCCACTTACAGTTTCTGTCGTCGAGTTAGGTAGGGCGGCTTCTGCAGGCCCTAGTGGGTCGTCTGAACGGGACCCTCTCGTTCTCGCTCCAAAAGTATCCTCACGAAAACAAACTTATCTCGGATAAACTCTCAACTCGGAAAACTCGCTCTCAATTGACTGCGAAATCGGCCATACTCCCGCTCGCGGATGAGATGTCTCGGCAGTGACGTCCGAGACCAGACTGTCTTCTCCTCGTCTGGCTTCGGATTACCGACCGTTCTGCCGGTGTCTTACCGTCTGCGTTACGAGCGCCGAGGTTCCAGGTGGAGTATTGTAACCGGCGTGTTACAAGGTTAATTTATTACTATGAAAATTATTTATTGATATAATGACTTGAGTCTTTTTCTATTACACTAAGTGTGATGGATAGGAGTAAAGTCTCCATATGCCAATACATTTAACAAAATCGCTATAACAATAGTATTTGTACGTGAATGACTTAGTTAACTAATTACGATTACAATGTGGAAGTAACAAAAATCTGTCAAATATAACAACGTTACGTGCAGTGTGATTATTCAAATCATTATTGTAAACGGAATTAAATAGTCATGTCGGTTAGGCTACATACAATTTCGAATCAAGAGGTATACTGTTAGTTAGTACTAATATACATTTACGCTTGTACTTGTTGGGTTTTCAGAATGAATTTCATTCCATAGAGGTGTGAATGTTACATCACAAAAATGTGCACATGACTCGATTTTATGCATGGGTATTCGTACAGATTTAAGAAATGCGTAGCTAATGAGAGAGAGAGAGAGAGAGAGAGAATGGTCGACAATATTAAAGAATAAAGTTCAAAAGTCAAATTTGCTATGAATAAGGCCATCTTATGTAGGCTATTATAACTAATGTAAACAAATTTGTTATTATCATAATGATAAATACTTTATCGACTTTCGTTTTGTTTTTACATTGACAGAAAGAAAGATGTAGTGTAGATAATATGACTAAGACCATGTCAGATTTATGCATGGACTGACTTTAAGATGTGATGATTTGTTTTTTTGTATTTGTTTTTAGAGTGCAGTACATCGCGATTCAATATACATACAAAAATTAATTGTTTAAACGATGTCAACTTAATGAGTGAACATTTTTTATTTAAAATTTAGAGATCTTTGGCACGCTCAATTGTATTATAAATGGATCGAAACTTGTATTCATACGTCTATGTACATTTCAACGAGATCGAATATCGCAAAAAAGATTTCTTCAAATGCAAAAGTGTGGTGACCATCTTACTGGTCCTAGTAATTGAAACGGTTTAATATTGCGTTTAACTTCTTCTTCATCATCTGAGTATCGTAACTCGCAAACTATCGACAATGGACACGTATGGGACCGTCTATCCTAATCTCAAGAGGAACATCGAATGATACCGAGAGCGATCTAGTGACCGTGAAAACTATCTGTTTTTGTTACACTCTGATTTGGTTTCCGATTCATAGGATTTGACGAAGAGATACTACGATCTAGAGAGAAAGGTACGACGTATACCCATAAGTTAGAGAGACCACGCCATATGTGGAAGTGGCAAAGAGTGTGTGAGAAGGAGAGATACAGAGATAGATAGAGAGAGAGAGGGGGAGAATGAAGCATCAATTAATGAAGGGGACAAGCAAATCAGTATTAGGTGTCTAGATATGTAGTATATTGCCGACGTGTAAGGATTCCCCGGGTCTGGTAATCAGTTTATATCGAAGGAAATGTGCATTATGGATATTTTCGACAGTGATGTAGTAAAGTACGTTTTGAACGTAAAACAATTGGTTAATGCACAATTATCATGGTCTACGATTGGAATCGGGCGATATACCCTTTGATGCAATCAACGAAACGTTGGAAGACATCGTTACATGTGCTCACAAGATATACATAACAGGCGCCGACAAAAAAAATATATAGGTTGTAGGAAATTTTAGATGCTGACAATGCTGTTGACCTAGATATATTGGCCCGTCCATCTCTATCGAAACTCATAGGATAAAATGCTTAAAAATTGGATACTGGAAAATGTTCAAGACCATCCTGCATCTCTTCAAAGGTCAGTGATAATTTTCTATGAAGTGAAACGTCTTGCATTAATGGAAACAAAAGACATCGAGTGTCTACCTATAGATTTCATCTCAACGTTTGCAGAACGTGAAATTGAAGAAGCATGATCATGTCTACCTCTCACAATGCAAATGAATTCAGATTTTCGTGAATGTCGTCGATAAACATTTTGAAACGAATGATGATACCGTATATAGGCAACCGCCGATGATTAAAGACTATGCAAAGTGTTAATTTCAGAGGGATGTCTAGTAATGGCAATATAGGTATTTTAAAAATAGCGAGATTACTTTCGCTTTGCAGTAGATGCGCGGTAATATTTAACAATTTCGCTTTCATATTCTTTTGCATGGCGATAATAAGATTAATTGTCAACTAGAGTCAATTTTCAAGAACCTCATATTCAATTGTAATCGCTGCATAGCCACTCATATCAGCAAGTGTATGATGGCAGCCTACGATGAGTCTATGCATTTCAGATGCACCCGCATATTTCATTCTGGGCCACGCAGATTCTGCAATCTCTTTAAGGGGTTGCACCACCCTGAACGCCCGAAAATTGCAGGGTATTTCAAGAATTAATTTTGACAAAACAATTAAAAATACAACTTTTTAATATTTATAATATCAAAGTACATATATTTCACTCAAAAAAAAATTCAAGAAAAAATATTAAAAAATGGTGAAGATATAGGGAGTCTCGCAAGCCACTTTTCTTAGCGCACGGCCGTGCGGTGTACATGCTGGACAGCACAATTTTTATCTGAAACCCAAGAACAAACATTTTTTTAAAACTATATTAAATTACCTACAGCATGACGTAGCCGTTTTAAAAAAAAAATTTTTTTGAGCAAATGGGAGCACTTTGAAAAAAAAAATTTTTTTTTGGGTACGAAATTTCTGTTTTAAAAATGCATAACTGTTTCAAACAAAATTATCTCGAAAAACTCCTACGTCGTGCCATAGAGAATATTATAGAGAAGCTGTATATAAATTTTGAAGAGAATCGGGCGAGTAGTTTTTGAGAAATCATGTACACCGCTCCAAAAAATGTACAGAATGACAGTTTTCGTTTCTGACAAGCAGGTGCAAAATAGGAAGAGGGGTGGGGAGGGGATATTTTGGGAAGGGATATCCACCTGGAGGAGATATTCTATGAAACTTCGGAAATCACAACAAAGCCCTCAGAACGATTCAAAGAGCTAAGGTTATTGGGAAGCGCCAGACTGTAAAATCCACAAATTATGAGATATTTTTAAACCCGACGTCTTAAAATGACCGTATGAACATAGGCATCGAAATTATGTAGAAAAAAAAAGGATTTTTTTTAAATTTCAGGGTGGTGTAACCCCTTAAACATACCAAAAGATGGCAGCATTATCATTTCCTTTAACTTTTTACTTAAAAGACACAAAACTGTGAGTAAAGATAGAAAGAAACTGTTGAAATTTACACGCTTCTCTTAGATTTTTACATCGTCATTTCGATCTTCTTATTCTCATAAATGTTAAAAGTAGGAAATATTAAATGAAGGTTAATTAGTTATATTAAAAGCAAGTCGATACTCGTATGTGTTCTTTACTTGTGGGAAGTCAGATTCATTGTTACCGTATAGTAAAGTCTACGGATAATTAACAGGTCGAAACTTATATGGCGATGTGCAAGATGTGGTAAATTGTACACACACACATTAAAAAACGGTCAGGAACCTGATTAATTACATTATCCACGTGTCCAAACTCGTATAGCTATGGTTCGAACGTCATGAAAACACGTAAATACCGTGAATAGATAAATGCATAGGGAATAAGCGTGTCATCCTCTCTTTCTAATTACTGCTAGCTTCTTCCATCATTTCTATATTATACATTTTAATACACGCTATTCGGATTATGTGAAATTTATTACTATTTAAATATTATTATTCTAAATTATTTATTTATTTATTTATTAATGCTACCTTTGTTAACGAAGGGGTGAGTTGGCCTACAGGTGGCCCGCCAGGTTATTTTTAGATAAAATACGGAACTGAGATCATCTCCTTTCTATTATGGCGGAAGTTGTCTAAATTTGGGAAAGAGAAAATGTTTCACTTGGTATATGTTTTGATGAAATTGCTCAATGACTTTAAACGCGTCTGAGCCTGTTTACATGGAAAATATATGGTGAAAATGATCGACGGGTAATCGGCGATGACGATGACCGTGATAACGGTATAATGCTAAAGTTAATGGATATAACAAAGAGTATGCGAGAGCGAGAGAGATGGTAGTAGAACACAGGAGGAAAAGGTCATTATTAGAATTTTACGTTCACTTTCACAATACGGTTCCTAGTCTACGATGTATTTCCGAGATGGGCAGTGTCTTCCCCCACCCTCATCTGTACATTACGTGCGTACACAAATACATAATTATAGAGAAGCGCATCCGCGTCTCCGAAATAGGGGCGCGAGGTATATAGAGAAGGGGTACAAGGAGAAGAGGTTTCTTTTGGCGATATTGTAGGTAGGCTGGAACCGAGCGTTTGCGATATCGTAGGTTCTACTGTACTGACTTATCGAAAACCGATGTGCTTCCCGCATTTACCTCAAAACTTTCAAGAATTTCTTTCAATCAATGCCCTTTCCATGTAATATATACGCCGCGAACAAATATCTTTTGAAATTTGATATTGGGTTAGCATGTCGAACAAAATCACAAGTCACAATCATTTACACTAACGCGTCTTATAGTTCGCATTTTTATCTAAATAATGTGTCACGTATACGAAATACCAGGAGTAGGCACAATTCGAACAGAAAATTTTTTCCGAGCATAAAGTTCTTTTGTTTACACGGCCATCTTGAACGGTCTCTCGAAAAAACAGTTTCTATCCGTTTCGAACGCCAGCCGAGTGACGGCGCTCCAGAGAGCAGTTTCTATCAGTTTCGAACGCCCGTCTAGTGGTGGTGCATCAAGTTTTCCGTTGAGTGCATGTATTCTATGTCTTTAGGATAGGCGATCATTTCCGCAAGCAGGGGAAGCATGTTAAGTTCGTATATATGCTCTGCTCTCTATACGTGATGCATATGAGCGCGTTTGTTCTGATGAGCGGCGAATGAATCTAGTTGATAACGTAGGAAAATTCTTAGTAAAGTATTTGCGTATATTTCATAAGCGATTAGTGTACATAATATAATTTAAAAAAAGCGGTGGTTACACAACAGTTACTCTTTCATATAGGACATCATTACATAGTCAAATTTAAGTCAAAAGTATTATGGTATGTCTTTATAAATGATATCTATAGTATATACATGTATAGTCAAATCAAATTAATTTTTTCCGTTGACAATCCTCAGGGTGAGGTCCCACGAAGCTCCAAGCGAGCTTCCCAGATGTTAGAATGGACCTTCACAGGAGTATGAAAAAGCGGACCTAGAAGCTTCTCTGGAGCTCCATTAAATATTAAATGGTTGTTGAAAATGAAGCTCCGACGAAAATCAAGAAGCTCTATACGAGTTCCATAGGAGTTTATTGTGTTATACGGGATGAACCGCTAAAAATGTTATTGATCTCGACGTTTTGGACTGTCCATCTCTGACAAAACTGAAGCAACAGCAGCAATATGAATTGTTGGAGAAGTGTGAAAATCATTCGCTTAATGGAACTTGCACTAAAGCAAATGTACAAATACTTAAAAATTGGGTATTGGGAAATCTACTTGAACAGCCTGCATCTCTTCAACGTTCATTACGGATTTATTACGAAGTGAAACGTCTCGCATTGATGGAAACAAAAGATATAGAATGTCTACCGATCGATTTCATCTGCATGTTTCCTGAACGACAAATTGAAGAAGCATGGACCTGCTTGCCACCTGCTATGCAAATGCATCCTGAAATACGTGAATGTCGACGATGTTATAAACATTTCGAATCAAGCTATGATACGATAGATGGTGGGCCGCCTGTGATTAAAGACTGCATCAGTTGTCAAATTAAAAGCGATGCATTAGTTGACGATATTGAAAATATAAATTTTATATAATAGCTATTTTATATTCTAATGTATAACAATATTGTGAACAAAACAAATTAATGTAATGTATGAATGTGAAAAATAAAATTTATTAAATACATCTTCTCTATTTTCTTCATCTTCCTTCCTGCATGCTATTGTACCAAAATAGAAAATGAGTTATTATTTAAAATGGTTATATTTAACAATGGGTTCAAGAGTGAACCCTCTTATGAACGCGCTGAGACTTGCATGGCGTCTGTTATGCACCTGTCGTAGCTGTCAGGCCCCGAGCGTTGGTAGGTCATCGTCACGTCTCGGGCGTCGGCCCTGGTCGTAAATCTTAAAAGCACGGTTAGAATGAGATCATGGTGGAGCTAATCACTAATGGGTTTTACACGCGTCTCAACTCGTATACCATCTTTGAGAGACATATGTCCCAACATATTATCTATTATGCTCGAAATTTACATGTGATTTCCCAAGGATGGTCGAAGTTACATGTGTTTTCCCAATGATTGGAATCTAGAACGAGCGCTTTCGAAGGGGGGATGTAGGAAAAATAGACCAGCCGGGTCCGGCGCATCAGGGGGTCGACGTGTTAGGTCTTTTGAACGTATTGAGACTTGCTTAGAGGCTTTTCTAAATTAATTTTAGAATGGTCTTAGCGGTTTTGTGTGAAGGGACTCAGCGGTTTCGTAACTATTGGAGATCATTGAGTTACGCTAACGGCTTGTCAAGACGACTGTCATATTGATGGATAGATTTCCCCGACGAGAGAAAACTGTGAAAGGTGAATTCGAACTTACATCATGACAAGGGAGAGGTCAACGCCCTGATTGTAGGTTTTTAAAATTTGTGTGAGATTTAAAAAGTAGGTCGTCGATATACGAGATTGCGCTTCAAACTGGTATTTAGACTAATGGAAATATACGCTTTCAATTCATCAAAAAAGATATGTAACATTCGAATTAGGTCGGTAACGGTGTGCCATATTGAAAGGGAGATTTCCCAACAGGGCACATTTAAAAGATCGAAAGATATATGCATAACGCTACAGCATTAATCTTCGAAAACTCAATGGGACCGTCCACGAAGTCTTGCGTCATCTTAATGACCTCATTAGTGACGGTCAGATTTCCCAATGAGAGAGTCTTGAAACCGCGTACTAAACCGCAAATAAAAAATGCGAATCAATCCGCGAATGAGCCCGCGACTCAGTACGCGAATTAGTCCACGAATCAGTCCACGAATCAGTCTGCGAATTAGTTCACGAATCTACCACCTTGCATGCTGCGACAGCGCCGCGACTGTGGCGACGCCTGGTGGCGGCGGCGGGAACTAATTTCGGCCGGTCATTCTTATACTGCTGATCGATAGTAAGTCCCCCTTATATCATTGTTCGTAGGGTCACTTAAAAGGAAGGCACGGTTCCCTGTCGAACCAATAAAAAATTTTTTTCGTCACTCTATCTAAATCCATATCTTTTTCTGTCTAAATCCAGATCGGCCCCATTTTCCCCGTCATGAATCATTGGGATTTTTTCTTTTATCCCCCCATTATTTAAATTATTGTTATCTCCCATCATCTCGTCATTAATACATTTATTATCTAAAATTTGGCCATATTATTATTATAAAAATCATTATGTACGTCACATTCATAAAAATCGCTGTTACAACTTTTATAAAAATTACCGTCACCGTAATTACTTTCACAAACATAACTGTTAAAATCATCCTTATAAAGGCCATTATAAATATCACCCTTATAAGAATCATTGTTGTCATCTTTATAAAAATAATTAGTCACGTTTTCATCAACCACGTCATTATGATCGTCATTTTTACAAAAATCATTACCAACGTCATTTTCATATAAATCGTTATAATCCTTTTCACAAAAATCATCATTAACGTTTTCATCATAAAAATCACTATTATCGCCGGTTTCATAACAATCATTGTCATGAATCTCATCATTAACGCTAATGTTGTAAAAATCATTCTTAACCTCATTTTCATAAAAATCGTCATTAACATCATCATTTATATCAATTTGTAAAAATCATTATTATCATGATCAGTCGTATTATCATTAAAAATTTCAACATTATCAATCATATCATTATCATTAACATCAATTTCATAAATATCATTATTAACATTATCATTATCATCATTATCATTTTCACAATCAACATATACATTATCATCATTTTCATAAATAGTATTAACAGTTACACAAATATCATCATCTACATTTACACGATTATCATTAACTACATTTACACAAATATCATTATCATTAAGACATATATTATCTTTTTCATAATTCACATAAACATCATTATTAATTTCGTAATATTCATGGTTCAGATCATCATCATTACCATCTATTATATTATCATCAATTATTTCATTATTTTTCTTCAAATTATTTCCTTGATTATTTAATATTTCAATTGTTTCATTATCATACCTTACATAATTATCCCCTTCTTTTCCTACATCATCATTATTAAAATTTTTTATATCCCCCTGATTCTTGACGAAGACATATGTAGCCTCGTCATCATTCGAGCATATTATATTACTCGCGGGGTCAAGTGAACATTGTATCTTGTCATTTCTTAGTGCGTCCAATTTTTGTTTCGTTTCTAATTGAATTGTTATAGAGTGGAATTTTTCGATAAATAATTTTTTAAATTCTGCGTAACTTTCAAAATTTTTTACCGCAAACCATATTTTCGCCTTCCCTTCTAATGTATACTCGATGAACAACAATTTCCGGATTCCTTTGATATGTTTTACATTGAAGTACCGATCCAACTGCTCAAGGAATTTCACTGGATTTGTTTTCAATTCACTTTCGAATTTAGGTGCGATTACGCCAATGTTTTGTTTATTATAATTTTGTATTAAAATCGCACCTAATTCATTTGCAAGCGTTTTTATATTATTTCCGTCATTATTTTTGTGAGTTTCCGTGTGCTGCTGACTGTTATCCGCGTTTCACTGCCGCATTTGACTTTTCATATCGTCAATTTGTCTTTGTATTTCGGCGAGCATTTTATTCAACTCTTGAACTTTGCTCGCCGTATTTATTGTCGTTTGCAGCGACACATTGTGGACTTTATCGTCGTGAAATAACGTCATTTTAATAATTTATTTTTCGTCCAACTATTTTTAAAATTCAAAGTTCGAAAATTGATTATTCATTTCAACACCAAGCTATTCCATATATCAGTCACAATTTAATTAAAATAAAAATGAGTCACTCGAAAGAATTTAGCTTCTTTCGTGACCCATTTGTTGGGCGCCATTGGAACGATTCAAAATCATGTTTTAAATAAGTCATTAAGAATCGTCCAAACATAAAATTAAAAGTCAATTATTAGTCAATATCATAAATAAAATTATAGTTTAAAATTTAAAATTAATCAGATTCCACAAAATCCATATAAGCTGGCAAGCCCGTCGATGTCATTTTCGTAACGCCCCGCTTTCTCTCCGTCGCTCTTTCTCTTCCGCCCGCGCGATTAAACAAAACGGCTCGTTACAACATCAAATTGATCAAGTATAGGCGTTTTCCGAATAGACTAAACTTTCAAGTGAAAGTTCAGTTCGTTAAGAAATACACTATTTCTATTCTAAACGCATTCTTAGCATAATAAAATTCATTGTAATTAAAATCCTTAAGGAGATTCAAAACGAAATTTAAATGCCCGTTGCATTTTAGGCCCCTTTTATTCGGGACCCTACGCTCTCAATTTTCCACCGATTGCGATGGAATTTGTTTTATAACTACATGAGACGTATAAAACGGCCATTGTGGCGCACAAATTTGGAAAAATATCGCCAAATTTTTTAAAAAAGGAACCGAATGTCACAGTCGATTTCTGTCGACTCGAATTTTATTCGGGATCCTACGTCCTCAATTTTCCACCGATTGCAATGAAATTTTGTTTACAACTCCATGAGACGTATAAAAAGGTCTTTGTGCAGCAACAATTTTTCAATAACATCACTGAATTTTCTAAATAAATACTTATGTGATCATGCATCGTTCTAATTTTTAAGCGCTGCGATCGGTTCATGACGTAATGTTTTCAATGACGTCACAAAATCAAGCGAAAATATAACTAATATGGCGGCCCGACACGCATATGTTCTTCAGTCATATGGATTCGGCATTCAACTCGAAAATCCAAAGTTCGAAAATTGTGTACTTTGCGCGAGCCGTGCAAACATTTTTTGTCGATTCGTGACGATATCGTGTAGATATCGTGCATCGCTATCAGTCTCTCCATGATGACAAAAGACGAGGAGGAAGACAACCCAACAGCACAACGACCACGGGGAAGCAGCCTGCAGAATCACCAATGAATCCACCAACCAATGGTTCCAGGTATTTTTTTAACAATAATAATTTATTTGCATCTTATTAGACTCCACCTACTGAGAGTTCTGGTAATAACTAAAAAAAATGCGAAATATGAAATGTCTTTAGATGCAAATAATCGTCAATAAAGAGGTTATTCGCTTCTTACCAGTCTCGTATAAATAGACTTGAAGCTCTGGTATCAATTAAACAAAATACGATATATGAAATGTCTTTAGATGGAAATAATCTTCTATAATAAGTTTATTCGCTTCTTACCATACTCGTATAAATAGAGTTGACGGCTCGGTACCAATTAAATAAAATACGATATGAAAAGTCTGTAGATGGAAATAATCTTCTATAATAAGTTTATTCGCTTCTTACCAGACTCGTATAAATAGACTTGGCAGCTCTGGTATCGATTAAACAAAATACGATATATGAAATGTCTTTAGATGCATAATCATATTTAGATAAATAATCATATACCGGGTGGATATCGGACGGCGGAACATAGGGCATCCCGTGTTAAAGGATTAGCCAATAGGAATCGAGCGTTAGTATTGTAACTATGCCCGACGACCAATCAGATATTCTGTTGCCCATATCGTATAACCAGGAGCAATATGTACTCTAAATATCGATAAAAAATATTGATATATCGACCTGAAAATATCGATACCTATGGATATCGATATCGGTATCCCTAATAACGCCAATAAGCAAAGAAAATCCTAATATTGACAGAACCACTTTAAAGATGTGATACAAAAAATAAATTTTTCGTTAATTCTCTTATCTTTAATTGGGATTAACGGTCCTGCAACAGTATTAGATAAGTTACATGTGATATTTCACTTTCATTTTGTTGATATTTTATACAAGATTGTAAAAACATTTACTTTGTGATTGTTTTGTTCTTTTTTCAGGAAGCCGATAAAAATTAGCCGATAACCATAAGTATTTGGCAAAAATTGTACAGGTTACCGACAGTTAAAAGATTGCAATTTTAAAATTGTAAGTAATATTAATGAAAAATAATAACGTTTAACAATATTCGTTGATATTAAGATGTTGTATTTCGCATTCCTGCAGCTTGTTTAACCTAAATTTAAAATTTTTTAGTAACTCCCATACGACAGATATCGAGATCTCGAAGTCGATTTGGAGACTCGAGTCTGAGTTTGATGGGATAAGGTTGAACGATGCAACTATGTTCTTCATGACATTGTGAAAACTTACAAACGTGGAGATTCAGTAGATGGTCGATTGGTGTCTTTTTTGTTATCGGATTCTCTCAAAAGTTTTCAATGTCAGTCTTTGAGGTGTCGAGATTGATGTAACTAACTTGTACAGAAACCTCAAATAAGATATTATAATCGAATACTTCAAAGTACTAAATAAATTACAGACTCACATATATTTATTTATTAAATTACAAAAAATTTTAAGTCACAAAAATTTAACACATCGATACATTTCCTTGTTACATCACTAACACAATCTCAAACTCCCTATACCCGAAAATGTTTTCTATAGTCAATAGTTCTTCAACGTATTATAAGGAGTATTAAAAAGGCTTTTGGAATCAGTCCGTATCTCTTAATCAGATTAACCACCATTTGCCATTGACCACCATCGTTGAGAGAATCCGATAACAAAAAAGACACCAATCGACCATCTACTGAATCTCCACGTTTGTAAGTTTTCACAATGTCATGAAGAACATAGTTGCATCGTTCAACCTTATCCCATCAAACTCAGACTCGAGTCTCCAAATCGACTTCGAGATCTCGATATCTGTCGTATGGGAGTTACTAAAAAATTTTAAATTTAGGTTAAACAAGCTGCAGGAATGCGAAATACAACATCTTAATATCAACGAATATTGTTAAACGTTATTATTTTTCATTAATATTACTTACAATTTTAAAATTGCAATCTTTTAACTGTCGGTAACCTGTACAATTTTTGCCAAATACTTATGGTTATCGGCTAATTTTTATCGGCTTCCTGAAAAAAGAACAAAACAATCACAAAGTAAATGTTTTTACAATCTTGTATAAAATATCAACAAAATGAAAGTGAAATATCACATGTAACTTATCTAATACTGTTGCAGGACCGTTAATCCCAATTAAAGATAGGAGAATTAACGAAAAATTTATTTTTTGTATCACATCTTTAAAGTGGTTCTGTCAATATTAGGATTTTCTTTGCTTATTGGCGTTATTAGGGATGCCGATATCGATATCCATAGGTATCGATATTTTCAGGTCGATATATCAATATTTTTTATCTATATTTAGAGTACATATTGCCGCTGGTTATACGATATGGGCAACAGAACATCTGATTGGTCGACGGGCCTAGTTACAATACTAACGCTCGATTCCTATTGGCTAATCCTTTAACATGGGATGCCCTATTTTCCGCCGTCTGATATCCACCCGGTATAATAACTTTATTCGCTGCTTAGCAGACTTGTATAAATAAAGCTGACAAGTAGTATAGCTGGGGCAGCGCACGATTCGTTTCCGCCGCCGCCACCAGGCGTCGCCACAGACGCGGTGCTGTCGCAGCAGGTGAGGTGTTAGATTCGTGAACTAATTCGCTGATTGATTCGCGGCTGAGTCTCGGACTGATTCGCGGACTGATTTGCGGACTGATTCGCGGATTGATTCGCAGACTGATTCGTGGACTAATTCGCGAACTGAGTCACGGACCGACTCGCGGGCCGATTCGCGGATTGATTCGCATTTTTGATTGGCTGTTTAGTACGCGGGCTTAATTCAAGACTCTCTCATTGGGAAATCTGACCGTCACTAATGAGGTCATTTAGATGACGCAAGGACTTCGTGGACGATCCCATTGAGTTTTCAAAGATTAATGCTGTAGCGTTATTCATATATATCTTGCGATCTTTTAAATGTGCCCTGTTGGGAAATCTCTTTTCCAATATGGCACGCCGTTACCGACGTATTTCAGAAGTTACGTTAGAGTATCTCAATGATCTCCAATAGTGACGAAATCGTTGAGTCCCTTCACAGAAAACTGCTAAGACCATTTTGAAATTAATTTAGAAAAGCCTCTCATCAAGTCTCAACGCATTCAAAGGACCTGACGTCGACTCCCTGATGCGCGGGACCTGGCGGCTACGACAGGTCCGTTTATCCTACCTATCCATTAGAAAATTTCTTCCATCTAGCATCTATATTTCCATTTTCTCGTTTCGTGACATAACTTTTCGAAATCCTTCTTCACCTACATATTTTAAACATAGATTTTCATTCATAAGGTGGAAAGTCTCGTTTTCGTCTCTCCTCCTATTGAAAACCGTTCCCATTACCACCATCGCAACGCCTCGACTGTAAAACCCATTAATCATTACATCAATCATCGACCCTTTCATAAATATTTTTTTTTTTTTTGTACAATATCATGCAGGAAGGCAGATGAAGCAAATACAGAAGATGTATTTAATAAATTTTATTTTTCTCGTTCATATTCATTCATACATTACATTAATTTTTTTTTTGTTTACAATATTGTTTCACATAAGAATATAAAATAGCTATTACATAAAATTTATATTTTCAATATCGTTAACTAATGCATCGCTTTTAATTTGACAACTGATGCTGTCTTTAATCATAGGCGATTCACCATCAATCGTATCATAGCTTGATACGAAATGTTTATAACATCGTCGACATTCACGTATTTCAGGTGCATTTGCATAGCAGGTGGCCAGCAGGTCCATGCTTCTTCAATGTGTCGTTCAGCAAACATGCAGATGAAATCGATCGGTAGGCATTCTATATCTTTTGTTTCCATCAATGCGAGACGTTTCACTTCGTAATAAATCCGTAATGGACGTTGAAGAGATGCAGGCTGTTCAAGTAGATTTCCCAATACCCAATTTTTAAGTATTTGTACATTTTCTTTAGTGCAAGTTCCATTAAGCGAATGATTTTCACACTTCTCCAACAATTCATATTGCTTCTGTTGCTTCAGTTTTGTCAGAGATGGACAGTCCAAAACGTCGAGATCAATAACATTTTTAGCGGTTCATATATCCTACAACCAACAATTTTTATCGACTCCTTTTAGATAAATTTTGTTGGCACATTTAACGATATCCTCCTCAGTCTCGTTTATAGCATGGAAGGGAACGTCGCCAGATTGCCATGGTAAGCCGTGGTAATTATGCATTAACCAGTTATTGACTCTTTTATAGTGTAACGGTAACCACACCCATTGATATGGTGGTTTAAACACACATGTCTCAATTTCACCGACGAAAAGATTCATTATATACATTTCCTTCTCTATAAAGCGTTTACCAGGCCCGCAGAATCCCTGAACGT
Source organism: Trichopria drosophilae (assembly GCA_030407085.1). Classification (NCBI taxonomy): domain Eukaryota; kingdom Metazoa; phylum Arthropoda; class Insecta; order Hymenoptera; family Diapriidae; genus Trichopria; species Trichopria drosophilae. The sequence goes on along the minus strand of CM059582.1, from coordinate 73,817,296 downwards.
CTACAATATATTCCATTTCGTATGAAACTGATTTACTAGCGATTAAAGTATAAACGCATTTTATTCATTTATTAACGCATGCGCAATAATGGCTACCATAAAGGTCAGCTATTGCTACATCATAGTCGCTTCTCGGTGCCTGTGTAGAAATACATCGTAGACTAGGAACCGTATTGTGAAAGTGAACGTCAAATTCTAATAATGACCTTTTCCCCCTGCGTTCTACTACCATCTCTCTCGCTATCGCATAATCTTTGTTAGATCCATTAACTTTGGCATTATACCGTTATCACGGCCATCGTCATCGCCGATTACCCGTCGATCATTTTCACCATATAATTTTCCATATATACAGGTTCAGACGCGTTTCAAGTCATTGCGCAATTTCATCAAAACATATACTAAGTGACACATTTTCTCTTTCCAAAATTTAGACAACCTCCGCCATAATAGAAAGGAGATGACCTCAGTTCCGTATTTTATCTAGGAAACCTGACGGGCCACCTGTCGGCCATCTTACACCCTCGTTAACAAAGATAGCATTAATAAATGAATAAATAATTTATAATATTAATATTTATATAGTAATAAATCTCACATAATCCAAATAGCGTATATTAAAATGTATAATACAGAAATGATGGAAGAATCTAGCAGTAATTAGAAAGAGATGATGACACGCTTATTCCCTATGCATTTATCTATTCACGGTATTTACGCGTTTACATGAGGTTCGAACCATAGCTATATGAGTTTGGACATGTGGATAATGTAATTAATGAGGTTCCTGCCCGTTTTTTAATGTGTGTACAATTTACCACGTCTTTAATATCGCCATATAGGTTTCGACCTGTTAATTATCCGTAGACTTTACTATACGGTAACAATGAATCTGACTTCCCACAAGTAAAGAACACATACGAGTATCGACTTGCTTTTAATATAACTAATTAACCTTCATTTAATATTTCCTACTTTTAACATTTATGAGAATAAGAAGATCGAAATGACGATGTAAAAATCTAAGAGAAGCTTGTAAATTTCAACAGTTTCTTTCTATCTTTACTCACAGTTTTGTGTCTTTTAAGTAAAAAGTTAAAGGAAATGATAATGCTGCCATCTTTTGGTTTGTTTAAAGAGATTGCAGAATCTGTGTACCGCAGAATGAAATATGCGAGTGCATCTGAAATGCATGGATTCATCGTAGGCTGCCATCGTACACTTGCTGATTTGAGTGCCTATGGCGCGATTACAATTGAACATCAGGTTCATTTACATTGAATCTAGTTGATCATTTATCTTATTATCGCCATGCAAAAGAATATGAAAGTGAAATTGCTAAATATTTCCGCGCATCTACTGGAAAGCGAAAGCAATCTCGCTATTTTTAAAATACCTATATTGCCAGTACTATTCATCCCTCTGAAATTGACACTTTGCACAGTCTTTAATCATCGGCGGTTGTCTATCTACGGTATCATCACTCGTTTCGAAATGTTTATCGACGACATTCACGTAAATCTGAATGCATTTGCATTGTGAGAGGTAGGCATGATCATGCTTCTTCAATTTCACGTTCTGCAAACGTTGAGATGAAATCTATAGGTAGACACTCGATTGACTCTTTTGTTTCCACTAATGCAAGACGTTTCACTTCATAGAAAATTCTCATTGACCTTTGAGGAGATGCAGGCTGGTCTGGAAGATTTTCCAGTATCTAATTTTTAAGCATTTTATGCTATGAGTTTCGGTAAAGATGGACGGGCCAATATGTCTAGGTCAACAGCAATGTCAGCATCTAAAATTTCCTGCAACTATATCTTTTTTTTTTTGTCTACGCCTTTTATGTATATCTTGTGAGCACATGTAACGATGTCTTCCGACGTTTCGTTGCTGCATCAAAGGGTATATCACCCGTTTCCAATCGTAGACCATGATAATTGTGCATTAACCAATTGTTTTACGTTCAAAACGTAATTTACAACATCACTGTCAGAATTATCCATAATGCACATTTCCTTCGGTATAAACCGATTACCAGATCGGGGGAATCCTTACACGACGGCAATATACTACATTTCAACTACCTAATACTGATTCGCTTGTCCCCTCCATTATTGACGCATCATTCTCCCACTCTCTCTATCTCTGTATCTCTCCTTCTCACACACTCTTTGCCACTTCCACCTATGGCGTGGTACCTCTAACTTATGTGTATACGTCGTACCTTTCTCTCTAGATCGTAGTATCTCTTCGTCAAATCCTATGAATCGGAAATCAAATCAGAGTGTAACAAAAACAGATAGTTTTCACAGTCACTAGATCGCTCTCGGTATCATTCGATGTTCCTCTTGAGATTGGGATAGACGGTCCCATACGTGTCCATTGTCGATAGTTTGCGAGTTACGATACTCAGATGATGAAGAAGAAGTTAAACGCAATATTATACCGTTTCAAGTACTAGCACCAGTATGATGGTCACCACACTTTTGCAATTGAAGAAATCTTTTCTACGATAGTCGATCTCATTGACGTACATAGACGTATGAATACAAGTTTCGATCCATTTATAATACAATTGAGCATGCCAAAGATCTCTAAATTTAAAAAAAAAATGTTCAGTCATCAAGTTGACATCGTTTAAACAAATAATTTTTGTATGTATATTAAATCACGATGTACTGCACTCTAAAAGCTAATACTTAAAATCATCACATCTTAAAGTCAGTCCATGCATGAATCTTAAATGGTCTAAGTCGTCTTATCTACACTACATCTTTCTTTCTGGCAATGTAAAAACTAAAGGAAAGACGACAAAGTATTTATCATTAAGATAATAAGAAATTTGTTCACATTAGAACCGTGTATAATAGCCCACATAAGATCTCCTTATTCATAGCGAATGTGACTTTTGAACAGTATTCTTTAATATTGTCGACCATTCTCTCCCTCTCTCTCTCACTCATTAGCTACCCATTTCTAACATCTATACGAATACCCGTGCATAAAATCGAATCGTGTGCATATTCTTGTGATGTAACATTCACACGTCTATGGAATGAAATTCATTCTGAAAACCCAGTACAAGCATAAATGTATTTTAATACTAACTAACAGTATACCTCTTGATTCGAAATTGTATGTAGCCTAACCGACATGACTATTTAATTCCGTTTACAATAATGATTTGAATAATCACACTGCACGAAACGTTGTTATATTTGACAGATTTTTGTTACTTCCACATTGTAATCGTAATTAGTTAACTAAGTCATTCACGTACAAATACTATTGTTATAGCGATTTTGTTAAATGTATTGGCATAAGGAGACTTTACTCCTATCCATCACACCTAGTGTAGTAGAAAAAAACTCAAGTCATTATATCAATAAATAATTTTCATGGTAATAAATTAACCTTTAAAAACTTCTTATGTTTTCACATCATGGACTAAAATTTGATATTATTATTATTATTAATATTGAATCGTTGATAGAACTGATGTTTCCATACATTATCACTTAAAAAGACTGACACCGTGTATGAAATAAAAGACAAAACAAAAATTCGACATGAAGACATGCATAGATTATTTCTATTCAAATGTGCGTATGTGATTCCGTAAAACATTAGTCATTTTGAAAAGAAAAGTGAAAAATTCTCAATGACCTGTCTGTAAAGCTTATATAGTTTTATCTTAATTCACGTTTCTTTTCGACAGTCGAAACACACTTTCAATAATCATTGAATATTTTCTAATGTAAGGGAGTAAATATTCAACGATTTTTTCGTAAATAATGATACATTTTAATATATACGATCATTATACAATTTAACTAAACAAGCTTAATTGCGGTGTTTTGGAAATGTTGGTGATAAAAGTATGAATATGCAATTAAATGAATCATTTAACACAAGTATCTCTATCAATAATTTCAATTACATAATTTTTGTATATTATAACACGTACATTTTACAATATTTGCAGACTGTATGTCAGTATTTTCATTATCACGTTTAGACTAATATGTGCGTCAAAATTGACTCTTGTCCGTCATTAATTCTAGGCATCTAGTACATTGGAGCTTTGAAACACCTGTACAATATGTTGTATATTTTCTTAAATCTGAATGCATTCACGTTACTAGTGATAACTAACTTCTTTAATTTCATCTTGACCAAAGGTGCGAACGCAACAAATTGAGATCAGTACCATTGCTAGTGTCTGAAATTTCTTACTCACACCTATCAAGGAGATTTCAAAAATTATTGGCAAAGGCATTCACACCCAGACAGCCAGATCTGCTGCATATTGCCGCATATAAGGGAAAAGTCCGGCGGCGGATTTGTCGGCAGAAATACGGAATATGCGTCATCACACAGACAGAAAATTTGCTGGAAATTCTCACCTGCCGACTAATCTGCGGCGATTCTGGCGCATTTCTGCCGCAGAGATTAAAACCGTGTTCGTGCGTCTTTAAATCCCTTCGCCGACCCTTTTAATCTCTTCGGCAGAAATGCGTCAGAATCGCCGCAGACTAGTCGGCAGGTGAGAATTTCCAGCAAATTTGCTGTCTGTGTGATGACGCATATTCCGTATTTCGGCCGACATATTCGCCGCTATACCTTCCCCTTATATGCGGCAATATGCAGCTAGCTGGTTGTCTGGGCAGTTATTAATATGCTTCTTTATAAGTCATAAGTTAGATGTCGAGTAGATTCATAATAAACATATTGTTTAATGTAGACGGTAAGTATGTAATTCCTTACCTAACATTTAATTCCTCACAATATTTAATATACACTCTTCAAAGCGTCGTGTTTTATTTTTGCTTTATTGCGTCTTGTAATATATCTGCTCGCACTCTCTATATTGCAGTCACATTTTAAAGATAAATTGTAGCTACTCCAGATATTAACGAACACCTTACTGATAATTAAGACTGAAAGTCAAAGGACATAATTTCGTATACATTGATTATTTGACCATCCACCTTATACCCACACTAATATTCTACCTATACCAAAAACATCTAGCAAATAATCGAGGTAATATTTTCACTCCAAATGTATTATTATACTTGAAATGTCTCTCTCAGTCTAAACATCTCTTACAAGTTTACTATCTTCTGCATCTTACTTACCTTATATCGGAAACGTTAGTTAACTGATATTTTAAGCGAGGAATTTGTATATTTTCCAACCCATATGTTTGAACAGATTTATTCTCTGAAGATTATTCTGTGTTTTCTTTCGACTCTGAGAGTGCAGCAATCAATGTTATCCTCTTCTTTTATATTCCCCGGTAACGCATTCAAATAAAACTTGAATTTTATATGTATTCCATGACGTCATCCATCATTTTCAATTTAACATTCCGGTTTGTCAGCACGTAAATGCATTATTGCACTTTTATTTAAATCTGTCGGCATTTATTTAATATATCTACGCATTTGAACATTACATCCAGTTACTATAGAAACTTCCATAATAAGGCTTGAATCTTATGTTAAACTTAATGATTCAATGCAATTTGTCTTGAGCCTACATTCAATATTTTTCTTCAAAATATGCAATCTGCAACATTTTACTATACGGTAGTTCATCTTAAGTAAGAACACTTCTAATTATACTTTTATTTATAATTTTGAATATTAAGCTATCTACGTTATGATATGCATTGTGGACGTTTGGTACCATTGCGAGATGTATTTTTATTGTTTCCGTAAAATTTACTTCACCTTGGCTGTGCATCTTAATGTGGTCTTATGCTAAACGATCATTTACTTCATCAATGATTATCTACTTTTCGTATAAGTATTCAATGTGGAATCGTTCATCATTGCAGTCCCATGCACACATATTGCTGTTCCCTCTCTCTCCCTCTCGCCCTTTCTCACATCTCCTCACTCAATCATCTGTTGTACAACCGACAAAAATTATAATATTTAAGCATAATTTTACCATCATGTCAGCAAACGTGTAGAAATTTATGACACCTTTTGTGTATCACAGAGTAATGATGTAAGTGTCAAGTACATTATGCTTGTGCCCTGGTAGAAATTTAAGCCATTTTTTTGGGCTCCATTAGTTATAGCATACAGACCAGGAAAAAATGGCCAGAAACTGGTTGCATTTTCTATTAGGGTACATGCATCATGCACTAGACACTTACATTATTGCTCTGTGGTACATAAAAGGTGTCATAAATTTCTACACGTTTGCTGACATGATGGTAAAATTATGCTTAAATATTATAATTTTTGTCGGTAGTTCAACAGATGATTGAGAGAGGATACGTGAGAAAGGGCGAGAGGGAGAGAGAGAGGGAACAGCAATATGTGAGCATAGGACTGCATTGATGAACGATTCCACATTGAATACTTATACGAAAAGTAGATAATCATTGATAAAGTAGATGATCGTTTAGCATAAGACCAAATTAAGATGCACAGCCAAGATGAAGTAAATTTTACAGAAACAACAAAAATACATCTCGCAATGGTACCAAACGTCCACAATGCCACAAACTATTACGGTTATATTGCACGGCAATATATTACGCGGTAATATTGAAGTAATATTACAGTTATGTGGCATATCAATATATCACACGGGAATGTTGCATTGTTATTACGGTAATATTACGTAGAAATATATCATACGGTAAGGTTGCAGTAATATTACGGTTACATTGCACGGTAATGTTGCAGTAATATTAAGGTTATATTACATGGAAATATATCATAGGGTAATGTTACGGTAACATTTCGGTTGTGTTGCAAGGCAATATATCACACAGTAATGTTGCAGTAATATTACTGTTATATTGCACGGCAATATATTACACGGTAATATTGAAGTAATATTACAGTTATGTTGCATAGCAATATATCACACGGGAATGTTGCAGTGTTATTACGGTAATATTACGTGGAAATATATCATACGGTAAGGTTGCAGTAATATTACGGTTATATTGCACGGCAATATATTGCACGGTAATGTTGCAGTAATATTAAGGTTATATTACATGGAAATATATCATAGGGTAATGTTACGGTAACATTTCAGTTGTGTGCAAGGCTATATATTACACGGTAATGTTGCAATAATATCACAGTTATATTATACGGCAATATATCACACGGTAATGTCACGGTAATATTACGGTTATGTCACACGGCAATATATCACTGCGATAATACATCAGTAATATTACGGTTACTCTATATTATACATCAGTTCATATTTTACTTCTCACGTTAGTAGTAGAAGAGTGACCGGCCGAAATTAGTTCCCGCCGCCGCCACCAGGCGTCGCCACAGTCGCGGCGCTGTCGCAGCATGCGAGGTGGTAGATTCGTGAACTAATTGGCAGGCTGATTCGTGGAATAATTCGTGGTTTGAGTCTCGGAATGACTCGCGGGCGGATTCGCGCATTGATTCGCATTTTTGATTTGCTGTTTAGTACGCGGTTTCAAGACTCTATCATTGGGAAATCTGACCGTCACTAATGAAGTCATTAAGATGACGCAAGACTTCGTGGACGGTCCCATTAAGTTTTCGAAGATTAATGCTGTAGCGTTATGCATATATCTTTCGATCTTTTAAATGTGCCCTGTTGGGAAATCTCTCTTTCAATATGCCGTTACCGACCTAATTCGGATGTTACATATCTTTTTTGATGAATTGAAAGCGTAGATTTCCATTAGTCTAAATACCAGCTTGAAGCGTAATCTCGTATATCGACGACCTACTTTTTAAATCTCACACAAATTTTAAAAACCTACAATCAGGGCGTTGACCTCTCCCTTATCATCGACCATCCTTGGGAAAACACATGTGAATTCCAAGCATATTAGATAATATATCGGGACCTATGTCTCTGTAGATTTCCATTAGTCTAAATACCAGCTTGAAGCGTAATCTCGTATATCGACGACCCACTTTTTAAATCTCACACAAATTTTAAAAACCTACAATCAGGGCGTTGACCTCTCCCTTGTCATGATGTAAGTTCGAAGCTTGAAAAAGACGCCATGCAAGTCTCAACGCGTTCAGAAGAAGGTTCACTCTTGAACCCATTGTTAAATAATAACTCATTTTCTATTTTGGTACAATATCATGCAGGAAGGAAGGAAGATGAAGAAAATAGCGAAGATGTATTTAATAAATTTCATTTTTCACATTCATATTCATACATTACATTAATTTTTTTTGTTCACAATATTGTTATACATAAGAATATAAAATAGCTATTACATAAAATTTATATTTTCAATATCGTCAACTAATGCATCGCTTTTAATTTGACAACTGCTGCAGTTTTTAATCATAGGCGGTTCACCACCTATCGTATCATAGCTTGATTCGAAATGTTTATAACATCGACGACATTCACGTATTTCAGGATGCATTTGCATAGCAGGTGGTAAGCAGGTCCATGCTTCTTCAATTTGTCGTTCAGCAAACATGCAGATGAAATCGATCGGTAGACATTCTATATCTTTTGTTTCCATCAATGCGAGACGTTTCACCTCGTAATAAATCCTTAATGAACGTTGAAGAGATGCAGGCTGTTCAAGTAGATTTCCCAATACCCAATTTTGAAGTATTTGTACATTTTCTTTAGTGCAAGTTCCATTAATCGTATGGCTTTCACACTTCTACGACAATTCATATTGCTGCTGTTGCTTCAGTTTTGTTAGAGATGGACAGTCCAAAACGTCGAGATTAATAACATTTTCAGCGTTTCATATATCCTCCAACCAACATTTTTTATCAACTCCTTTTACATAAATTTTGTTGGCACATTTAACTATATAGTCGCTTCTCGGTGCCTGTGTGGAAATACATCGTAGGCTAGGAATCGTATTGTGAAAGTGAACGTAAAATTACGTTTTCATCGTGCGTCCTACTACCATATCTCTCGCTCTCGCATACTCTTTGTTATATCCATTAACTTTAGCATTATACCAGTTTCACGGTCATCGTCATTGCCGATTACCCGCGGATCATTTTCACAACATATTTTTCCATGTATACAGGTTCAGACGCGTTTAAAGTCATTGCGCAATTTCAACAAAACATATACCAAGTGACACATTTTCTCTTTCTCAAATTTAGACAACCTCCGCCATAATAGAAAGGAGATGATCTCAGTTCCGTATTTTATCTAGGAATAACCTGGCGGGCCACCTGTAGGCCAACTCACCCCTTCGTTAACAAAAGTAGCATTAATAAATAAATAAATAATTTATAATAGAAATATTGAAATAGTAATAAATATCACATAATCCGAATAGCGTGTATTAAAATGTATAATATAGAAATGATGGAAGAAGCTAGCAGTAATTAGAAAGAGAGGATGACACGCTTATTTCCTATACATTTATCTATTCACGGTATTTACGTGTTTTCATGACGTTCGAACCATAGCTATACGAGTTTTGACACGTGGGTAATGTAATTAATCATGCTCCTGGCCGTTTTTTGAAATGTGTACAATTTACCACATCTTAAACATCGCCGTGCAAGTTTCGACCTGTTAATTATCCGTAGACTTTACTATACGGTAACAATGAATCTGACTTCCCACAAGTGACGAACACATACGAGTATCGACTTGCTTCTAATATAATTAATTAACCTTCATTTAATATTTCCCACTTTTCAAATTTCTGAGAATAAGAAAATCGAAATGCATAGTATCTTTACGCACAGTTTTGTGTCTTTTAAGTAAAAATTTAAAGGAAATGAGAATGCTGCCATCTTTTTGTATGTTTAAAGAGATTGAAGAATCTGTGTGTCGCAGAATGAAATTTACGGGAGCATCTGAAATGCATAGATTCATCGTAGGCTACCGTCATACACTTGCTGATATGAGTGGCTATTGCGCGATTACAATTGAATATCAGGTTGATTTACATTGAATCTAGTTGATAATTTACCTTATTATCGCCATGCAAAAGAATATGAAAGTGAAATTGCTAAATATTTCCGCGCATCTACTGGAAAGCGAAAGCAATCTCGCTATTTTTAAAATACCTATATTGCCAGTACTATTCATCCCTCTGAAATTGACACTTTGCACAGTCTTTAATCATCGGCGGTTGTCTATCTGCGGTATCATCACTCGTTTCGAAACGTTTATAGACGACATTCACGTAAATCTGGATGCATTTGCATTGTGAGTGGTAAGCATGACCATACTTCTTCAATTTCACGTTCTGCAAACGTTGATATGAAATCTATAGGTAGACTCGATGTCTTTTGTTTCCATTAATGCAAGACGTTTCACTTCATAGAAAATTCTCATTGACCATTGAGGAGATGCAGGCTAGTCTTGAAGATTTTACAGTATACAATTTTAAAGCATTTTAACATTTTCTTTAGCACACTTTCCGTTAAATGTATGATTTTCGCAATTTATTGAAAATCGACGTTGTTGTTGTCCTATGAGTTTCGGTAGAGATGGACAGGCTAATATATCTATATCGACAACATTGTCAGCATCTAAAATTTCCTGCAACCTATGTCTTTTATTTGTCTGCGCCTTTTATGTATATCTTGTGAGCACATGTAACGTTTCGTTGATTGCATCAAAGGGTATATCGCCCGATTCCAATCGTAGACCATGATAATTGTGCATTAACCAATTGTTTTACGTTCAAAACGTACTTTACTACATCACTGTCGGAAATATCCATAATGCACATTTCCTTCGATATAAACTGATTACCACATCCGGGGAATCCTTACACGTCGACAATATTCTACATTTCTAGTATCTAATACTGATTTGCTTGTCCCCTTCATTAATTGAGGCATCATTCTCTCTCACACACACTCTTTGCCACTTCCACATATGGCGTGGTACCTCTAACTTATGGGTATACGTCGTACCTTTCTCTCTAGATCGTAGTATCTCTTCGTAAAATCCTATGAATCGGAAATCAAATCAGAGTGTAACAAAAACAGATAGTTTTCACGGTCACTAGATCGCTCTCGGTATCATTCGATGTTCCTCTTGAGATTAGGATAGACGGTCCCATACGTGTCCATTGTCGATAGTTTGCGAGTTACGATACTCAGATGATGAAGAAGAAGTTAAACGCAATATTAAACCGTTTCAAGTACTAGCACCAGTATGATGGTCACCACACTTTTGCATTTGAAGAAATCTTTTCTGCGATATTCGATCTCGTTGAAATGTACATAGACGTATGAATACAAGTTTCGATCCATTTATAATACAATTGAGCGTGCCAAAGATCTCTAAATTTTAAATAAAAAATGTTCAATCATTAAGTTGACATCGTTTAAACAATTAATTTTTGTATGTATATTGAATCGCGATGTACTGCACTCTAAAAACAAATACTTGAAATCATCACATCTTAAAGTCAGTCCATGCATAAATCTGACATGGTCTTAGTCATCTTATCTACGCTATGTCTTTTTTCTGTCAATGTAAAAACAAAACGAAAGTCGACAAAGTATTTATCATTATGATAATAACAAATTTGTTTACATTAGAACCGTGTATAAATGGCCCACATAAGATGGCCTTATTCATAGCAAATGTGACTTTTGAACTTTATTTTTTAATATTGTCGACCATTCTCTCTCTCTCTCTCTCTCTTTCTCTCATTAGCTACGCATTTCTTAAATCTATACGAATACTCATGCATAAAATCGAGTCGTGTGCACATTCTTGTGATGTAACATTCACACGTCTATGGAATGAAATTCATTTTGAAAACCCAACAAATACAAGCGTTAATGTATTTTAGTACTAACTAACAGTATACCTCTTGATTCGAACTTGTATGTAGCCTAACGGACATGACTATTTGATTCCGTTTACAATAATGATTTAGATAATCACACTGTACGAAACGTTGTTATATTTGACAGATTTTTGTTACTTCCACATTGTAATCGTAATTAGTAAACTAAGTTATTCACGTACAAATACTATTGTTATAGCGATTTTGTTAAATGTATTGGCATAAGGAGACTTTAGTCCTATCCATCACACCTAGTGTAATAGAAAAAAAAGACACATGTCATTATATCAATAAATAATTTTCATAGTAATAAATTAACCTTTAAGAACTTATGTTATCACACCATGCACTAAAATTTCATATTATTATTATTGATATTGAATCGTTTATAGAACTGATGTTTTCATACATTATCACTTAAAAAGGCTGCTACCGTATATGAAATAAAAGATCAAACAAAAATTCAACATGAAGACATGCATAAATTAATTCTATTTAAATGTGCGTATGTGATTCCGTAAAACATTAGTCATTTTGAAAGGAAAAATGAAAAATTTTCAATGATCTGTCTGTAAAGCTTATATAGTTCTATCTTACTTCATGTTGCTTTTCGACAGTTGAAACACATTTTCAATAATCATTGAATCTTTTCTTATGTAAGGGAGTGAATATTCAACGATTTTTTCGTAAATAATGATACAATTTAATATATACGATCATTATACAATTTAACTAAACAAGCTTAATTGCGGTATTTTCGAAATGTTGGTGACAAAAGTATATGAATGCGCAATTAAATGATTCATTTAACACACGTATCTCTATCATTCATTTCAATTACATAATTTCTGCATATTATAACACGTACATTTTACAATATTTGCAGATTGTATGTCACTATTTTCATTATCACGTTTAGACTAAAATGTGCGTCAAAATTGACGGGCAAGACCTTCATTAACTGTAGGCATCTAGTACGTCGGAGCTTTGAAACACCTTTACAATATGTTGTATATTTTCTTAAATCTGAATGCATTCACGTTACTGGCGATAATAATGCTTCTTTAATTTCATCTTGACCAAAGGTGCGAACGCAAAAATTTGAGATCAGTACCATTGCCAGTGTCTGAAATTTCTTACCCACGCCTATCACAGTTATTAATATGATTCTTTATAGGTCATAAGTTTACTGTCGACTAGATTCATAATAAACATATTGTTTAATGTACATCGGTAAGCATCTAATTCCTTATCTTACATTTAATTCCTCACAATATTCAATATGTACCCTTCAAAGTGTCGTGTTTTATTTTTGATTATTGTATTTTGTAATATATCTGCTCGCACTCTCTATATTGCATTCATATTTTAAAGATAAATTGTAGCCACTCCAGATATTAACGAACACCTTACTAATAATTAATACCCACACTAATATTCTACTTATACCAAAAACATCTAGCAAATAATCGAGATAATATTTCCACTTCAAATTTATTATTATACTTGAAATATTTCTTCGAGTCTAAACTTCTCTTACAAGTTTACTATGTTCTGCATCTTACTTATCTTATATTGGAAACGTTACTTAACTAATATTTTATGCGTGAAATTTGCATATGTTTGAACACATTTATTCTCTAAAGATTACTTAAGCGTTTTCTTTCGACTCTGAGAGTACAGCAATCTACCGTCTTATTTCATACTGTGCACACTTAAACGTGTTGAATATACGAATAATATTTACTTTTTAAAGATACTTTCTGCTCAAGGCATTAATTTGATGATTGAGGGAGGAAAGTGATAAGGGGGGGGGGGAGGGAGAGAGGGATCATCAATTGAGCAACCGACAAAAATCATAATATTTAAGTATAATTTCACAATCGTGTCAGCAAACATGCAGAAATTTAATGATACCTTTTGAGTGTGAGAGAGCAATAATGTAAGTGTCAAATAAATGATGTATGTATTACCCAGAAACTGACCAACTCACACAATGTCGTAAACAAATAAAAGTACCAAATCTTCGACGGCCGAAATAACGGAAATTATGTCCTTTGATTGTCAGTCTTAATTATTAGTAAGGTGCTCGTTAATATCTGGAGTAGCTGCAATTTTTATATTTAAAATATGAAATACAAGATTTCGCCATAGTCGAAAGGTATGTGCTATGGAAATATTGAAACTATATAAATTAAGTTAAGGAATATTAATAGTGTGAGGAATGTTAGCAGAGACGATACGAAATAAACTTATAATATAAGAAAGCTAATGAGATATAAATGGAAAATTCAAAATAATTACAAATTTTGAAAGTGAATACTACGATTGATATGTATTATGTTAGAAGAAGAATATCAGTGAGAGTATAATGTAATACTGGAAAAGTAATAATGTATATAAAATTATTATTAATTATGAGTAAGGGTTTAATTAATGCCTTGAGCAGAAAGTATATTTAAAAAGTAAATATTATTCGTATATTCAACACGTTTAAGTGTGCACAGTATGGAATAAGACGGTAGATTGCTGTACTCTCAGAATCGAAAGAAAACACTTAGAGTAATCTTTAGAGAATAAATGTGTTCAAACATATGCAAATTTCACGCATAAAATATCAGTTAACTAACGTTTCCAATATAAGATAAGTAAGATGCAGAACATAGTAAACTTGTAAGAGAAGTTTAGACTCGGAGAAATATTTCAAGTATAATAATAAATTTGAAGTGGAAATATTATCTCGATTATTTGCTAGATGTTTTTGGTATAGGTAGAATATTAGCGTGGGTATTAATTATTAGTAAGGTGTTCGTTAATATCTGGAGTGGCTACAATTTATCTTTAAAATATGAATGCAATATAGAGAGTGCGAGGAGATATATTACAAAATACAATAATCAAAAATAAAACACGACACTTTGAAGGGTACATATTGAATATTGTGAGGAATTAAATGTAAGATAAGGACTTAGATGCTTACCGATGTACATTAAACAATATGTTTATTATGAACCTAGTCGACAGTAAACTTATGACCTATAAAGAATCATATTAAAAACTGTGATAAGCGTGGGTAAGATATTTGAGACACTGGCAATGGTACTGATCTCAATTTTTTGCGTTCGCCCCTTTGGTCAAGATGAAATTAAAGAAGCATTATTATCGCCAGTAACGTGAATGCATTCAGATTTAAGAAAATATACAACATATTGTAAAGGTGTTTCAAAGCTCCGACGTACTAGATGCCTACAGTTAATGAGGGTCTTGCCCGTCATTTTTGACGCACATTTTAGTCTAAACGTGATAATGAAAATAGTGACATACAGTCTGCAAATATTGTAAAATGTACGTGTTATAATATGCAGAAATTATGTAATTAAAATGAATGATAGAGATACCTGTGTTAAATGAATCATTTAATTGCGCATTCATATACTTTTGTCACCAACATGTCCAAAACACCGCAATTAAGCTTGGTTAATTAAATTGTATAATGATCGTATATATTAAATTGTATCATTATTTACCAAAAAATCGTTGAATATTCACTCCCCTACATAAGAAAAGATTCAATGATTATTGAAAATGTGTTTCAACTGTCGAAAAGCAACATGAAGTAAGATAGAACTATATAAACTTTACAGACAGATCATTGAAAATTTTTCATTTTTCCTTTCAAAATGACTAATGTTTTACGGAATCACATACGCACATTTAAATAGAATTAATTTATGCATGTCTTCATGTTGAATTTTTGTTTGATCTTTTATTTCATATACGGTAGCAGCCTTTTTAAGTGATAATGTATGAAAACATCAGTTCTATAAACGATTCAATATCAATAATAATAATATGAAATTTTAGTGCATGGTGTGATAACATAAGTTCTTAAAGGTTAATTTATTACTATGAAAATTATTTATTGATATAATGACTTATGTCTTTTTTTCTATTACACTAGGTGTGATGGATAGGAGTAAAGTCTCCTTATGCCAATACATTTAACAAAATCGCTATAACAATAGTATTTGTACGCGAATGACTTAGTTAACTAATTACGATTACAATGTGGAAGTAACAAAAATCTGTCAAATATAACAACGTTTCGTTCAGTGTGATTATCCAAATCATTATTGTAAACGGAATCAAATAGTTATGTCCGTTAGGCTACATACAATTTCGAATCAAGAGGTATACTATTAGTTAGTACTAAAATACATTTACGCTTGTACTTGTTGGGTTTTCAAAATGAATTTCATTCCATAGACGTGTGAATGTTACATCACAAGAATGCGCACACGACTCGATTTTATGCATGAGTATTCGTATAGATTTAAGAAATGCGTAGCTAATGAGAGAAAGAGAGAGAGAGAATGGTCAACAATATTAAAAAATATTCTCTGATTTTTCACTCTGATTTGATTTCCGATTCATAGGATTTTACGAAGAGATACTACGATCTAGAGAGAAAGGTACGACGTATACCCATAAGTTAGAGGTACCACGCCATATGTGGAAGTGGCAAAGAGTGTGTGTGAGAGAGAATGATGCCTCAATTAATGAAGGGGACAAGCAAATCAGTATTAGATACTAGAAATGTAGAATATTGTCGACGTGTAAGGATTCCCCGGATGTGGTAATCAGTTTATATTGAAGGAAATGTGCATTATGGATATTTCCGATAGTGATGTAGTAAAGTACGTTTTGAACGTAAAACAATTGGTTAATGCACAATTATCATGGTCTACGATTGGAATCGGGCGATATACCCTTTGATGCAATCAACGAAACGTTACATGTGCTCACAAGATATACATAAAAGGCGCAGACAAATAAAAGACATAGGTTGCAGGAAATTTTAGATGCTGACAATGTTGTCGATATAGACATATTAGCCTGTCCCTTATGCCATCCATTAGACCATCTCTACCGAAACTCATAGGACAACAACAACGTCGATTTTCAATAAATTGCGAAAATCATACATTTAACGGAAAGTGTGCTAAAGAAAATGTTAAAATGCTTTAAAATTGTATAGTGTAAAATCTTCAAGACTAGCCTGCATCTCTTCAAAGGTCAATGAGAATTTACTATGAAGTGAAACGTCTTGCATTAATGGAAACAAAAGACATCGAGTCTACCTATAGATTTCATATCAATGTTTGCAGAACGTGAAAATGAAGAAGTATGGTCATGCTTACCACTCACAATGCAAATGCATCCAGATTTACGTGAATGTCGTCAATAAACGTTTTGAAACGAGTGATGATACCGCAGATAGACAACCGCCGATGATTAAAGACTGTGCAAAGTGTCAATTTCAGAGGGATGTATAATAATGGCAATATAGGTATTTTAAAAATAGCGAGATTGCTTTCGCTTTGCAGTAAATGCGCGGTAATATTTAATAATTTCACTTTCATATTCTTTTGCATGGCGATAATAAGTTTAATTGTCAACTAGATTCAATTTTCAGGAACCTCATATTCAATTGCAATCGCTCCATAGCCCTCATATCAGCAAGTGTATGACGGTAGCCTACGATGAATCTATGCATTTCAGATGCACCCGCAAATTTCATTCTGCGACACACAGATTCTTCAATCTCTTTAAACATACAAAAAGATGGCAGCATTCTCATTTCCTTTAAATTTTTACTTAAAAGACACAAAACTGTGCGTAAAGATACTATGCATTTCGATTTTCTTATTCTCAGAAATTTTAAAAGTGGGAAATATTAAATGAAGGTTAATTAATTATATTAGAAGCAAGTCGATACTCGTATGTGTTCGTCACTTGTAGGAAGTCAGATTCATTGTTACCGTATAGTAAAGTCTACGAATAATTAACAGATTGAAACTTGTATGGCGATGTTTAAGATGTGGTAAATTGTACACATTTCAAAAAACGACCAGGAGCATGATTAAATACATTACTCACGTGTCCAAACTCGTATAGCTATGGTTCGAACGTCATGAAAACACGTAAATACCGTGAATAGATAAATGCATAGGAAATAAGCGTGTCATCCTCTCTTTCTAATTACTGCTAGCTTCTTCCATCATTTCTATATTATACATTTTAATACACGCTATTCGGATTATGTGAGATTTATTACTATTTCAATATTTCTATTATAAATTATTTATTTATTTATTAATGCTACTTTTGTTAACGAAGGGGTGAGTTGGCCTACAATTATGGTCTTTAACAATAAAGAAAAGAACGGTAAATTTAAATAAATTTTATAGAAATTTGTTTAACCTGTCATAGTCAAAGATATTAAAATTATATTAAGAAATACGAAATTCCATGAAGTCTTTCAATTTATTATTATTAAAAAATTGGAAATTTCTCATATGTCAACTTGAATTAAATTATATTAACAAATATTTTATCGAAATTCCAAACAGGCTCTAAGTGAACTTAACTAAAAATCATTAATCTGCAAGATTTAATGTCAATTAATAAATGTTACTTACTATAGAATCAAAATACGCGATGTTCGCTAATTACTTTGTATGAAAAGAAAGGAGTGAATACATTTTTATTCAAGATTGCCGAAATTAACAGATTATACTTCCTTAAGCCTTTAACGCCGGAATGCACAAAATTTTGTCATGAAGTTTGATGAAATATTTTGGCATATGTAAACCATATACGAAAAATTTCAGAATACCCATTTCTTATGTCAATATAAAATTCGTCTCACCTTATACACAAAAATAGTATGTAGCTGGGACGAATTTCATATGACGGAGAAGGGATGAATTCCGTATGGACTTCGGGCGTTTCCCGTTGAGCGGCGCGTCGCTGCATTTATCGTGGCGCTACCTTCCATACTTCTTTCAGTGCACCATACCGTGCGGAAACGTAAAGCAAAACGATCTCGTTATGGAAACACAAAATATCTTTATTTAAGGGCGAGTAGTGGAGCTAAGTCGGTCCTGGATACCCCCACCCTACCTCCCAGTCGGTCCTGTATACCCCCACCCTACCTCCCAGTCGGTCCTGGATACCCTCACCCTACCTCCCATCCGGTCCTGTATACCCCCACCCTACCTCCCAGTCGGTCCTGTATACCCCCTCCCTACCGCCAGTTCGGTCCTGTATACCCCCACCCTACCTCCCAGTCGATAGTGTAACTAAACCGGTCTCGTATACCCCCACCCAACCTGCCAGTCGATTTATTTAAACAATTAATTATTTATTTGATGATGTCACGCATGACAGGTGAAGGTCGTGAGAGTAGGGAGGACAAAGTCGCGAGTGAAAGGGAAATCGTACACAATTTCGTAAACAATTTCATAATCGAAGATTGTGAAGGTAGAGAAACATGTGTACTACATATTATTATTCCATATAATTAATGACCTAATCCAAGCATACGCAACAAATTGTTATTAACAATTTACTATTATTATGAATAGAATAAAATAAGTTTTATATTCAAAGCGGTAATTTTCCATGAAAAATGTAACTTTCGTCGCCACGTTGAAAATTAACTTTTTGTGGGTTCTATCTTGTACCTTAGACAATTTTTGCGCGATATTTGCAACAGTTAGAGGTATGCCGTTGGAATTTGTCACAAAAAATATTAAAAAAATATCGAAAAACGTGTTATTTTAGTATAAATCGTTTATAACTTTTTCATGTCAAAATTTTCACATATTTTAACTTCGCCATTCCAAAGAAGGGACATCGGGACATAAGCCGGCACATTCGGCTGGTGAAGTCGGCCGGTAAAATGGGACGGTGATACCGCCCGGTAATTTATCGGCTGGTAAAATCAGCCGGTAAAATAGGTGGGTAAACTCGAATGGTAAAGTTGGCTGGTAAAATGGGCCGGGCGATATTTCCGGATGGTAAGCTCAATTTTACCAGCCGATTAGTCCTGTGTCAAGAGCAGGACTTGAATAAGTCAGTAAAACACGTGGTTATCTTTATAAACATTATTGTTTAAAAAATCAATGTTGCATGAAATTTATAGATGGATCGAAAAAATATAAAAAATAAATAAAAAGCGATCCTTGATAACGGTCCGTTTATGTGCCTAGCAACGAGCTTCTATAAAAACGAGCGTCTCCTCAAGCCCCGCTCTCTTACGGTTTCCGAAATTCGTCAAAACCGGGTAGTCGCGGTCGGTCGTATCGAAATTGTCGTCGCTATACACGCTAGTAGTGGAGCTAAGCCGGTCCTGGATACCCCTACCCTACCTCCCAATCGGTCCTGTATACCCCCACCCTACCTCCCGTTCTGTCCTGTATACCCCCACCCTACCTCCCAGTAGGTCCTGTATACCCCACCCTACCTCCCAGTCGATAGTGTAACTAAACCGGTCCCGTATACCCCCACCCTACCTTCCAGTCGATTTATTTAAACAATTAATTATTTATTTGATGATGTCACGCATGACAGGTGAAGGTCGTGAGTGTAGGGGGACAAAGTCGCGAGTGAAAGGGAAATTGTAAACAATTTCGTAAACAATTTCATAATCGAAGATTGTGAAGGTTGAGAAACATGTGTACTACATATTATTATTCCATATAATTAATGACCTAATCCAAGCATACGCAACAAATTGTTATTAACAATTTACTATTATTATGAATAAACATCCGCGGCCGAAGGCCGTCGCCTATAAGAATACCAACGCAGATCGCTCTATGCGCGAGGAACCGCAGTGATACGTAAAAGTCCTCGTCATGCTGTTTACTACTACCTTCTCTCTCGCACTCATTGCCGAGCTCATATTTGTCGTGACAAGAACATTTAGTTTTCACGGTCATTGATACCCCACGTTCGTCATCTGTACCTCTAAACTTTCAAATGCGTGCGCCCTTGTAGACAAGTTATGACGCGTCTCCCGGATCCTTTCGTCTACATCAATATGGTAGATGTCAAGAAGATTTTGTCGTCATGGGAAGAGGCCTTGAAGAAGGTTTACAACACTCTTGAAGAAGACGCTACTGAGGATCATTTTTCCAACTTCATTCGTGAATCCATCGCAAAGATTGACAAAATCAATTCATTCTCAAGGGTCAATCCTCACATTTCCAATGGGATGAAGATATCGTTGGGGACACGTATTCATTGCATCACGGTACAGAGGGTTACAGCTGCTGTCATATTAATTAGCGTATCTCAATGATCTTCAATAGAGACAAAACTGCCGAGTCCCTTCACCCAAAACTGCTAAGACCATTTCGAAATTAATATAGAAAAGCCGCTAAGCAAGTCTGAACGCGTTCAAAAGACCTGGCGCCGACCCCCCTAATATTGTTATAAAAATGTCCTGCCTTTAGATGGTCATTGCAAACGGTCTCTTTCGAATGCGTGATCTTAAGAAATTAGATAATAAATATTGAAAAATACTAGCTGTTACACATTGGTATTGTCATGTGAGGAATGTCAAAAAAAAAAAAAATTTAAAAGTCGCCTTCATTAAAAGTCAGCTATTGCTACATCATAGTCGCTTCTCGATGCATATGTGGAAATTCATCGTAGGCTAGGAACCGTATTTTGAAAGTGAAGGTAAAAGTGTAATAATGACCTTTTCCTCCTGCGTTCTACTACCATCTCTCTCGCTCTCGCGTACTCTTTGTTAGATCCATTAACTTTAGCATTATACCAGTTTCACGGTCATCGTCATTGCCAATTACCCTCAGATCATTTTCACAACATATTTTTCCATGTATACAGGTTCAGACGCGTTTAAAGTCATTGGGCAATTTCATCAAAACATATACTAACAAGGGGAGAGTCAGACCTACGGAATTCAGAAAAATTCGAAACTTCCCCCGATGAAAGATTGTTAGGTCACATATCTTGTGGTAAAGTACTAAAGCGCAATATGCAGCAGGTTTCGAGAAAAATGAGTTTGAAAAAATTGCGTTTGCCTATAATATGCTTAATATGCTTCGTTGGGAAAGTGATCGTACGAAGCGGCCGTGGCGCAGTGGGTAGAGCGCCAGACTGCTAATATTGACGATGCGAGTTCGAATCTCGAGCGTTAGGAGTTCTTTTTTTTTCTATTTTGTTGTGGGTATATATATATATATATATTTTTTTTTTTCAATAGTTGTAAAATCAATAATTTTTAACAACTTCACTTACTTGTAATAAAACTTGTTTTTTTAATTATTTTTATTTTTTTTATTTAATTATTAAGAAATTCTATTTAAAATAATATAATGAACAAATATGAATATATTACTTACTCGTATATTGAAAATTATTTTTTTAAAGTATGAATTGTATATTACGTGATTTTTAATAAATTAACTCACAAGTATAACATATATCGTATGAGAATTTTTGTAATTGCATTAAAAAAAATATAATGTGTTCTTCAGCTGTTCTTCAATCGCGGAATGAGACCCACTACTAATCTCCTCTGTCATTGTATTTTTTTTTTTTGAGGAAAAAACGAAGAAAAGCAGAAGAAATAAAATTCTAGAAAAACTTTTTTTTTGTACACGTGCGCTTCGAATTAATTTGCCGTATAATAGCCAACTGAAAACTGAACAATGCGAACGCAATCTTGCCAATATTTTCGAACTGTGAAATTCAACAGAAAATGAACAGTTTTCGCATACAGTTCTTATTTACAATATTTTAAAACTTTCCAAAATAAATATACATTTTACATCAGATAATATGTATGTTTATATTACATTATATTTTTAAAATAAGTTCATATCCTTGTACTATTATTTTGAACACATTATATTTTTTTTATTGCAATTACAAACTTCTCATACGAGATATGTTATACTTGTGAGTTAATTTATTATTCACACGTAATGTACAATTCATACTTAAAAAAAATAATTTTCAATATACGAGTAAGTAATATATTCATATTTATTCATTATATTATTTTAAATAGAATTTCTTAATAATTAAATAAAAAAATTAAAATAATTAAATTAAAAAATAAAAATAATTAAAAAAAACAAGTTTTATTCAAAGTAATTGAAGTTGTTAAAAATTATTAATTTTACAACTATTGAAAAAAAATATATATATACACAACAAAATAGAAAAAAAACTGCGCCACGGCCGCTTCGTACGATCACTTTCCCAACGAAGCATATTAAGCATATTATAGGCAAACGCAATTTTTTCAAACTCATTTTTCTCGAAACCTGCTGCATATTGCGCTTTAGTACTTTACCACAAGATATGTGACCTAACAATCTTTCATCCGGGGAAGTTTCGAATTTTTCTAAATTCCGTTGGTCTGACTCTCCCCTTGTAAGTGACACATTTTCTCTATCCCAAATTTAGGCAACCTCCACCATAATAGAAAGGAGATGTCCTCAGTTCCGTATTTTATCTGTAGAAATGACCAAGCGGATCACCCGTAGACCAACACACCCCTTCGTTAACAAAGGTAGCATAAATAAATAAATAATTTACAATTATAATATTCGAATAGTAATAAATCTCACAAAATCCGAATAGCGTCTATTAAAATGTATAATATAGAACTGATGGAAGAAGCTAGCAGTAATTAGAAAGAGAGAGGATGACACGCTTATTCCTTATGCATTTATCTATTCACGATATTTAGGTGTTTTCATGACGTTCGAATCATAGCTGTACGAGTTAAAATTTCTGAGAATAATAAGATCGAAATGAAGATGTAAAAATTTAAGAGAAGCATGTAAGATTCAACAGTTTCTTTCTATCTTTATGCACAGTTTAGTGTCTTCTAAGTAAACAGTTAAAGGATGTGACCATGCTGCCATCTTTTGGCATGTTTAAAGAGATTGCAGAATCTGTTTAACGCAGAATTAAATATGCGGGTGCGTCTGAAATGCATGGATTCATCGTAGACTACGATGATACACTTGCTCATATGAGTGGTTATGGAGCGATTACAATTGAATATGAGTCAATGCATAAATAAACTAATAATTATAATAGCGCCATGCAAAAGAATATGAAAGTGAAATTGTTAAATATTACCGCGAATATACTGCAAAGCGAAAGCAATCTCGAGGACCCGAGATTTCTTATTTCTAAAATACCTATATTTCCATTACTATACATCCATCTTAAATTCACACTTTGCACAGTCTTTATATAATCACCGGCGGTTGTCTATCTGCGGTATCATCACTCGTTTCAAAATGTTTATCGATGACATTCACGTAAATCTGGATGCATTTACATTGTGAGTGGTAAGCATGACCATACATCTTTAATTTCACGTTCTGCAAACGTTGAGATGAAATCCATAGGTAGACACTCGATGTCTTTTGTTTCCATTAATGCAAAATGTTTCACTTCATAGTAAATTCTCATCGACTTTTGAAGAGATGCAGATTGAAGATTTTTGAAGAAGAGTCTTGACGATTTTCCAGTTGTCGTCCTAGGAGCTTCGGTAGAGGTGGACAGGTCAATATGTCTATGACGGCAACATTGTCAGTATCTAAAATTTCCTGCAACCTATGTCTTTTATTTGTCTGCGCCTTTTATGTATATCTTGTGAGCTCATGAAACGGTATCCTCCAACGTTTCGTTCATTGCATCAAAGGGTATATCGCCCGATTCCCATCGTAGACCATGATAATTGTGTATTAACCAATTGTTTTACGTTCAAAACGTACTTTACAACATCACTGTCGGAAATATCCATAATAAACATTTTCTTCGGTATAAACCGATTACCAGGTCCGGGGAATACTTGCACGTCGGCAATATTCTACATTTCTAGTACCTAATATTGATTTGCTTGTCCCCTTCATTAATTGACGCATCATTCTCTCTCTCACACACTCATTGCCACTTCCACGTATGGCGTGGTGACTCTAATTCATGGATATACGTCGTACCTTTCCCTCTAGATCGTAGTATCTCTTCGTCAATTCCTATGAACCGGAAATCAAATCAGAGTGTAACAAAAACAGATTCTTTTCACGGTCACTAGATCCCTCTCGGTATCATCCGACGTTCCTCTCGAGATTAGGATAGATGGTCCCATACGTGTTCATTTTCGATAGTTAGCGAGTTACGACACTCAGATGATGAAGAAGTTAAACGCAATAGTAAATCGTTTCAAGTACTAGCACCAGTATGATGGTCACCGCACTTTCACAATTGAATAAATCTTTTCTACGATAATCGATCTAATTGAAATGTGCATAGACGTATGAATACAAGTTTCGATTGATTAATAATACAATTGAGCGTTCCAAAGATCTTTCAATTTTAAATAAAAAATGTTCAGTCATTAACTTGACATCTTTTAAACAATTAATTTTTGTATGTATATTAAATCGCGATATACTGCAGTCTTAAATCAAATAATTAAAATCATTACATCTTAAAGTCAGTCCATGCATAAATCTTACATGGTCTAAGTCGTCTTATCTACACTACATCTTTCTTTCTGTAAATGCAAAACAAAACGAAAGACAACAAAGTATTTATCATTATGATAATAACAAATTCCTTCACATTAGATCCGTGTACAATAGCCTACATAAGGTCGCCTTACTCGTAGTGAATTGAACTTTCGAACTGTCATCTTTAATTGTCGATCATTCTCTCTCCCTCTCTCTCTCTGTCTCTCCCTCTCCCTCTCTCGCATTACCTACCGATTTGTTACATCTATACGAATACTCTTACATCAAATCGAGTCGTGTGCACATTCTTGTGTTGTAACATTCACACGACTATGGAATGAAATTAATTCTGAAAACACAACAAGTACAACGGTAAATATATTTTAATACTAACGAATGGTATACATCTTGATTCGAAATTGTATTTAGCGTAACCGACATTGTAATCTTAATTAGTTAACTAAGTTATTCATGTACGAATACTATTATTATATGTAGGTATTTTGTTAAATATATTGCCATAAGGAGAATGTCCTCCTATCCATCACACCTAGTGCAATACAAAAAGACACAAGTCATTATATCAATAAATCATTTTCATAGTAATAAATTAATCATTTAAAACATCTTATGTTTTCACATCATGCACTACAATTTCATATTAATATTATTATTAATATTGAATCGTTTATAGAACTGATGTTTTCATATATTATCACTTAAAAAGATTGCTACCGTATATGAAATATAAGACTAAACAACAATTCAACATGAAGACATGCGTAGATTAATTCTATTTAAATGTGCTCATGTGATTCCGTAAAACATTAGTCATTTTGAAAAGAAAAGTGAAAAAATATCAATGAGCTTAATTGCAGTGTTTTAGAAATGTTGGTGATAAAAGTATGAATATGCAATTAAATGAATAATTTAACACGCGTATCTCTATCATTACGTTCAATTGTATAATTTTTTAATATTATAACACGTACATATTGACAATATTTGCAGACTGCACGTCAGACTTTTCATTATCATGTTTAGACTAAAATGTGCGTCAAAATTGCCTGTTGCCCGTCATTAATTATTGACATCTAGTACATCGAAGCTTTGAAACGCACTCTCTATATTGCATTCATATTTTAAAGATAAATTGTAGTTACTTCAGATATTAACGAACACCTTACTAATAATTAAGACTGATAATCAAAGGACAATTTTGTATACAGTAATTATTTGACCACCCACCTTATACCCGCACTAATATTCAACCAATACCAAAAACATCTATCATATGGTCTTATGCTAAACAATCACCTGCTTTATGAATGATTAGCTACCTGTTGTATAAGTATTAAATGTGGAATCGTTCATAATTACAGTTACACATATTGCTGTATGCCTCTCCCCCTCACATTTTCTCACTTTTTCTCTCTCAATCATAAATTGAAATACCGATAAAAATCATAATAGTTGAGCATAATTTTACAATCGTGTCAGCAAACGTGCAGAAATTTAATACCTTTTGTGTGTGAGAGAGCAATAATGTAAGTGTCAAATAAATGATGTATGTCTTACACAGTAATTGACCAACTCACACAATGCCGTAAACAAATAAAAGAACCAAGTCTTCGACGGTCGAAATAACGGAAATTATGTCCTTTGATTGTCAGTCATAATTAGTAGTAAGCTGCTCGTTAATATCTGGAGTAGCTGTAATTTTTATCTTTAAAATATGAGTATTACACGATTACGCCATAGTCGAAAGGTATATGCTATAGAAATATTGAAACTATATATAAATGAAGTTAAGGAATATTAATAGTGTGAGGAATGTTAGCAGAGACGATACAAAATAAGCTTATCATATAAGAAAGCTAATGAGATATAAATGGAAAATTAAAAATAATTATAAATTTTGAAAGTGAATAATACGATTGAGATGTATGATGTTAGGAGAATATTAGTGAAAGTATAATGTAATAGTGGAAAAGTAATAATGTGTATAAAATTATTATTAACTATTAGTAAGGATTTAATTAATGTCTTGAGCAGCTAGAACGTAACTTCAAAAAATACATATGATTCGCATATACTACTCGTTTAAGTGTGCACAGTATGAAATAAGACAGTAGGATCAGTATTTGAAGTGAAATATTTAAATAACACATTAATATTAAAATTAAGGAATGCAATATAGAGAGTGCGAGCAGTTATATTGCAAGATGCAATAAGCAAAAATAGAACACGACGCTTTGAAGGGTACATATTAAATATTGTGAGGAATTAAATGTAGGATAAGGAATTAGATACTTACCGACCTACATTAAACAATATGTTTATTATGAATCTAGTCGACAGCAAACTTATGACTTATAAAGAATCATATTAATAACTGTGAATGCTTTTGCCTATAATTTACGAAACTCCTTGATAGCTGTGGGTAATTTCAGACACTGGCAATTAATGGTACTGATCTCAATTTGTTGCGTTTACACCTTTGGTCAAGATGAAACTAAAGAAGCATTATTGTCATTAGTAACGTGAATACATTCAGATTCAAGAAAATATGCAACGTATTGTAAAGGTGTTTCAAAGCTCCGATGTACTAGATGCCTATAATTATTGACATATATGACAATATATGACAATATACATAAAAGGCGCAGACAAATAAAAGACATAGATTGCAGGAAATTTTAGATACTGACAATGTTGCCGTCATAGACATATTGACCTGTCCACCTCTACCGAAGCTCATAGGACGACAACTGGAAAATCGTCAAGACTCTTCTTCAAAAATCTTCAATCTGCATCTCTTCAAAAGTCGATGAGAATTTACTATGAAGTGAAACATTTTGCATTAATGGAAACAAAAGACATCGAGTGTCTACCTATGGATTTCATCTCAACGTTTGCAGAACGTGAAATTAAAGATGTATGGTCATGCTTACCACTCACAATGTAAATGCATCCAGATTTACGTGAATGTCATCGATAAACATTTTGAAACGAGTGATGATACCGCAGATAGACAACCGCCGGTGATTATATAAAGACTGTGCAAAGTGTGAATTTAAGATGGATGTATAGTAATGGAAATATAGGTATTTTAGAAATAAGAAATCTCGGGTCCTCGAGATTGCTTTCGCTTTGCAGTGTATGCGCGGTAATATTTAACAATTTCACTTTCATATTCTTTTGCATGGCGATATTATTATTATTAGTTTATTTATGCATTGACTCATATTCAATTGTAATCGCTCCATAACCACTCATATGAGCAAGTGTATCATCGTAGTCTACGATGAATCCATGCATTTCAGACGCACCCGCATATTTAATTCTGCGTTAAACAGATTCTGCAATCTCTTTAAACATGCCAAAAGATGGCAGCATGGTCACATCCTTTAACTGTTTACTTAAAATACACTAAACTGTGAATAAAGATAGAAAGAAACTGTTGAATCTTACATGCTTCTCTTAAATTTTTACATCTTCATTTCGATCTTATTATTCTCAAAAATTTTAAAGGTGGGAAATATTAAATGATGGTTAATTAATTACATTAAAAGCAAGTCGATACTCGTATGTGTTCGTCACTTATGGGAAGTCAGATTCATTGTTACCGTATAGTAAAGTCTACGGATAATTAACAGGTTGAAACCTATATGGCGATAATTGAGATGTGGGAAATTGTACACATATTAAAAGATGGTCAGGAACCTGATTAATTACATTACCCACGTGTCCAAACTCGTACAGCGATGATTCGAACGTCATGAAAACACCTAAATATCGTGAATAAATAAATGCATAAGGAATAAGCGTGTCATCCTCTCTCTTTCTAATTACTGCTAGCTTCTTCCATCAGTTCTATATTATACATTTTAATACACGCTATTCGGATTATGTGAGATTTATTACTATTTGAATATTATAATTGTAAATTATTTATTAATTTATGCTACCTTTGTTAACGAAGCGGTGTGTTGGCCTACGGGTGATCCGCTAGGTCACTCCAACAGATAAAATACGGAACTGAGGACATCTCCTTTCTATTATGGCGGAGGTTGCCTAAATTTGGGATAGAGAAAATGTGCCAGTTATTATATGTTTTGATGAAATTGCCCAATGAATTTAAACGCGTCTGAACTTGTATACATGGAAAAATATGTTGTGAAAATGATCCGAGGGTAATTGGCAATGACGATGACCGTGAAACTGGTATAATGCTAAAGTTAATGGATCTAACAAAGAGTACGCGAGAGCGAGAGAGATGGTGGTAGAATGCAGGAGGAAAAGGTCATTATTACACTTTTACCTTCACTTTCAAAATACGGTTCCTAGCCTACGATGAATTTCCACATAGGCATCGAGAAGCGACTATGATGTAGCAATAGCTGACCTTTAATGAAGGCGACTATTGCATTTTTTTTTTTTTACATTCCTCACATGACAATACGAATGTGTAACAGCTAGTATTTTTCAATATTTATGATCTAATTTCTTTAGATCATGCATTCGAAAGAGACCGTTTGCAATGACCATCTAAAGGCAGGACATTTTTATAACAATATTAAGGGGGTCGGCGCCAGGTCTTTTGAACGCGTTCAGACTTGCTTAGCGGCTTTTCTATATTAATTTCAAAATGGTCTTAGCAGTTTTGGGTGAAGGGACTCGACAGTTTTGTCTCTATTGAAGATCATTGAGATACGCTAATTAATATGACAGCAGCTGTAACCCTCTGTACCGTGATGCAATGAATACGTGTCCCCAACGATATCTTCATCCCATTGGGAATGTGAGGATTGACCCTTGAGAATGAATTGATTTTGTCAATCTTTGCGATGGATTCTCGAAAGAAGTTGGAAAAATGATCCTCAGTAGCGTCTTCTTCAAGAGTGTTGTAAACCTTCTTCAAGGCCTCTTCCCATGACGACAAAATCTTCTTGACATCTACCATATTGATGTAGAAATACAATATTTGAAATAGAGGTGCTTACGTACTGTCAAACATAGACACAGGAACGCGACATTCCTTTGAAACGATATCTGGACCTGTATACAATTTCGAGAGTTTCGTGAAAACAAATGTACGGTGAATAAGTGATCGACGGATAATCGAGGACCGTGAAAATGGTATACTGCTAATGTTAATGGGTGTAACAAGGAGTATGCGAGAGCGAGAGAGATGGTAGCAGGACGCACGAGGAAAAGGTCATTTTACTCACATATGGCAATGCTTCCCAATTTTAAGATATGACGAATGTTGTCTATGGGAAATCAATGACCATGTAAATTGTTTACAAAAATGTTGTAATATTCTAACCATTTACCGAGAAACGAACCATCAAAACTTCTCTACACACGCACACGTTTAAAAATTTAGAGGTCATTAACGAAATACGGGTTCTGTAGTAAACAGATGGAAAACGTCCTTACAATTTTACGCTTGATTGCCTTAAATTTCCTAACTTACCGTGTATTTCTAAGACGTGTGGAAACCCTGACACCAAGGCCTCGAGCCGAAAATTGAGAAACGCTACGGACTGATTAATTAGATGTATTTAGAAAAAATATATGTGGATCACGTCTGGTGTAGGTCTATTCGTACATTTCAAAAGTAATTACGTGGAGAATAGTACGTACGACGAAAAGATCCGGGAGACGCGTCATAACTTGTCTACAAGGGCGCACGCATTTGAAAGTTTAGAGGTACAGATGACGAACGTGGGGTATCAATGACCGTGAAAACTAAATGTTCTTGTCACGACAAATATGAGCTCGGCAATGAGTGCGAGAGAGAAGGTAGTAGTAAACAGCATGACGAGGACTTTTACGTATCACTGCGGTTCCTCGCGCATAGAGCGATCTGCGTTGGTATTCTTATAGGCGACGGCCTTCGGCCGCGGATGTTTATTCATAATAATAGTAAATTGTTAATGACAATTTGTTGCGTATGCTTGGATTAGGTCATTAATTATATGGAATAATAATATGTAGTACACATGTTTCTCAACCTTCACATTCTTCGATTATGAAATTGTTTAAGAAATTGTTTACAATTTCCCTTTCACTCGCGACTTTGTCCCCCTACTCTCACGACCTTCACCTGTCATGCGCGACATCATCAAATAAATAATTAATTGATTAATTAAATCAACTGGGAGGTAGGGTGGGGGTATACAGGACCGACTGGGAGGTAGGGTGGGGGTATCCAGGACCGGCTTAGCTCCACTACTAGCGTGTATAGCGACGACAATTTCGATACGACCGACCGCGACTACCCGGTTTTGACGAATTTCTGAAACCGAAAGAGAGCGGGGCTTGAGGAGACGCTCGTTTTTATAGAAGCTCGTTGCTAGGCACATAAACGGAACGTTATCAAGGAACGCTTTTCATTTATTTTTTATATTTTTTTCGATCCATCTATAAATTTCATACAACATTGATTTTTTAAACAATAATGTTTATAAAGATAACCACGTGTTTTACTGACTTATTCAAGTCCTGCTCTTGACACAGGACTAATCGGCTGGTAAAATTGAGCTTACCAGCCGAAAATATCGCCCGGCCCATTTTACCAGCCAACTTTACCATCCGAGTTTACCCACCTATTTTACCGGCTGATTTTACCAGCCGATAAATTACCGGGCGGTATCACCGTCCCATTTTACCGGCCGACTTCACCAGCCGAATGTGCCGGCTTATGTCCCGATGTCCCTTCTTTGGAATGGCGAAGTTAAAATATGTGAAAATTTTGACGTGAAAAAGTTATAAACGATTTATACTAAAATAACACGTTTTTCGATATTTTTTTAATATTTTTTGTGACAAATTCCAACGGCATACCTCTAACTGTTGCAAATATCGCGTAAAAATTGTCTAAGGTACAAGATAGAACCCACAAAAAGTTAATTTTCAACGTGGCGACGAAAGTTACATTTTTCATGGAAAATTACCGCTTTGAGTATAAAACTTTCGGCAGTAATCAGATTCACCCAAAAATTACAACTCGGAGGTTTTTTGGGTTACTGATTGCGAATCTGAAGTCGGATTTTCAAAACCCAAAATGGCGGCTCCAATATGGCGGACTACAAATTTTAATTTCTATGAATTTGATTAAATCTTGTTCGGGAGTTTTTGGGGTCGTTGATTTCGAATCTCAAGTCGGATTTTCAGAATTACAAATGGCGGTTCTGGTATGGCAGTTTACAAATTTTAATTTCGGTTCCTTTGAACAGAAGGAATAAAAATTTGTTATTCCATCGTTTATTTCCGACATCATGAGAATTTTTTAATAAAGAACCTGTATTCCCTTTCATTGATCCCAGTGAGGGGGCAGGCTATAAATTTTGGGAATTTAAAAAAACAGTTCGACTTTGTTAAAAAAAAAAAAATAAATTAAACCTGTAAACAATTTGGACATGCTGAGATCTGTGTCTTTTTTTCGTCAAAACCCTTTTTTCGAACAGAAGGAATTCAGATATCAACGGTTCTTACGAAGACTATGTCATTTTTTATTTTCATTTTATGTAAAATCAAACTGTGTATCGCATAGCTTATATCTCTAACCTAATTTACGATCAAAAATGACCTCAATAATATCATTAGATATCGCAAAATATCGGTTTCTCCAAAAATGTAACATTTGCAGGGAAAAATCGGCCATGTGGCGAATTTATAAAACAAAGGCGTATTCTTCTAGATTGTTCAAATATTCAACGAAACAATTACAGAATGCAATACGAGAAGCAGAGAAACGTCAAAAATCGTGGCGCTACCTTCCATACGTTTAATGTTCCGACAGGCCCATACGAATATATGTTAGTGTCTATGGTCTTTCAGTGCACACTACCGGGCGGAAACGCAAAGAAAAACGATCTCGTTATGGAAACACAAAATATCTTTATTTAAGCGTGTATAGCGACGACAATTTCGATACGACCGACCGCGACTATCCGGTTTTGACGAATTTCGGAAACCGAAAGAGAGCGGGGCTTGAGGAGACGCTCGTTTTTATAGAAGCTTGTTGCTAGGCACATAAACGGACCTTGTCAAGGAACGCTTTTCATTTATTTTTTATACTTTTTTCGATCCATCTATAAATTTCATGCAACATTGATTTTTTAAACAATAATGTCTATAAAGATAACCACGTGTTTTACTGACTTATTCAAGTCCTGCTCTTGACACAGGACTAATCGGCTGGTAAGCTAAATTTTACGAGCCGATTAGTGCTGGATTGAGCTTACCAGCCGAAAATACCGCCCAGTCCATTTTACCAGCCAACTTTACCATCCAAGTTTACCGACCTATTTTACCGGCTGATTTTACCAGCCGATAAATTACCAGGCGGTAACACCGTCCCATTTTACCGGCCGACTTTACCAGCCGAATGTACCGGCCGATTTTACCAGCCGAGATTTAAGATCTTCCGTGGAACGACTCTATTTACCCCGAAATATGGGAGGTCGTGGCCTTTTAAGCCTGGAGTGTATGCATGACCGATTGGTCCTCGAAACGGCTTGCGACGTGATTAATCGAACGGAGGATCCCCTGATGATGCTAGTACATCAGCATGAAATTCAGGGGAAGGGGGCGTTTTTGTACAACGCGGCGGAACGAGCGGCACGAAACCTCGGTCTAGTTTTCAACGTGGGACGTAGTGGTGCACAGGAGGCTGAATCAGTCATCAATCTGTGCCCAGTGCGTCTCAGGGCAAACATACGGAAGGAACAACTCCGTATGTTGGAGGGAAGGCATGACGACATGCCGTTGCATGGACAATTCTTTCGAAATGTCCAACAACTTGGCTTGTCGGCAGACATGACCTTCTCCTTCTTAAGATCAGCCGGCTTGAAATCCGAGACCAAGGGTTTTATCTTCGCATGCCAGGATGGGGTCATCAATACCTCAGCGTATCGCCAGAACATCTTACACCAGGCGGTACAGAGTACGCTTTGTAGACTGTGTAGATGTCATGCTGAGACACTAATGCATCTTTTGGCAGCATGCCCAATATATGCAGTTTCAGCATACATCGAACGTCACAATGCGGCTCTTCGAGTGCTGTATTACCACCTTCGCAGCACTTATAGTATTGATGCAACCCCAGTTTTGCCGTACATCCCCACTGATATTGAATCCGTAGTCGGGAATGAGTCGTGCCGAATATACTGGAATTACTCATTCCCGACGAGCAGGCAAATATCAGCCAGTAAGCCTGACATCGTCCTTGTTGACTTCGATGACAAATCCATCTTCGTCATCGAGTTTTCTGCACCAGCAAAAACAAATATAGTCAGCAAAGAGGACGAAAAACGGATGAAATATCAGGAACTCTTGTTCGAGATTCGCAAGCTGTATCGAGGATTCAAAATCAAGCTTGTCGTGCTGATAATTGGAGTGCTGGGAGGAATGAGACCAACTTTCCTCCAAAACATCAAAAGCATTCCGGCCTGTCGAGAACATGCAAATTCCATCGCAGGCCGAATGCAGAAAGCAGTGCTGCTGGGATCTCTCCGTCTACTGAGGTCACACGAGATCCTGTAACCACTAACACAATGGTAGAGGGAGTGGTTACAGTTGCAAACGAAATGGCCTGGTGCAGTCTGCAGCGGAGGAGATGGATATCAGAGCCACTTTTCTGCTGCAGACTGCACACGTGGATTCTGGAGGGCCAAGGGAGGTTAGGGTTTTAGTCGGTAAACCTTGCCGTTAACATCAAAGGTGAGGGAGTCCGACACACGGGGGTTTACACAACATCGTCAACCCCCTATGGTGCCTAATGCATTTCCCCCCTCCGTAAAAACAAAAAAAAAAAAAAAAAATAATAATAAAGGGGCCCAAGGGAATGACGCGTAACACAATGCGGCTATGCAAAAAGCTGTATCTGAGCCTATCTTCCCAAATGGCCTACTCTCACCTCCACGTGTGCTTATTAAAGCCGGTGTGCCCTGGACTCTTAGCAACCTTGCCAGAGATTGGGTAACCAACCCCAGTGGATGGCGAGGTAAGAGACAAACGAGAGAGGCATAACAACGGGGAGTAGGGCTAACCACCCTACTCCCTGTATATGCGGTTACAAGCAATGCAACGCGCAGGGCTCCTGACCATCGGGCTGCTTCGGATGCAGCCCAGTCCCGAGGTGGAGGAGCCGAAACAGGTGTCCCGGGACAACGACCTTTTCATTCCCACGGACGATTTCAGTGGACGGAGGATCTCAGGCAAGATCTTATGCGCTGCTACGAGGAGAGCTGTCCGCAACAGAGAGGCTACATGGCGCGAATGCATAGTCGGTTTGCAGTAATGCATCCCGAACTGGCAGATCGCTTTTCTCAACAACAACTGAGAGATTATGTGGCCTATCTGAGGCGGATAGGTTTCGTTGTTCCCAGCTGTCAACCGGTACCGGATGTGCGGGCAATAACAACTGAGCCCGTACGCGGTGCTGGGAGAGATGCTCCACATTACGAAAGCACGACACTCGTGTTTAAGCAAAATTTGACAACAAAAATTTTGCCTAAACAATGAGAATTAGACAGAGCAAATAGCCTACTTCTGGATGCTCTTCCAGATGACTGCGACCTGTGGCAAGTCAATTGTGCCGTTTACGAGGCTGCAAGTGATCTGGTGACTTCGCGAAATCTTACACAGATATCGGGGGGTCGGCAGATTACAAAACGCATGTCTCAATTGAACGGCAAGATTCGACTGACACGGAAACTCGCTTCCCGAGTTCAGTGTGTGATCGACTATTTAACATCGGGCCGTTCATTTACGGCAAAAGTCAAGAAGTTCGCACAACAACTGCGGACGTACTATCACACACTGAACAAGCTGAAGTTGCTCAACATCAAGGAACGTTTGGCGGATAAAATTCGGGTTTTGGCGGATGCCAAAAAGAGGCTGCAAAGACGGGAGGATGGAATTCGACAAAATGCAATATTTTGGACGAATCCTTCCAACCTCTTTAAACATCGTATCGCAGCCTCAAGTGAGTTTCCGTCAATGGCCGCAGTTGAGGAATTCTGGGGGAGCATCTACGAGAAAACATCTAGGCTTAATAAAGACACTCCAGGTATTGAAATCTTCACCGAGTTGTGCGACAAAGTCACACAACAAAGTGAAGATTGCCCACCCGTCAGTGCTTTAGAGGTGAAAAATGCCATCACAGGAGCGAGGAATTTCTCCTCGCCGGACTGGGATGGAATTAACAACTATTGATGGAAGAAGTTCACTTCTGTCCATCAACACCTAGCCCGAATATTCACCTCTTATATAAATGGAGACCAACCCATTCCGCACTGGCTGGTGGAGGGCCGAACGACACTGATCCCAAAATCGGGAGACTTGTCCGATCCGAAAACCCATAGACCGATCACGTGTCTCAATACGTTATACAAATTGTTCACTAACATCTTGAACGAACGTATTGAGAAATCCGTGAAACCGGTGTGGCAACGGATAGTAGAACAACGAGGCTGCAAAATGGGTGTATCCGGCTGCAAGGACAACTTGCTTATCGACAGGTGTGTTTGTCAGGACGCAGTCCAGTACAAGCGGAACCTGTCGATAGCCTGGCTGGATTACATGAAGGCGTATGACTCAACATCGCACGAGCTTTTAAGCCTGTTGCTCAAACGCCTTCATGTCCACCCAAACATAGTGAGAATTGTAGAAGACCTGATGCCTCTTTGGAAAACACGATTTGTCATGACATCGGGCAAGCGTCGAACCATGTCTAAACTGGTTCAATTCCAAAGAGGTGTCTATCTGGGAGATTCTCTGAGTCCTCTGCTCTTCTGCATCTCACTATTGCCTCTATCCGTTGCTCTCCGGAAATCTCAAGGGTACATGTGTGGACCGCCTGGTGAACGTGTACATAAGATCACCCATCTTTTCTATATGGACGATCTTAAATTATACGCATCAGGCGAAGATCATTACATCGATCTCTGAACATCGCCCTCACATACTCGAGAGATATCGGTATGGAATTCGGATTGGACAAGTGTGCAGTCGTTCATTTGCACAGAGGAAGGTCAGGCTCCCATAACAACGATATGGAGCTCGTCAACGGAAATGTCATCCGCCACCTTAGCGCCGAAGAAGCCTACACATACCTGGGCATACCTCAAAGGCATGTCCAGGATGTGCTGGCTGCTAAAACCACCATCATTAAGAAATACCGGCGCATTCTCCGTCAGATCTGGTCATCGGAATTGACCGGGAGAAATAAGGTGGCAGCCACGAATATGTTGGCCGTATCACCAGTGCTCTATTCTTTTGGAGCACTGAAGTGGAACGTTGACGAGCTAAGGGATCTTGACCGAAGCACACGGAAGTTGATTTGTATGCAACGCAGTTTGCATCCAAGATCTTCCGTGGAACGACTGTATTTGCCCCAAAATATGGGAGGTCGTGGCATTTTAAGCCTGGAGTGTATGCATGACCGATTGGTCCTCGAAACAGCTTGCGACGTGATTAATCGAACGGAGGATCCCCTGATGATGCTAGTACATCAGCATGAAATTCAGGGGAAGGGGGCGTTTTTGTACAACGCGGCGAAACGAGCGGCGCGAAACCTCGGTCTGGTTTTCAACGTGGGACGTAGTGGCGCACAGGAGGCTGAATCAGTCATCAATCTGTGCCCAGTGCGACTCAGGGCTAACATACGGAAGGAACAACTCCGTATGTTGGAGGGAAGGCATATCGACAAGCCGTTGCATGGACAATTCTTTCAAAATGTCCAACAACTTGGCTTGTCGGCAGAGATGACCTTCTCCTTCTTAAGATCAGCCGGCTTGAAATCCGAGAGCGACGGTTTTATCTTCGCGTGCCAGGATGGGGTCATCAATACCTTAGCGTATCGCCATATCATCTTACACCAGGCGGTACAGAGTACGCTTTGTAGATTGTGTAGATGTCATGCTGAAACACTAATGCATCTTTTGGCAGCATGCCCAATGTATGCAGTTTCAGCATACATCAAACGTCACAATGCGGCTCTTCGAGTGCTGTACTACCATCTTCGCAGCACTTATGGTATTGATGCAACCCCAGTTTTGCCGTACGTCCCCACTGATATTGAATCCGTAGTCGGGAATGAGCCGCGCCGAATATACTGGAATTACTCATTCCCGACGAACAGGCAAATATCAGCCAATAAGCCCGACATCGTCCTGGTTGACTTCGATGACAAATCCATCTTCGTTATCGAGTTTTCTGCACCAGCAGAAACAAATATAGTCAGCAAAGAGGACGAAAAACGGATGAAATATCAGGAACTCCTGTTCGAGATTCGCAGGCTGTATCGAGGATTCAAAATCAAGCTCGTCGTGCTGATAATTGGAGTGCTGGGAGGAATGAGACCAACATTCCTCCAAAACATCAAAAGCATTCGGGCCTGTCGGGAACATGCAAATTCCATCGCAGGCCGAATGTAGAAAGCAGTGCTACTGGGATCTCTCCGTCTACTTAGGTCACACGAAATCCTGTAACCACTTACCCAATGGTAGAGGGAGTGGTTACAGTTGCAAACGAAATGGCCCGGTGTTACGACCGGAATTTGCCTCGAATTGTGAGGTTTCTCCCTTAGTCGCCGAAAGGTAGGTCGGTCTCAGAAGCCGACCTGGAGTTCGAGGCGGAATGTTCGGAAGCGAGAAATGAGGAGTAGGGAAAAAATAAAACGCGTAAAACTCAAATTGTAATAAGGTGTCTTTTATTTTTTTATTAGAGGTTGGTACCTCTGTAAATATTCCTCCAGGGTTATTCGGGTTTTGGTTTCGGAGGGTGGTTCTGTGGAGGATTCAGGTTGAGGGGACGTGGATGGAGGAGGTGAGAGAGTCGGAAAATTACAAAAGATGGCCAATTGGTCGAGCGGGAAGGGATTGGTAGCCAGTTCAGGGTCGAGCGACCGTCGGTGGTGAGCGCTCCATACGGCCCATTGGGCGGCCTGGGTCAGACGGGCCTTCTTGTTGCGGCGCCTTTGTTGAGCACCCGGCACTGGAAAAAAAGTGGAAAAAAGAAAATGGGGTTAGTGTCCAGTATGTGATGGAGAGGGGGGTTTATCGAGGTCTGAGAGGTGAAAGGAGATTTGTCTTTTGTTGAGGTTTCGTAATTTTTTTAACTAATGTTGATCCATTTGACAATTTTGTTTTTTTGTCGATTTGTACATTCGCAAAATTTACATAAAAGTTAATTACATGATGAACGTAATAAACATACAAAAGAAGGCGTTAATTGCTGGTGTAACAATATTAATAATAATCTCGGAGTTTTGAAATTTCGATGAAAATTATTATTTATACAATATTATGTGTTTTTCTTTAAACTTCCATGTGATGTTAAATGTATAGCAAGGTTATTGACAACATGACTGTGTAATTTTTAAGCTATTGTTCGTTAGTGCGACGTGCAAAATTATTAGTATGGTGGTTTGTTTCATTTTGTGACAAAATAGAGGAAATTATTATGAGTGATATTGTGTTATATAAATACTTTGTTTATTAATTAATTTTGCGGAAATAATAAAATAAGACGTTGTCTGGGCGTGAGTCGAGTGAGTAATCACTTGTGTGCGTGTGCTTGTATGTGTGTAAATACATAATTATTTATAGTTTAATATTGAACTTGCGAAAAACATGGTTGGATTTGAATTCGGTTTTTTTAATGGGATGTTAAAGTTCTGATTATTAAACTATTTAGCTGGTTTAATTGTTTTATTTTAATTTTTGTAAATGCATTATATTATTTATTTATTTATATTGTAAATGTGTGGAAATTTGCGTGAATTCATAACACAGTATTGGTTATGATTATATATTTTTATTAGTTTAGCAAAAACATAAAGTGTAAGTGGAATAATCATTAACGGATCTCTATGTGTCAGCGTATGTGTGTGAGGATGGGTGTGTGTAAGTGCGTATACAAGCATACAAACAATATCTACATTATTTGTGCATATTTTTTTATAATAATTAGAAAAAATAGTATCAGGGAGATCTCGAATTATTGGTAAATGGTAAAATAATTTATTTGTTAATTTGTTTAATTGCTAAATTTATTTATTGGGTTTTCATGGTATATTATGGTTTTTGCGTATGTATATTTATATTGAAAATGTGCGAAAAATTCCGCTTAACCTAATCATGGTATTTATTATCTATATTTTTCAGTATTGTTTGTTTAAATGAAGAAAAACGAACAAATATGGGTTAGGTAATCGTGAATGGATTTCTATGTATTGGTGTATGTGTGTAATTTTAAAAAGGGTGTTTGTGTAGGTGAGTTTACGTGTGTGTCCTCGTTGTCTGATGCCATCTTTCAGGAATTTTTATGGCTCGGGAAAGTCAATGAAAACTCGTCAGTGTACACTTTTTAAGACGGCTATTTTTTTAACATGGAGAAGTTTTTTAAATCAAAAATATTCGTATTTTTAATTCTGGGTAAATTTTAATTTGCAAAAGGTATTTGTATTAATGAATTCTATATTTTTCCAACTTTTTAGGTTTTTCTACCAATGTTTATGTTTGTCGATAATGTAGTTAACTTGTATATCGGTTACAGAGAGGTGAAGGGATTGGTTCGGGATCTACCTGTCAAGATCGATAATTCAGGTTTTTCCTCTACAGATTGTCATGTTGCCTAGTGAGCGAGAGTGTGTTAATACATTAGTACAAGCAATAGGAAGCGCTGCTTGTGATTTCCTAAAAGTCTATCAATTTGTTTTTTTCGTATGTCGCGGCTAATTCATCGGTGTTTTTGCTATAGTTACGGAATCGTAACACCGGTGCAGTCTGCAGCGGAGGAGATGGATATCGGGGACACTTTTCTGCTGCAGACTGCACACGTGGATTCTGGAGGGCCAAGGGAGGTTAGGGTTTTAGTCGGTAAACCTTGCCGTTAACATCAAAGGTGAGGGAGTCCGACACACGGGAAGTTACACAACATCTTCAACCCCCTATGGTGCCTAATGCATTTCCCCCCTCCGTAAAAAAAGAAAAAAAAATACCGTCTTTATTGCTCAATATAATATATACATCGAACAAAGGGCGAGGCACAGCAGCTTATTTCTGTTTTGCAGCCTGACCCTTATTAAACATTAGTATTCAAAAAGGATTTACCAAGAATCATACATAATATCTATTAGAAAGCTATTCATGAGGTAAAAATATGCAGCATGGGGAATAATTTCACATTATTAAAATTAAACTAGTGAAACACAAGCAAAAATCAATATATAATTGCATGCACAAAAGATCAGACATACATTATAAAATTCTTCCACTCAATTTTGCGCATCCAGAAGGTAACTCTGAACACGTGATAAAAATCGATTCGATTGATGTCACAGCGATCTGATAGCCATTCGAATCGAATTAAACGTTCGAGCTGCGGTTATAGAAAAAGGATCCATGGCCTTGGCAGATGTATACAGAGGGTAGCTCATAGTAGTATTGATCATGTTACGCACATTAGGTCGATTAACACGTAGAATTCCAATTCTTTGGTATAGATATCCCGGCCTTTTAGTAGAACGTACTTGTCTAGCCTTGCTTATTAATGCAACTTTCATTCTATTTTTCATTGTGAGCCATCCCGAGTTTCTCAAAGCAGGTGTAATATGCTCAAATTTACCTACCCCATATATGAACCGTAAGTGTTCTGAATAGCCTGAACTTTCCTCCAGTCATCTCCATTAAGACAAGGTCCGTAGACGCAAATGCAATACACTAAATGCCGCAAAACTAAGGCTTCACATAAAATAAGTTTAACTCGAGATGGTAGGACACGTCTGCGTGGAAATAGCCGTCGGAGGCATGCAATAGCTAACGAACACTTGCTGGATATATGGGATGAAAAACTCCAATCGCAATCAATGAAAACACCAAGATCCTTGGCTTGGTCAACAACCGGAACAGTCCTACCGTTAACGACAATTTTGTGTTGATTAATATCAATCTTACTACGTAGTTTGGCATTCCCGATTAGTAATAATTTTGACTTTAGCGGATTTAATAGCAGCGTATTGTCGTTAGCCCATTTCGCAATAGTGTTCAGATCATCGTTCAGCAGAGAGAATGCAACAACTTCATCATCCGGCGAAAACGAGATGCGCATTATCCAAAATAAAATCACCCATATATGCTACTAGAAGCATTCTAATATAGCCATAATTCATTATCAATACCGGAACAGGGAAAGATCAGGGTATTATAAAAATACAGTGGAAATTGCTTCGCTCTGCAAACCGAATTTCCGAAAATGACATATTGCAGAATATGGATCTGGGGATGGTTTCTTCTGGAAAAAGAGTGGTGTGGTGACTTATTATGCTACTGCAGGGAGGCCGGTGGATAATGGCAGGCCATTTTAGCGTGAAAGCACTCTAGTGAGGCCAAAAAACTCGGACTTGAGGGGAAACCGGGCTCTTGATATGATCTCCAGGGCCGATATGGTCTTAGCCCTTTCTCTGTGAAGACCGTAAACTCGAAAGTGAGCTCAAAATGTTACGACGTTTCCGGTCAACTTAAAATTTGTGTAAATACGGATATTTATGTTTTTGAAGAGGCTGATTACGAATTTAGAGTCATTTTTAAATGATTCAAAATGACGGATCCAATATGGCCGACAAGTCAAGCGGCCATATTGAATTTTCTGTTTGAAGTTTTAAAAATTTGTCCTTAAATTCGGATTCAGCAATTCAATATACCAAATAAAACCTAACTCTGGTGTATATCTGTTTCTTTATTCTCTGTTTATTAATTCTTTTAAAATTATGTGTAATGAATAATGCTTAAAAATTGTCCAATTTTGTGCAGCCATATTGGATTTTACGTTTTTAATTTTTGAAAGTTTACCTTGAATTCGGATCCTGCGACTCAAAATACCTAATAAAATATAACGCTTTTATAGCTACGTGTATACACGTAGTCCATATTGGGAGCCCACCTATTCTACTACGTGTATAGACGTAGTCCACAGCGAAAGATTAATTAGCACCAGCCGGGACTTATGCCCTTAGGAGGCCAGGGGACGGAGAACCCCTCGTCGATATATCAATGGTCTGGGAAGATCTGGCTGCGCACGTACATGGTCGCGTATGATCATCGAATTCACGACCAGCTATCATCAGTACGTTACGTTCCGCGTTCGCAGTGTACATATGGTCATACGTAATGCTATTGCGTGCAAGCAATCGGCCCTCGACTGGTTTCTTATTGTCGATGACACACTGAATTTGGGACGTGAGTTCCCGTGTCAATCGACTTTTTTATTAAATTGAGACCAGCGTTTGTCAATCTGTCGAGTCCTCGATTCCTTTGACAGAATTTGGCGAGTCAATAAGCCACATGCAGCTTGCTGAATCAATTTCCCGTGTTTTGGGGAAAATTATTATCATCATTTTCCGTTTAAATATTAGAGTCGTGCTTCAGAATGAATATTATTCCCTGGACGGGGATCGAACTCACGACCTCAGACCAGTGCGCTACCGCCTGCGCCACGAAAGCCGATTGTTCATTTGAAGAAAGCATAATAAAAAAGAAAGTATAAAGGAAAAAAAGCAACTACTCCTATTGGTGAGAGGTAGGAGGACCTAAACTAAGGTCCGAAGTAATAGTCGCGGCTCAAGCCGAAGCTTAGCTGAGCGGCTCAAGTACCGGAAGTAGCGTGTTCCAAAAAACATATGAAAAAATACTTATATAAGTGTATCGAACCGAACCAATCCACGTATGTACACGTATACCGACCTTTAAGTCGTAACAAGTCGCCGCCAGACGATTTAAAAATTCAAAATGTTAAATTGGATATTCCAAAAAAATTGTGTTTTAGTAAAATTGTAAACGACAGATATGAGTAAACAAACAGAAGTAAGTGATAAATATATGTACAAGTTTGTTGATCCATCGTTGTATTGATGTAT
Source organism: Trichopria drosophilae (assembly GCA_030407085.1). Taxonomy (NCBI): domain Eukaryota; kingdom Metazoa; phylum Arthropoda; class Insecta; order Hymenoptera; family Diapriidae; genus Trichopria; species Trichopria drosophilae. The sequence continues at coordinate 73,773,210 of CM059582.1, read as the reverse complement.
GGTTATATTTCTTAAATTAATGGCACTTGTCCATGAAAATTACTGTTTTTAATTTTTTGTTTACTAAAGAATCAGAAAAATCACCTAACAATCGATGTCTTCTTTGGCTGTGCATATTACTTTGAACTTTAATTCATGTGTGTAATGCTCTGCCAACAATAAATTAAACCTCTACGTCACAGTAGCATACATATATGTCGCCTTATGAAATGGGTTTGTTATAAAGTTTATTTTATTAATATTTTACATTTTTAAAGTTATTTTATGATAAAATTATTATTCGTAATAAAATGTTCTGTCTACTGAAGGAATGCATTGAAATCCTTGAAGTAAATTGTAATAAAATGTTGAGGATGATGCAGTCGTGCAGGTTGATTTTAATTTAAAAAATGCTAATTTAAAAATGTGGCATTTTACGTATATTACAACCGTGGCGTTAAAATTAAATAGTATAATGCAAAGAAAGTTTTCCAGCATTTTTGTTTCAAATAAATACTTTTATTTTACGGTTTCTCAGTTATTGGTCACTTTATGCGAAGGAAGTTTTCAGCATTGTTGTTTCAACTAAATGTTTTTAATTGTACGATTTCTAAGTTGCTGATCAATTTGTGCAAAGAAAGACTTCCTGCATTTTTTTTTTGAATAAACATTTTTATTTCTACTATTTCTCAGTCGAAAGATTTAATATCTTAAAATGTCCTTACGTAATGATGTAATTTAACATTTTAGTCCCTAATAATGAATTGTTTGACTGATATTTTTCTATGAAATAAGTTTTAAAATATTTTTGTTACTAACTGTTATAAGTACATTTTCTTCATGATTGATTTATTGTAAGGTATTATAGTAATCACATTTTTAAGCCCTTCGTATGTCACGTTAACTTATAAATTTCTGCAATCAGAAATGCATTACAATGTGTAGTGTTTAATTCATTCTTTCATTTTTAAATTCGCTATTTGACTTTGATAATTGGGATACAGTTTTTCTACAAAATTTTTTCAAAATATTTTCTAATGAAATTTCGCAAATAATTTTTTGTAACAGGTTTTGACAACTTGTTTATTTTTTATCTAAAGTCTTCCTTCGACACATGTTTCACCATATATGCAAGATCTTAGATTCAAAATCTAGTTGCGAGAAGACTTTTAAGACCGACAGACAATTTCAGATCCGAAACCTTCTTTCTTAGAGAATTGTACCAGCGATACAAGATTTAAGGTCTAAAACTTTGCAACAAAATTTTATCGCCGATGACATATTTTTGTTCTAAAACCTTCTTTCGACAAGACTTCTACCACCAATAAAAGATTTAAGATCTAATACCTTCTTTCAACATGCCTTTGACAATCAATAGCGTTTCACATCCAAACCTTCCTTCGATTAAATATTGACAACTTCTACAAGATTTTACATATAAAATCTTGTTTTGACCAATGTTTTATCAAGTATACAAGATCTTAGATTCCACGTCTACCCAGAAATCGAAAATGCATTCAGAATAGATTTAAATGTATTCATTTCATACGTTTGAATCCATTTTCTGTCCCTGACGAATCCATATGAATAGAAAAATGAATTTCCATAAAATTTTTAATGCTTATGAATTCATTTATATTCAAAAATAATATGTACAAACAAGAACTTGAATTCATTTGAATGCATATATAATATGTCGAAATGAACATATTTGCATTCGCATGGATTATAATTAATATGTTTATTACGACATATTATATATGCATTCAAATGAATTCAAGTTCTTTTTTGTACATATTATTTTTGGATATAAATGAAGGTATTAGATCTTAAAACTTTTATTGGTGGTAGAAGTCTTGTCGAAAGATGGTTTTAGAACCAAAATATTTCATTGGTGTTAAAATTTTGTTCGAAACAAAGTTTTAGACCTTAAATCATTTATCGCTGGTACAATTCTCTACGAAAGAAGGTTTCGGATCTGATATTGTCTATCGATCTTAAAAATCTTGTTGAAACTAAATGTGGAATCTAAGATCTTGTATACATGATAAAACATTGGTCAAAACAAGATTTTATATCTAAAATCTTGTAGAAGTTGTCAATATTTAATCGAAGGAAGGTTTGGATGTGAAACGCTATTGATTGTAAAAGGCATGTTGAAAGAAGGTATTAGATCTTAAATCTTTTATTGGTGGTAGAAGACTTGTCGAAAGAAGGTTTTAGAACCAAAATATGTCATCGGTGTTAAAATTTTGTTGTAAACAAAGTTTTAGACCTTAATTCTTGTATCGCTGGTACAATTCTCTAAGAAAGAAGGTTTCGGATCTGAAATTGTCTGTCGGTCTTAAAAGTCTTCTCGCAACTAGATTTTGAATCTAAGATCTTGCATATATGGTGAAACATGTGTCGAAGGAAGACTTTAGATAAAAAATAAACAAGTTGTCAAAACCTGTTACAAAAAATTATTTGCGAAATTTCATTAGAAAATATTTTGAAAAAATTTTGTAGAAAAACTGTATCCCAATTATCAAAGTCAAATGGGGAATTTAAAAATGAAAGAATGAATTAAACACTATACATTATAATGCATTTCTGATTACAGAAATTTATAAGTTAAGGTGACATACGAAGGGCTTAAAAATGTGATTACTTTAATACGTTACAATAAATCAATGTTGAAGAAAATGTACTTATAACAGTTCGTAATAAAAATATTTAAAAACTTATTTCATAGAAAAATATTAGTCAAACAATTCATTATTAGTGAATTTAGTTAAATTACATCATTACGTAAGGACATTTTCAGATATTGAATCTTTCGACTGAGAAATAGTAGAAATAAAAATGTTTATTCAAAACAAAAATGCAGGAAGTCTTTCTTTGCACAAATTGATCAGCAACTTAGAAATCGTACAATTAAAAACATTTAGTTGAAACAGCAATGCTGAAAACTTCCTTCGCATAAAGTGACCAATTACTGAGAAACCGTAAAATAAAAGTATTTATTTGAAACAAAAATGCTGGAAAACTTTCTTTGCATTATACTATTTAATTTTAACGCCACGGTTGTAATATACGTAAAATGCCACATTTTTAAATTAACATTTTTTAAATTAAAATCAACCTGCACGACTGCATCATCCTCAACATTTTATTACAATTTACTTCAAGGATTTCAATGCATTCCTTCAGTAGACAGAACATTTTATTACGAATAATAATTTTATCATAAAATAACTTTAAAAATGTAAAATATTAATAAAATAAACTTTATAACAAACCCATTTCATAAGGCGACATATATGTATGCTACTGTGACGTAGAGGTTTAATTTATTGTTGGCAGAGCATTACACACATGAATTAAAGTTCAAAGTAATATGCACAGCCAAAAAAGACATCGATTGTTAGGTGATTTTTCTGATTCTTTAGTAAAAAAAAAATTAAAAACAGTAATTTTCATGGACAAGTGCCATTAATTTAAGACATATAACCATACATCAATACAACGATGGATCAACAAACTTGTACATATATTTACCACCTACTTCTGTTTGTTTACTCATATCTGTCGTTTACAATTTTACTAAAACACAATTTTTTTGGAATATCCAATTTAACATTTTGAATTTTTAAATCGTCTGGCGGCGACTTGTTACGACTTAAAGGTCGGTATACGTGTACATACATGGATTGGTTCGGTTCGATACACTTATATAAGTATTTTTTCATATGTCTTTTGGAACACGCTACTTCTGGTACTTGAGCCGCTCAGCTAAGCTTCGGCTTGAGCCGCGACTATTACTTCGGACCTAAAAGAACTTTCACGCAACTGTCGCCGAGGCTATAACGTAGCGCATGTGCTTGCCTTCTAGCATTGTAGCCGTGCTAATCTCGCGACAAATGTCATATCCAGCTGCATTGCGTATTCCTCTCTTTTCCGACGGTAGGTATGCTAGACGTTCGTACTACACTTGTCGCAGACTAGCACGGGTGCCAATAACATATGGTCATCCATTTACTGTCTATTTTAAGCGATCTAGGAACCAGTCGATGGCCGATTGCTTGCACGCAATAGCAAGGAAAAACTTCCCTTTGTCGATTTTTTGACGTTCCACAATGGAAGCGATGCGCATCATTACGTATGACCATATGTACACTGCGAACGCGGAACGTAACGTACTGATGATAGCTGGTCGTGAATTCGACGATCGTACGCGACCATATACGTGCGCAGCCAGATCTTCCTAGACCATTGATATATCGATGATGGGTTCTTCGTCCCGTGGCCTCCTAATGGCATTATACGGCGACAGATCATGGAAAAAATGCTTGCGATGGGTTAGGAGCGACGTTGAAAAGAGAAGCATATAGACAGAGCCTTTTAGCAAAGCCATAGGATGATCTACTAATATCTACAAGTATTTACAATTGGGCTAAATCGAACTTTAAAAATATCAGCATTAAATACTATTACACTCGAGCACAATAAAACGATTAAAAAATTGAATAAAAGAATCAGCGCTGCGTCAGCCATTCCGGATATACAAAAAAGTCATAGTTTTATACCATTGGAAAATAAAAAGTTAATTATTAAGCGATACTCTTATGCTACTGACAGTACGGAACTATACTACTAATATTCAGAAAATATAATACTTATATTCAAATACAAAAATACAAAAAAAAAGAAATGTTCAAAAATAACAAAAAATAACAAAAATAAAAATAAAAAATTGATAAAACATAAGAAAAAGAAAATAATGCGGGCTTTACACAGACAAAAATTAGTCTTACAACTGTTACATCTAAAATTTAACATCGTGTAAGCCACAATTCCAGTTGGAATTTGAGCTAAATTTTTAAAATTGAGGTAATGGTAGGCTGAAAGTTTTAGTCATAAGCTCAAAAATTTTATTTCGAGTCCAAATATCGACTAAAGTAAAACATTTGCATAATTTTAAAAAATTAACCCCATATCGAACTGAAATTATGCCTTGCGTGATGTTAATCACTATACTATACTAATATACTAAATTGTAGCTGCAGCAATTTTAAAACTTAGTTTCTTCTGTATATAGATAGTCTCCACCCTATAAAACGCAGAGAGTTTTCATTTAAAAAGTGTCTCAGAATATGAATAGTACGTACAATTTCACTTCAACGCGAGGTTTCACAGAATTTATGGGACATTTTCGATCGGCCATATTGGGTCCGCCCATTTTGAATTTCTCAATTATGGCCATATATTCGCGATCAGCTGCCTCCGAAATCACCGTCTACACAATTTCACAGAATTCGCGAAATTTTTTGGATTTTCGTCCTCTATATTGGGTCCGCAATTTTGGATTTCGGAAAAGGTCCTTTATTTTCAAAAAGCACCCAAAATCATGTTCAAATTTTAGTTCACACTAAAAACTATCCTAATCTACCCCCTCAGAACCTCGCCTACGCTAGGTTACGCCTAAATTTGGCTATACGTCCTGGAACTATCGGTCGTGAAATTTGTCCTGGAACTATCGTGAAAATCAGTCAAAAGTTCCAGGACCGTCCTGGAACTATGCAAAGGTCCCCGAAGTATCGTAAATGTATTTGGTCCTGGAAGTATGCGTTTCGCATAAATATATGTATGTACGCTGACCACTTCCATGGCTTTGGACCAAGTGGCTATTTCAATCCAGGGTTTCCCATTTGAAACAGGACAGCTGAATAACTCTTCAGGGAATGGAGGGGGAAAAAATTGTTCAGATAAAAGTTATAGGTTTCGAAGGGGGCCATAAGGTGGTGACCTTGAGATCACTTTTGAGCATAATTGATGGTCAAAGTATATTTTTTTAAATGGAAAACCCTACGTTCGACCTGAGAAATGAAATGAGCTGAAAATTTTACGTCCGAATATGTTAATATATCAGGTCATTTGAAGGTCAAAAAACCATTTTCTATGGATTTTCACGGAAAAGCCTCAAACGAGTTGTTTCTCTGACTAAAGTTATTAAAGTTAAAGTGAAACCCCACGTTGCGACTTTGAATTCGACCTTGAGAACGATAATGATTGCCAAATTTATAACAATAATTAAAAAATTATTTATTTTTCCAGTTCGTCGTTTTATAATTAATATTCTTAAAGCTACTTCGTTATACCAACAGTTTTCATGACAATGTTAATGAAATCTGCAGTTAATGCCGTGTTCTAATTCAAAAATGTAAAAAAAAACAATTCTATTATCGCATTTTCACACACTCAGAAAGTTCAGACTAAAATTAATTTACGTTTGACTTGCTATTTCATTTGACCCTTTTAATTGAAAAACAGTTCTATTATTGTATTTATTAGACATGAACAAAAGTCAGTATTAACTAATAAAAATATTAATAAGGGTTCGGCTTGAATTATTTCCTCGTCGGAAAATCAACAGCAACCAACTTTGTAGGACAAAGCCGAACCCTTATTAATATTTTTATTATATATAACTTCTACATAAAAACACCGTGTAATCAGTATTAACTACTTAAAGTACATAAAATACATAAAGTAAACGTAACTAACTTTCAGAGTTTATTCTTCATATCAGTACGAAGATGGTCATTAAGAAGTTTGAGTATTCTACACAGTACGGCAAACAGAATTCTACAAGCTACTCGACATCACCCATACCACATCACACTGACCCAAGAGTTATCTCAACAATATATGCAGAATCGGGTTAACTTTTGCCATTGGGCTTTACAGAGGTTGAACAAAGGGCCCGATTTTTTTCGATATGTTCTTTTCAATGATGAATGAACGTTTCAAAGTAATGGCTTGTTAAATCGTCACAATAGCCACTATTGGTCAGCGCAAAACCCGCACTGAACTCAACAAGTTGATCATCAGCATCGGTGGAGTATAAATGTTTGGTGTGGAATTCTAGACAATCAAATTATTGGGCCGTATTTGTTTGATTGAACTGTTAACGGTCCTAATTATCTATAGTTTTTACAGAATGGATTACAACTTTTCGTGGAAGATGTGACATTAGCAACTAGGCAGAGGATGTGGTATCAGCAAGACGGTGCACCACCACACTTTGCTCGATGTGCAGGGAAAAAAATAGTACGTCGCTCCAGCCAGATTGTCCAGCTAAAACAGCTTCCCCCTGCCCAGCAGGTCGCGATGTAAGTCGCGAGTGAAGACGTAAAATGACAATTAAAATTCGAAATCCATAAAATTTTTTTTTCTATAAATAGGTGTACTTTTCTTATGTCTTTAAGAATATTTCTACATAATTTCTAGACGATGTGGTTATTTATATTATTTTTATATGATTTTTTTAAAGTCGTTAATAGTGAAAAAATCACTACTTTTTTCATTTTAAGGCTTCCGTATTGATTACCGTGTTAGATACGATAAAAATGCACTCAACCTTTTTTGTAGAGCACAACATTTCCTACAAAAAAGTCAGTGAGAGCCATAGTCTAATGTTAATATGACAGTGGGAAGCTGTTTTAGCTGGGCAATCTGGCTGGAGCGACGTATTATTTTTTTCCGTGTGTTAGGGATTATCTAAATATCCTTTTTCCCAATCGTTGGATTGGTCGAGGTGCATTTGTACTGTGCCCGGCAAGATCTCCTGATCTCAACCCTCCAGATTTTTATTTGTGGGGTTACGTAAAAATGTTTTTCTCACGGATTCGAAAAGAGCTCAAAATTTTACATCCAAATATGATATGGTCTATTTTTCCGGCAAGGTCATTTCAAGGGCAAACTGAAAAGTCCCGGAACTGCGAATTAACTCAGCGGGAGTGCATTTTCGGGGAAAATGTTTCAGCCAAAAGTTGAAGGATTTTTCTTGGCTATTTAATGGTACCATTGAATTTGACCTTGAACGTTATATCGAGGTCAAGTTAATTTTTTTAAATGGAATCCCCTGTGGTCTTGCTGGAAAAATCGATCATATTATACTCGGACGTAAAATATTGTGCTCTTTCCGAATCCGTGAAAAAAAAATAGCAGTTTCCATTTAAAAAATAAACTTGACCTTGGAATAATCTTCAAGGTCATGTTCAAGGTAAAGTTCTGTGCTACCAATAAATAGCTCGGAAAAAATCCTTTAACTTTTGTCTGAAACATTTTCCCCGAAAATGACCTCTTCCTGAGTTAATTCGCAGATCCGGGAGTTTTAAGTTTGACCTTGATATGACCTTGTCGGAAAATTTGACCATATCATATTTGGACGTGAAATTTTGTGCTCTTTCCGAATCAGTGAAAAAAAACAGGGGTTTCTATTTAAAAAAGCAAACTTGACCTTGAAATAACCTTCAAGGTCTTGTTCAATCCTTCAATTTTTGTCTGAAACATTTTCCGCGATAATGTCCTCTCGCTGAGATATTTTGGTAAGAATCGGGTAATCAGTGTATCCAAAATTTGAATTAACCATACAGTCACAAAATTAAGAACAGTCTAAAGTTAATAGTTTAGGGACAACCAACGTCAGAAGGTGTAGTAGATATTATTGAGATTTGTTATCGAGCCTAGTTAACTTGTGAGATAAAATTCCAGCCCTATTGATAGCTAGAATTGATTATAATTAAAGTCCAACATCTAAAATAAGGTATGGATCACATTTATTTACAATGACTAATTACTCTTATTATGTACTGTATTACTGTATTTCGGGTGGATTTATATTGCTTCAAAATCCTTTAGTTTTCTAAAAATTAATAATGTTGTCCTACCTGATAGTACTTTATGCTCAGAAAATTTTGTCGATTAATTAAATATTAACCTAACGGGAGGGGGTTGAATTATTGAATTTTATGCAGATCTCATGAGTTTCAACATTATTTCATTATTAATTCGATTACAAATATGGTTTTTGTAGATTTGGAGATGGTCATATGCATTTTTTAATATAATAGTTGTTTGACATTGAAAAATGAATATTAATTATTAATTTGCGTTTTACTCCAGAGGAGACCAGATTTTTTGACGTTTTTTTTGTTTCAATAGAAAGAGCAGGTTTTCTTCTATAAGAATACATAAGTAAAAAAGTGGGCTGAAACCCTTTTGATCCCTTAAATTACCGTTAAGTTCCGGAGCGCGCTCTCGGAAGCGCAGCGTCGCACAGTAGAAATCGACAACTTTTGTATGTTTAAAACCGTTTCTCTGGCAGAGTTTTCATCAGATCCGAATGATTTTTTTTTAAATATGCAGAAAACCTTCATCTACTATGTCTCACTGCGATTTTTTCGATTTCGAAAGCCAATTGATCGCAAATATCAAGTAAAGTGATAAAAGAATAAATAACGCGTTGGTATGATTCCCCGGACGTGTATCGCCAAGGAGAATAATGAATGCGTGTTTACTATGTGTTAATAGTTACAAAACAAACATCATATATACATAAAAAAGTGTACATTAATGTCCATCAGCGTAGATTCAAAAATTTAATGACTTATCCCGACAATTACTCGTTGTATCTTAAGAATATACTGCGTGCAATTAGTTATAAATCTCTTTACTTTACGTGTGCTTGTGCATGTGTATGTGTGTGGTGGGAAGGGCAAGGCGGGGGATGCGTATGTAAAAAAATTTTTTGACTCACAAAAAGATTTCTTTTTTTTTTCGAAAAAAACGAACGGCTTCGTAGCTCAGGCGGTTCACGCACTAGCCTACGGAGTCGTAGGTCGTGAGTTCGATCCCCGGTAAACAATTTTTCGATTTCGTTTTCAAGCAGCAGCTCGCTGTTGGTAAGACGAGCCACGTTGTTTGTATACGTTTCGAAAATATTGTTTATCTAGCGGAAATCGACTCATGACCGCTGCTGTACTTGGTGTAGGTTTCTGCAGTCCTACATTTCATACACAAATGTGAAGTATAGCGCCATTTTCGGAAGTCGATCTGCAGCTCTCGCAAAATTCTCACGATTAAGAACAATATGGCAAAACTTAAGTAAAAAGGGCGATTCCGCCCGTTAATTAATAAATAAAAAAAATTGAATTTTTTAAAATCCATCCGTAGCTATTTAGAAATGTAGAATCTTCTTACAATTTTTTTGCGTTCACCCTATTTTTAAAAAAATTTAAATTTATTTTAAAAATGTGGTATTTTTTCCAAAATTTGCAGGGGTAAACATTTTTTCTTATTGGTCCAAAAAAAATTTTTACATTTTTTATTCTAACACCACTGAACTCCACGTCAAAAACAACCAAAAAAATAATTTTATTGACCCATATACACTACCACACATAAGTATGGAATCACCCCTGGAGAATTTTCGATAAGTTTAAACGTAGATATCTCAGCGCCACATTATCGCACAAAAATAAACAAAAAAGAAAATTAAAGAGGAGACTTCCAGCTTTTGAATCCCGTTAGATTCATTTTCATAAATACATCTACCTGCTAATCATGCTCGATTAACTAAAGTAATTTTTTTTGTAATTTGTTTTCAATCGTCAAAACTCCATTTTTGCAAATTGATCTCACGATAAAAGTGCAAAGTACGATCAAAAGCTAATCATTTCAGCTTTAATTTGGCCCTTTTAGATTTTGTCTGCTACTTTTTTACACATAGTTATTCATTTTTTAATAAAATAATGTTATTTGTTTTCAATCCATCATATCTCGAAAAATTGAGTCTAAATAAAAAATGTTTAAGGAAAAAAAAGTTTCACTTTTTAGTTATCTATTAGTAGACATTTTTTCAAATTTTTAGTTCTTCTTGTTTTTGACCCTGTTTTATCGACTCGATAAATTGAACTTTTATCGCGAGGACCATTTATAGGTATAAATTTATATATGAACTACTCTCAATTTGCGGTATAATAATTTCGTATACATGTATTTACACATACTAAATAATTAACTTTATTCTATCGATAGAAAATATTAACAATTACATAATATTTGTATGTGTTATATTTTGCTTTCTTCAAAAAAGCCACCAGGCGCTTTTATCACTGCATCGCAAACTCGAGGCATTCTTGCAATTAATTTTTCTAAAATTTCATAGTTTATCATCTTCCACTGTTTTTGCAGTTCATCTCAGAACTGTTTTCGGCTTGTAATACAGAATTGTCGTATGCTACGATCCATATGTTCCCATAAAAGTTCAATCGGATTACAATCCGGACTCTGAGGTGGCCAAGTCATGTACTTCAGTACATTCTTCTCAACTTTCGATTGAATATAGTCTCTGCAAAGGTGCGAAGAATGTTTCGGGTCATTATCCTTTAGAAATGTGAAGCCTTCACCTATGAGTCGAAGTCCAGATGGTATTGCATTATACTGCAAAATGTTATGGTATACCTTTTTATCCATGGTCCCTTTAATTTGTATTAAGTCACCTACTGAGTGTCCAGCAAATCATCCCCAAACCATTACTGATCCACCTCCGTGCTTCATTGTCGGTGTGATGCAAAACGCTTTCATTCGCTCGCCTTCAAATCTTCGAACATATACGACTTTTTGATCCAAATAATTCAAATTTTGGTTCATCCGAAAATAGCACTTTTTTCCGGTCATCAAAACTCCAATCTTTGAGTTTTTGTCGTTTGCTGCCCAAATTAGTCTCTTTTTCTTATTTTGTTTTCTTAATAACGGTTTCTTTGCTGCAACGAATCCCCGCAAGTTTTGTTCACATAAACGCCTTTTTATTGTTGCGTTTGAGTGTTTTACATTATCGTACTGCAAAAGATCTGTACGTATATCAGATGCAGTTTTAAATCGATCACGCTTACTTGATCTGACTATAAATTTATCGTCACTGTCCGTACTTGACCGAGGCAGACCTGAACCTAATTTTTTTTTAAACTGCCGGTATTTTTAAATCGAACAATTGTTTTCTGCACACCAATAAGACGCATCTACTTTTTTCATAATCTGACGTACTGTCAGTCCCTCTTCGTGAAAAACTATTATGACTGCACGTTTCTCAATAGATAATTCTTTGCTCGGTGCCATACGGCTAAGGTATTATAATTGTATCTAGGTTATGTAGTATAAATGTAAATATTACGAGTATAATGGCCCAAGAACAATTGAGTGTACAGATGTAGTTTCCCCAATTCAGTGATCCCAACGAAAAAAAAATAAAATAGGGTAAATGGTAGGTAAAATGTATACAAATATTATGTAATTGTTAATATTTTCTATCGATAGAATAAAGTTAATTATTTAGTATGTGTAAATACATGTATACGAAATTATTATACCGCAAATTGAGAGTAGTTCATATATAAATTTATACCTATAAATGATCCCCGCGATAAAAGTTCAATTTATCGAGTCAATAAAATAGAGTAAAAAACAAGTAGTACTAAACATTTCAAAAATGTCTACTAATAGATAACTAAAAAGTGAAACTTTTTCTTCCTTAAACATTTTTTATTTAGATTCAATTTTTCGAGATATGATGGATTGAAAACAAATAACATTATTTTATTAAAAAATGAATAACTATGTGTAAAAAAGTAGCAGATAAAATCTAAAAGGGCCAATTGAAAGCTGAAATGATTAACTTTTGATCGTACTTTGGACTTTTATCGTGAGATCAATTTGCAAAAATGGAGGACGATTAGCAGGTAGATGTATTTATGAAAATGAATCTAACGGGATTCAAAAGCTGGAAGTCTCCTCTTTAATTTCCTTTTTTGTTTATTTCTGTGCGATAATGTGGCGCTGAGATATCTACGTTTAAACTTATCGAAAATTCTCCAGGGGTGATTCCATACTTATGAGCGGTAGTGTATTTGAGATCGTGAAAAAATTGTTTTTTTTTTTTTTGGAAAAAATACCGCATTTTTTAAAATAAATTAAACAATTAAAAAAAATTAGGGTGATCTTAAGAAAATATTTTATCAAGATTCTACATTTCTAAATAGCTACGGAAGGATTTTCAAAAATTCCATTTTTTTCGAAAAAAAGAAATCTTTTTACGAGTCACCAACTTTTTTTCCATGCGGATCGGATCTGATTATTAATTCGGATCTGATGAAAACTCTGCCAGAGCGACAGTTTCAAACGTAGAAAAAGAGGCGATTTCTACTCTTCGTCGCACTAGCAGCCCTATCGACTGACGACGACGCGTCGCTGCGGTTACTTGAGTGGGCCAGAACTTTACGTTAATTTAAGGAATCTAAAGGGGTTTAGCCCATTTTTTTACTTATATATTCTTATCGGAAAAAACTTACTCTTTCTATTAAAACAAAAAAGGAAAAACTTAATAATTGTTATTCAAGCAATGTTCATAATAATTTCTCCTTTCAATGACCTTTCTCAATAAACTGATCCTCTCTTACCTGGGGTTTCTATAAATGGTTGTGGTGTTATTCCAGTATTAGTTGGTAGTTAGGGCGTCTGAGGCTGATTTTTTCCGCGGCGCCTCACTGACGAGTTCAGTCGAAGGAGAAGGTTGAACGAAACGCCATGCATGTAATTATTTTCTTTTTCTATTGTTGGAGTTTTGTAATACTGTTTCAGTTTCTTTTAATTCTTTTTAACACCATGATACAAACTATATATAGTTTATTTTTTATTTTTCATTTGTACTACAATTTCATTTGTATGGTTCCAAAACAGATTCATTTTTTTATTAAATCTACCCAGGAGCTGTTAAATGGAAATTTATTCATAGAATTTTTGGAATTGTGTTTTAAAGAACGTCTCACCTCGAGGCTGCTCCGCTGCTGCCTAGTGGAGAATCAGACTGGTTTCACATGGAGTGCATGAGGGGTTGGGTGGTGCTCCCAGGGTCGCTATTTAATGAAATAGCGAATTTAATTAAATATTTTGATATTATCAATGTTGGTAATGTTTTTCCGATTTCTAAAGGATTTGAGGTTGTTTTGACAGCCTAGCGTTCTGGGAATCCGAGTGATTTCGACGTAGGGTGTTTGAGATGATTTAAATAATATTAAACTGAAAGGCATGTCCATCTAATGCATTTTCGTAGGCGCTTGGCCTTAATATTATTATTATTCTGTTTTCCTGGAAGCACATGTTTTATGTATCACCTTCGCTCTCACGAATCGAGGTGCTTGTTTTCTGTCAGTCTCCTGACCTCTCTCAAATTGAGGGGCTTGCGTTATGTGATTCTTCTTACCTCTTGCAATTGGGGTACATGCATTGTGTACACTGAGACGATATTCGAGCTTTAATACCGAAATCTTCAAAATAATGAACTAAATGAATTATTTGATATCTGTTTTTAAAGTGCTATTTTGCACCGTCGCTCTGGTATATCATTTTTGTTACAAATAGCTGGGATTTTATTTCAGGTATTAATAATGTTTGCATTTTATAAACTGCAGATGTGCCATGTTTTAAGCAATCCGACAGAAAAATAAAACTTTTATGTGTTATTTCTTCATTTTCCTTATAATAACAAATCATGGGGAATACTGTACATTGATTATTGTTAAAATGGAATGATTCGGAAGCATCTTGTACCACATAGGCATAGGTTTCGGAAAAATCTAGCAAGACAAAAACTTCGCGATTTTTGAAAGTTGATTTTCTATTTTCAATATATCTGGATGGCTCCTTTGCAATAAAAGAATGCGGCTTCAGAATGCCCAGCTTTTTACATAGTTTGTCAACAAAATCGTCCGTCCGAAAGTATAGAATTTAACATCGTTGATCTGTCAGTACCCACCCATTGACTGAATTGTATGTTATATAGAAAAGAATAATTTAAGATTTGTCGTAAATTTGCAGAAAATACAGTAATATTGGGGCAGTCGGCACAATTATTTAAATAACAATCAGAAGTTGCCTCTTTACACATAATTTGCTTTAAGCAATCGGTATAATTACTTATCTGAATGTCACTTTCTTATGTCACTGTCTACGGACTATAAGTAGTTTACAGTTTTTAAGTATGATGCAAACACACCGTATGCGTTCCCGGATCTTCCGGCAGAATGCAATGCCGAAGTCGAATTTTGGAAAAGGTACTAAATCCAACATGACTCTCACTGTCACACTCTTCTGTATATTTAACGTACATTTCTTTTAAGCCGACCAACAGCAGCAATTTTTTTGAATAATGTTCTGTTATTTCCTGGTTTCAGAGATATGACATTATTTTTTCCAGGCATGAGTCTACTGATAATGTCTTTGGTGTAGAATTCTTCAACTTTCTGAACAGTAGTAGTCGGTAAACTTTTACCACATTTTGCTGACGGATGTGCTAAAATGCCGTATTCTTCTCTTAATTGCTTCCCTTTCTTTACCATTTTTCTTGTTGCATTCAATTCTTTGGCTATTTTGCGAATACTCCAAGATTGAGGATGTATTGTTAACATTTGTAGTCTTCGAGGATCATTTTCATCTAAGTTTTTATAAATTTCTTTTAATTCACTAAACAGCTCTTCCAATTCAGTCGATCGTTCTATTTTTTTTTAATTCTACATCTTGTACCGAGATATCCACAGACGATGCAGTACTTTATAACGAATCATTTCTGTCTATTTGCATCTCTTCATCATGTGATACTTCAAGTGTAGAAGTTGTATATTTTTCCCGACAATCATGACAAATTTTGGAATCACTAGGGATATTAGGATAGTTAATTCCGAAATCATCCGATATTCTTCGTAAAACTTTTCCTATGTGCGCCTTTTCACTCTTTTTCCTGAAAGGATTGCAACACCGACTGATGTGCAACCCTGTCATCTTTATTTAAAATATGAAATGGAATCAGAAATGAACAATGTAACGTAAAATAAAAATGAAGATACAGGTCAAAAAGACTTAAAGAAATATATCTTTCCGCATATAAGTAATAAATTCATAAGCATACTCATCTATATGAAAATTAATTTCTATCAAACATGAAGTTTACATCTGGGCCTGCATATAAGATGCCATCCATTCTACTAGCGAAAGAAGAAAGCCATCTAGTGAGCGTAATTGAAGTAAAGACAAAATAAAAAAGAAATATTTTCAGACTTCACTCGATAGATACTGCCATCCTAACAAGAAGATAGGTGAAAGGGCACATCGGAAAAGTATTAGGAACAATATATAATAATTTTAGTAAATTAAAGTCAAGAATAATGAAAAGAAATAAAGCAGTTGAGAGGCGAATAGGGTATTGTATAGTACAACATTCAGGCAAAATGAGGTAAAAGTTTACGAATTTTACAAAAATTACATTAATAGTATACTTATATAAGGGGAACACATGCAATTTCTGTGCAACAAGGAAATAAAAGAACTTAAAATGTTGTCTACGGCACTATCGATCTAACCGAGTCAAAGGATGATGTTCTAAATTAAACAACTATAAATTCAATTTGCGACGTTTCGACGACTATATTGTCATCATCAGGATTTTATTTCAACATGTTAACATGACGAGTGATCATATCTTTTCTTCTTATCTTATTATATTATAAAAGACCTTCAAAATAGAAAAAGAATACACAAAAGCTGTAAACTACAACGCAACACTACAAAAAAAACATTGAGAGAATTACGAAAGAAAATGATATTTAGATAAGTAATTATATAAACTCCTTGAAACAAATGATGTGTAAAGAGCCAACTTTTAAGTGTTATTTAAATAATTGTGCCGTCTCTCCCAACACTAAAATATTTTGTGAAAATATTAAATGATTCTTAACTACACGATATACAATTCATAGAATGGGTGGTTCTGATAAGTCCACATTGATAGATTCGACACTTTTATTTGATGATATTGTTGATAAATTTTATGAAAGAGTGGAAAATATGAAGCCGTATTGTTTTGTTGCAAAGCAGCGAACCAAATATATGAAAAATTGAAAAGCATATTTAAGGACTGGCGAACTTCATGCCCTTCTCGATTTATTTACAAATTTGATTTATCATTGACAAATGGATTATTTTACCATATTTAAATAAGTTGTCTGTACGCCAATTAAATCCAGTTTTCAGAGTAAATATTTGTTTGAGATATCTGTTTAGATTGATACACATTCGATCCGCCATATTTGATCAGCCATTTTTAATTTATGAATTAAATATTAATTTTAATTTAACGTATATTCGTGATCAGCTCCCACGATAATCTCCGTCTACAAAATTTCACAGAATTCGCGCGAATTTTTGCTTTTTTGTCCGCCATATTGGACCGCCATTTTGAATTTCTCAATTTTGGCCATATATTCGTGACCACCGACTTCGAAACCCCCCTACCCAATTTCACAGAATTCGCGCGATTTTTTGCATTTTCGTCCGCCATATTCGGTCTGCTATTTGGAATTCCTCAATTTGTGCAGTATATTCGTGATCAGCGACTTCGAAATACCCCGCCTACACAATTTCACAGAATTCGTGAGATTTTTTGCAGTTTCGTCCGCCATATTGGGTCCGCCATTTTGAATTTCTCAATTACGGCCATATATTCGTGATCAACAACCTCAAAAACCCCTGCCTAGGCGATTTCACAGAATTCACGCGATTTTTAACATTTTCGTTCTCCATATTGGGTCTGCCATTTTGGTTTTCGGAAAATGTCATTTATGTTTAAAAAGCACCCAAATTCGTGTGTTAATTACTCAAAAATCATTTTTTAATTACTTTTTTCATATAGTTTTTGCAAGATATATAATTATCAATCAGTTATTTCCTCATTTAGAGGGCCGTATTGTGTCCGCCATGTTAAAATTCCGAAATATGCCATAACGCTCTAAAAAGTAGACACCACTAGCTATTATTTTTTTTAATTAATTAATTAACTTTTTAACTCAATACTTTGATGGCGAAGGGGGTGGCCCGGTTGACAGAGAATGCCCCATATATATACATAAATAGCACCTCATTGTAGGCATGTGATGTGGATGAGGACTACCATATTCCCTTGATTTTGTTCTTAAATCGTGTAAAAATTCTTTTATGTTTTTCTTCGATGTGGAAGGAAACTTCTAGACTCCCCTGCTAATAAAAATCCTAGCCCACGTCATTCACTGCACGTCTGTACGTCTGGCAATACTGGGGTCCCCAAATTTACGGATATAACCTTTTGAGTTTCGTAGACGGTCATCGACGTGCAGTAAGGTTCTCAATGTTCCTGTTGAATATTTAAAAAATGTTCCTTGGTGATGCGAAGTTTACTATTACTTTATAGATTCGCTGCTAGTCGAGTAAATAAGGTTACGCTGAATTGTGCGAGCAGATTTGTGGTTATAAGCATATGTCTTTTGCAAAGTCTGAGTCCAATAAAAAACAATGAAATAGGGAAAATTACTCACCATTAATATTTGTTTGAAATATTTGTGTAAATACACCATTAGGTAGCAACTGATGAAGCACACATCTGAGAAATTGATGTGCTACGCTCCTGACACCTCCGGGTAAGTATACATTTGCTTCCGACTGCCATAAGTACATAGCTCCTATAGATGCCCTAAAAGAATAAGAGAGTTTCACTATATGAACTTTGTATATACATGATACTTATTTTACGCAAGGCGGGTATAATTTTCAATATGTATATATGTAATTTTATTCTTATAAATAGGGAAGAAATTTTCTTTTCAGAAACGTTTCTAAATTGCTTGATACATAGTTTTTGGAGCCAAAATAAAAAGAAAAAAATATACAATTTATAAAGACTTAAAGATAACAGTTAGTAAAACTGTTAAAAAAGAAGGGACTAGAAACAGCATCTTATTACTTACTAGCCGAAAATAATATATTTCTGAAGAAAACTGACTTTTAGAAATATGTACAGTGATTTCGTATACTGTGGACTACAAACAAGGCGTACAACAGGATAGCTGTGTGTATTGGATGTCGGTTAAGAGCCAGGGTAAACTCAGTTCTTGCATAATTTTGTAACAATATGCACACTGCATTTCATTGTGGCGATTGGCTCTACAATGAAACTCGGTATGACCCTTCAGTTTGCAATAATCGCATATTACAACTTCGTAGAGACTACACGAGTGGATATCCGACGGTGGATATATTCATACATTTTTCCAATTTTCACTCTCTTTACAATCATTCCCCCACTCACTTGCTAATTTGAAGAAATTTTAAATTCTATATGTATTTTTTAATTTGCAATTGTGATTGTACGATACAAACCAAATCATGCATGAGATTTTTCAAACTCGCGTATCCCAGATTAAAGAATTTTCCCTCGGTAGCTTGAGGAGGATTCGGCACTCGCGTAAAGGGGGTCGATACCCCATACGATTTCTTATTTTAAAAAAAAATCGCGCGCGAGCCCAGACGTTGCAACCAATAAGAGTCTGTTACGTACTTGCGCAGATAACAGCGCAAGCAGTGGGCGGCGAAAGGAAGAAAATAATCTGACATTATGAGTGAGTACTGTCCAGTTTCACACTGACTCTGTAGCGCGGTTTCGGCCGCTGATGGTATTCTGGTAAAAATTATTAATGGTAAAAAATATTATGGTAAAAATATGCCGGTGCACTGTGATTTCCGTACGAAAGTGCACATCGCGTATATTTCCAGGTTGGAACTGCGAATGATTGCATTTATTGCTATTTTGTTGGCCGGTCACCGCCAGCGGGTGCATGGATAAAACTTCAATAATCAATTTCTCGAAAACGAAGAAAAACACAACGTTGCTGATTTGTTGTAAAATACATATATGTTGCTAGGTACTAAAAAAAATCTTCTTGATTGTTTAAAAATGATGTAAAAAATATATAGTTAAATAAACAACGAAAATTGTTTTTTGCATTACGTTCATAACATTTTTCACAAAAATTCTCCTCCAATACATTCCGATAACTTTGCATTAACCAAAGTTATACATTTTTGATAAAAAAAGTATTGAAATTATTAATTGCTTATAACGCGGTCAATTTTGCAATTAAAAACATCACTTGGGGCAATATTCTATTTTGCCAAAAGCTACCGATAGGCAAAATTACATCAATTTCTGAGACATGACTGATATTCCTCACGGGGAACGAATCATATAATAAAACATAGTCCATACAAAACAGCTTGATTTAAAAGAAGGCATGAGTGGCAACATAACACTTCTCTTCCCAAAGTTGTAAAAATCCCCAAATTTCTTCCGAAAATCCCCGAATGAGCAGAAATAGTTTGATGTTTTCCGACGAGTTCTTTTTCAAAAATATATTACAAAACTACGTATATTAACAATAACATTTTTTGCCGACATCTTTTGAATTTTAGGTGTGACCCTCCAAAATTTCGAAACAAAATTAAAATCCGAATCGAACCAGAAAATGCCCAAACCGTCGTCGCCGTTCGTAACCGCCCGCAACCGCAACGCCAACCAAATAAAACGTCAACCAACCGAATCCCTCGGATCACAAAAGGCGATGGTGTATCCGCTATGCTCAGCCCCGAGATCCCCTCGGCGCGGCGGGGAATTCCTAATCGCGGTGCCTTTCAGCGGACTCCATCAGGACTTTTCGGAAGCGGCACCTGGCGACGAACTTGATAAGGGCTTTTCGCAAATTCGGTGCCAGGGACGACCTCACCGGGACATTCTAAGAATCCTTTCCCGTCGACTAACTCAGCGAGCACTTCCAAGACGCATTGCTTCATGACGGACTCAAGCAGGACATTATACGCGGTGCCCCGCGAAATCCCTACCAAGGGACGACTAGTCCACCGTCCAACTAAAACTCAATATTCAAACCCCACGACTCCATGGCAATAACACACAAAAAGAAACCCAAACGGAACTGAACCATCCATAAACTCTACGAATATATAGAATAATGCGGATCGATATTAAATCTAGAAAGATTTTGACGAATTGGTATTGGTATTTTCTTCATCAGGCTCGGGTGAACCCCAGAAATCAGCACACTTAGCTGTTTGCCTTTATATGCTATTCCTGATGCTATTCAGGGTTCCGTTGGATAGCCAGCTGCTTTGCAGAATCTCAAAAGTTGTCCGAGATTCCGCTTCCTGACTTCCTCCTTGCTTACAAATGAAGAGTCCAGGTATCTCCTTCGTGTCTCCATCAGTGCAGGGCACTCGCATAGGACGTGAATTGATGATTCCTCCTTGTTTTCATCACATCTAGTGCACATCGGTGAAGGTTTCCTTCCTACGATGTGACTGTGCTTGTTTAAATTTCCATGTCCGGTTAGGATTTCAATGGAGATTCTTATTTCTGTTCTGTTGAATTCGAGCAGTTTTTTACCCCATCGGTCCGCCTGCAGCTCTCCTGCAAGGCTTTTGGTTGTGTTGCATTTTTTGTTTTTGATCCACTCTCTAACCTGTTGAGATTGCATTTGTCTCTCCAGTAGGTTGAGTCCTTCTTGAAATGGCAGTGCCACCCTCCTAGTCAAGTCAGTTCCATTAACTATTCCCGACTTGGCAAGGGTGTCCGCTCTTACATTTCCTTTCCAGCCCATATGGCCAGGTATCCAGGTCAGGCTGAGTTTGTTTCTTTTGGCCAGGTTACGTAGGCAGGTCTTTGTATCTCTGACTAAAGCTGATTTGACGACTGGATTGTCTATCGCTCTCAATGCGGCTTGGCTATCCGAGCATATCCATATCGTTTTATTTGTCACTTCTTTCTCCATGAGGGTCTCGGCACACATGAGGATTGCCGCCACCTCTCCTTGGAAAACAGTGTTAAATTTGTTGAGCTTGAGGGAAAAGTTCTCTCGCAGCTTCGGTCCGCAGTATCCTGCGCCTACACCCTAGTTGGTTTTGGACCCATCTGTGAACCACATCATGCCATTCCTGGGTATTGCTGATTTATTTTTCCAGTCCTCCCTGTTGGGGAAACAAACCTTAAAGTTGTTTTCCCCCCGTGTGGTGTGTCTGGATCTTGTCTTGTGGTTGGTACCACATGTCTCTCAGATTTCCGTGAAAAAGATTGTTGAACCAATCTTGCTTACCTGTCAAGCATCCCAAGCACTTGAGTCTATACACGGTTCTCATGGCTTCGCATTTTACTGCCTGAGCTATGGACGGTACGCCCAAAAGAGACCTCATTGCAGCTATGGGTGTACTCTTCCTTACTGAGCAAATGCCCCTAAGGAACATAGCCTGTACCCTGTTCAATTTTTGTTGAACTTAGGTCTTTTCTGCCCTCTGCCACCAAAGTGGCAAGGCATAGGTAATCCTTGTTAACACAATCTGTTGGTAGATCCAGAGTAGCTGTTTCAGTCCTAGACCCCAACTGTTACCAAGAGCTCTCCTACAATGCCAGAAAGTAGCAATTGCTTTGTGACATTTGTTTTCCAGGTGACCATTCCAGTTTAATTTTTTATCCAGGGTTACTCCAAGATATTTGGTTTCGTTGGCATATGGCACCTGCTTCCCGCCAATCACCATTTCCCTCAGTTTTTTGATCTTATATCTTCTAGAGAAAATGATGACGGCAATTTTTTCCGGTTGTATCGATAGCGCTTTTTCATTGCACCATTTTTCCACAACCCTCAGGGCTTCTTGGACAAGCTCCTGATAAACTTCCTCGTAGTTGCCTCTAGCGAGGATAGCAATATCGTCGCATATCCAATAGCATAGATTCCGCTATCGTTGAGTTTCCTGATCAAGCTATCTGCTACCAGGTTCCAAAGAAGTGGGGACAACACTCCACCTTGAGGACAACCCTCAGAGATCATCCCCTCCACTAGGGTACCCTGCCATTCCGTATAAAGATACCTATTTCTAAGGGTGCTCACAATCCAACTTATGAGTTCCTTGGGCACCCCATGTTCTTCCGCTCCTTTCCGTATTACTTCCACGGAGGTGCGGTTAAAAGCACCCTCAATATCTAGGAAAGGACCGATGCACGTTCCCTTCGTACTGAGTTGCTTCTCTATAAAGCCCGCGGCTGACATAAGTGCCAACTCAGCAGGTTGGCCAGCCTGGTAGGCATAGTGTTCCCCATGAAGAGGTGAGCGTACCAAAGGACCTTCTATAAGATACCTCTCAACCAATCTTTCCAACAATTTTAATAGGAAGGATGTTAGGCTGATCGGTCTGTAGTCCTTTGCCTCCACGTAGTTCCTGTTTCCAACTTTCGGTATAAACGAAACTCGTGATTTCTTCCATTCTGTAGGTGTATAACCAAACGCAATGCACCCCCGAAGAAGTCCAGTCAATGGTCTCAGGATAGCCCCCAGGCCTTCCTGAAGGAGGGCCGGGTATATGCCATCCGGTCCCGGTTACTTGAACGCCTCAAAGGCCATTAGTGCCCTTACAACCTTGTTTGGATTTACAACTTGGGCAGCGATCCCCCAGTGCCTGCCTTTACTCATAGTAGGCTCCTTGGGGGCACCGTTCGATCCCAGTTTAATACTTAGAAAATTGCTTGTCAGCAACCTTTCCAGTGTTTCCTTCGGAGATTTGGCAAACTCGCCATTTTCTGCTTTGATAAATCGTAGTTTACCATCATTTCCTTTGGATAGTATTCTCACGAATTTTGCAGTAGAGGGTATGCTCTCCGTTTCCGAACAGAACTCCCTCCATGCATGTATCTGAGACTCTCTAATCTACCTTTTGTATGCTTTCAACCTGTCCTTGTAAGCCGTCCAGACTTCTGCTATGTCAGCTTTCTTTGCTCGATTAAATAATCTCCTCACCTCCTTTCGGCTACGCTCCAAAGCTGGTCCCCAATTAAGCCTTCCCCTTTTGGGGTTTACTTTCTTGAGTGGGCAATTGGCTTCGAACGATCTCATCACAGCTTTCCTAAGAAAGACCTCTGTGTACTCAGATCGTTTTTCGCTCCATACTTGCCTTTGAAGCCCTTCATCCTGGCTTGCAGACTTTCTCTGAACCTTTGCTAGTTCGTGCTTCTTGGATTTCAGGACCATTTCTCTGCAGGGTTAAACTGTTCCAGTTTGGCCCGAATCAGTTTGTGATCCGAGAGCGAGGGTTCATCAATAACCCTCCACTCCTGGACAGCCTCACGCATGCCTCGGTTGCATAGAGTGAGATCAAGGACCTCTCTTCTGTTTGCCGTTACAAACGTTGGCTCAACTCCCTCGTTCAAAATTTCGAGGTTAGTGGATATTAGGTATTCCATGAGGGCCTCCCCTCTCTCATTTGTGTCGGTGCTCCCCACAGAGTACTGTGAGCATTTGCATCACAACCAATGAGGAGATCAAGGCCCGCATTTGCGCAGTTCCTGACTAACCTAGTTAGCTCCTCCGGGGGAGTTTCCCTATCGTGCGCAAAGTAGGCTGATGCAATCACCAAGCTCCTTTCCCCTATTCCCTGAGAGACTTTGACCGAAGCTAGGTCTCTAGTAGAGAATTCCTGTAGCAGGGCAGCGTCCATGTTTTTAAGAACTACGCATGCCCTCTGCATTTCATGAAGTCCACTGGCGTAGACTGTACCAATTCTACTCAGGCCCCGAATCTGACCTTTGTAGCACCACGGCTCCTGTATTAGTGCCATGGCTGGTTTGGTATGCGTCACTTGCAGGTCCCTCATAAGTTGAGCTGAGGCACCTTTGCAGTGATGTAAGTTAATCTGGAAAATTTCCGCACGACCGTTAGCCATTAGAGCTAACTCGCGCTGGAAGCTCCCGTCGCCGAACTTATCGGGTGTTTAGAGGTTGGCCTGAACACAACCTCTCCTGTCCCCAGATAAGCTCGGTAGCCGCGAGACTCGAGGCGCTTGGCCGAGTCTTCGTCCACGCCGAGAACCAGAAGGGTGCCATGCGGTAACTCCTCCCTACGGTGGACAACAAACGTCCCGACCCTCAACCCAGCATTCTGCCTGTCCAAGATCTTAAGCAGGATGCTAGTCTCCTTCTTGGGTGGTGGCGCGAGTACCGTCATTTTAACTCTCTTGACGAGTTCCTCAGGGAGTACTAGCCTCACCTTTCGGCCCCCATCAAGGGTTATCTGCGGAATTGCTTCCCGCAGCCAACAGGCACTCTCGTCATCCACACAAGCGAAAGTGGCAATTTCCTCCTCTCAGGTGAGACTCCACGAACCTGGGTATGAACCCCCCTTCCGGGATGTCCACAACCCGGTCAATGATGACCCTCCTGAGTTGGTCAAAGACGCCCATCTCGATTCGCTCCCCTACGTCCTCGCCAAAGGCAATCAATACCCTTGGGAGTCCAGCAGCGGCCGTCGAGTATGACATCCTTGTTGCGGATGCTTGTCCCTGACTCTTGGCCTTCTTCCCTCGGGGTTTGGCCATGGGATCTGAAATACTCCTCTCGGCCTTCCTTTTATCCCCAGAAGGAGGACCAATGGACTCTTTAGCGGTTGAGGTCGATCCGGGGTGCTCGTCCAGAGGGGTTCTAGCCCCAGCCACGGAAGATGCCACCTTTTTCTTCCTCGAACCGCTTACTCTCGGTGGAGGACGCTCCGGAAGGGGGAGACCTTCAGCATCCGCCCTTCTCTTCGCCTCCTCGTAAGCTACCCACTTGGACTTTCGCCTCTGTGCGCCGTTCATTCGGATCGGGCTTGGACGAGTGTCTTCCGTCGTACCGGTCTCCATCAGAGCGTCCTTAGTCACATCCGACGTTACCTCCTCGATGCAAGGCACCTGAGGCTCTTGTTTTTTGTTTGTTTGCATCTGTGTATCATCCATATGAGTCCCACGAGAAGCTAGGGAAATAAAGGTCACACCTCGCAGAGCCCCGCGATACGAGGTGAAGGCTATGTACAATGGGAGGTCGCCCGGTATCCCAAGGGCATCGTTAGCGGTACAGCTTCCCCTGTACCACGCATCCCTAGGCACGATAGCTCCCACCTGTGGATTGGGGGATCTATTCTTGGTCACGGCACCTCAGATGTCCTTTGCCCCACCCCCCTCCAGCCCGAAGGTCGAGGTGGGGCTTGAGTTTCTAGCCTCACTCATACCCACAGTCATCGGAGAAGCCCGTTTATAGAGCCCCGAGCCATTCATCGGAGAGCCTGGTTTATAGGGATCCGCATTCTCTCACCACTCACACTGCTATCGACTCAGGACCTCCTGTATGGTGTT
The DNA here is from genome assembly GCA_030407085.1 of Trichopria drosophilae. NCBI lineage: Eukaryota > Metazoa > Arthropoda > Insecta > Hymenoptera > Diapriidae > Trichopria > Trichopria drosophilae. Next base: position 73,747,332 of record CM059582.1, on the reverse strand, counting down.
TGTTAAGCCCCCCCCCCCCACGACAAGGTGATAGGAACCAAACGGGGGGGTTTATTTTGACGAAGAATTTAATAAAAATGTGGGTTGCCCCTTAAGGGCCGAGAGCCGTCGAAGTAAAAGAATGCAAAAAAAAAAAATACGAGACGCACCTCCGCAGTGGGCGCCCGTAGCATACGCCAAATAATAGGCGAGAATACCCTTGTTTCGTAATCAAGTGAAAACAGGGAGTGACACGCCAATAAAACACTCGGTTGCACGGTTCAGGTTAATTTATTATTGTTTTAGAAACGGAGCGACAAAATCGTTGATGGCGATATCCGATACGCTAAAACTCACGCGGGACGCCCGACCAAAATTATGGATATACGACTTGGAGAACAATATGCGACTCACAGAACTCTCGAACACAAATTCAATTCCACTAGAACCGATTGAGAGGGTGACTTTTCGTACCCGCAAAAGCGGCAAGGACCATCCACAGTACTTTCCCTGTTTGTCGCTTTATTCGATCTTCCCTTTTATGTAAACCTCTGGTCATCTCGATTGATTTTTCGAATACGCACTGCTTAGACATGCCTCCACGGAAACTGCGCTCACCAGCACATGAACACTTAGCCGTGGGTGATCCGTTGTCTCACAAATTCAACGCCATATTTCGAATGGTTATTATTTAGATCCCTGGTCAATTCAGGGTGTAACGTACGCTGATGGGAACACGTGCAAATCCAGGCAAACAGAACTCTTGTTGGACTTCTCCTCAACCACCCTGTTTATACTCTACCGTCTACAATGATACTCCACTCGTGATGCAGCCCGATAGACCTTCGGACGGAATACTGCCTGATGGTGGCCCTGCAGCCGTATTTATACGGTTTGCGACTACGTTCCCCACTCGCAAAGTAGCCATTGTCCCCCTGGTTTGAACGATAGTCTATGATGATGTACCCTCTGAGGAGACTCGTACCTTGTTCGGGAGAATCGTCCCTGGCCATTGTCTCCTAGAGAGGCAACCCCTCCGCGATTCCTGTGAGGTAGGTAATCAATTTTATCAGTGTACTGAAAATAATACAATTTATAGTATATTATTTATATACTATTGAATATCTAGTCAATTTTACGTTGGCGGGTGGGGGACATCATCCCCCGCCAGGTCTCGACTCTTTGCGATGTGCTCTGGTTTGACGACTACCATATCTCCCCAGGTATTTCCTTTTGGCGGCAATCTTACGTTGGCGGAGGGAACAGCATCCCGCGCCAGGTCTCGTCTCTTTGCCATATGCTCTGGTTTGACGACTACCATGTCTCACCAAGCATTTCCTTTTGGCTCCTTACCTACCCCGACGGGGGACCACACATGGTGCGGAGCAGGAGGGTGCTGGTGACCTCGATACTTAAAGGTCATAGCCCAATCCCTATTCATTGGACCCCCCATTTAGCGCGCGTAATTCGCACCTAGCTCCTCGTGCACCAAAACTATGGTCTAGCCAGTGCAAAGATGATAGCCACGACACCCTATAGGTTGGCCTACCCCATAACGCACGATATTGCCCGCCCAAGCACTGACCAGAACACCTACTCTCGCCGTTGCAAGACTCGACCTTAACCATTGCACATAATACGGTAAACCTTAGAGTAAACGTAATTTGGGCCTGTCGGCGACATAGGGTTTTAATCCCCCTGAACAGTGGTTCAAGGACGACCGCCCATGTAAAATCGGACTTCTTAGACTAGTATGAAAATCCCTCTGACCAAGGAAAAGGTGGTGGCAATCATATTTTATAATCAATACTTTAATCTCTTTGGAGAATTATCACAGAAAAGGATAGTTAAATTTATCTTTAATTAAGTAACATTATTCCCTCTGAGCGAATCAAAGGCAGTTGCAACGTTACCTTTATTTGTATTGTTTGTTAATCTCTTTGAATAGTTATCGAAGACGAGACCGGCTATGTTATTCTTAATTAAGTAACATTATTCCCTCTGGGGGATAGCAATGTTACTTTTCTTTAAACTATTTATTAATCTCCTTGGAGAATGATCAAAGACGAGAACAATTAAATTTAATCTGATTAATTACGTCTACAACGTAAGCTCTGTTTACAATTATTGCCGAGAAATGAAACTGCATAATAGTATTTGCACTGAGAAACACAATATATTTATGAAATTACCAGAACGAAACCTTCTAGGAAAACAAATAACGTGCGTAAAATATACCCGTTCTCGGTGTTCTAACTTTCTTAATTGATTAAGCCGAATACGAAAACCGTTTCCAAATAACAAAACTAAATAAATAAATAATACTCCGTATTAAATAAATGTTAGATAAATGATAGTATTCACAAAGAATTTAATTAATGAAAGCTGCTTTTGAATCTCTTTAATTACTAAATCATTTGGTAGCCCGTTTAGTGTTACCCCTTTTCGCAAAAAAAAGATTTTTACTTAATTTAGCTTACTATAACTTACTTTAGCTTACTCTACCTTAATTTAACTTACTTCAATTTACTCTAGTTTAATTTAACTTACTTTAATTTACCCTAACTTAATTTAACGAAATTTAACTTAAATTATCTTACTTTAACTTAATTCGTGGATGTCTACTTAACCTAACGTAACGTTTTACGACTCCAGAATCTCATCAATCAGAACGCAATATAGGATATCTAAAAAATTAGCGCCTTCACAGCAGTCCCCCTTATATAAAATAATATCCTTATTCCCTGGATAAAGCCTCCCGGCAAGACAAAGTCTATGATTTCTAGGGCACTCCGGCCGCCATTGCTTACGATCAAAAAACCAAAATTCAAAACACCATACGACACGTCACTGTAAAATTAGAGCTTCGAACAGCGGTCCCCCCTTATAGTCATCGTTATCGTTCTCCAAATAAAGCCTCCCGACAAGACAAGGTCTATGATGCAAAAACGCCTACCGCCACGGAATTTCCGTGATAGTCACAATTTTCTCACAACAAAAAAAGCAATGAGATTATAAGTCTAGCGCCATCATAGCAGTCCCCCTATAAAAATATCATTGACCCTCAGATAAAGCCTCCCAGCAAGACAGTCTGTATATTACAAAAATTAGCGCCAGGAACGATAGTCCCCCCTATTTACCCCACTGATATGACCCCCGCGACCAACAGTACCGAAAAAATTAGCGCCAGTCCTCCCATTATAGGTCCTGCAGCATTTCTTCGGATTGATTCTCGCGCACATCCGCAGCGTGTTGCCACGTTACATACGATCGCAAATTTTCTGACAGGAACTAAATCAAAATCGTATGAAAAGAAGTAGGCATCATTCATGCTAGACATAAAACAATAAATAAAACTATGCTTTATACGCTAATGGTAAACAGGGAAAATGTAAATTTTAATATAAAACGCGTACAACAATAAGATTAAAAATAAAACAGGAACATAGAAATTATTCTTCGATACAATGTAGTATACGTTGTTGTCGACTTACTCTCCCTAAGAGGACGAATATCAATTGTTGGTAAGATTAGGACACCGATTTTGTTAAGTTAACATGTGTACAACTGTAACAACATTTTATATATTTCGTAGTCGTGGTGCGCCTCCGCCCGCCCCGCCGCTCCCGAGTCGGCAGCCAGTCGTCATCCGACACTCCGTCGCTCGACGACTCCCTTATTGTTGGGAGGACCTCCGCACGGTGACCGAATTCTCAAAAGTCGTCTATCAACCTAATATCTCCGGTTAGAATTGACAGAAATTAATGAAACTAGGATGAAATTAAAGATAATTGCTGTTAGAATAACAAAAAACTATAAAGAAAAGTAAACTTTCTTATAAAAGTAAATATCATATTTTCGAAGATCACCACTAGCGAGTGAGAATCTTATTTGACACACATTTTTCTTTGATTAAAAAATAGCTCACATAGTATACACTTACCTTAAATAAACTACTACTACTTACCTAGAAATAACCCAGAGGAACTGTTTCTGGTAAATACTTGCCCAATAAGCAAAAAAATAATAACATCGCATTAAGAAAGAGGTAAATGATAAATAAACGAAAATATGACAATTATATTTATGAAAACTGCAAATCGAACGTATTTACAATATATAATTTTCTTCATCGCTTTCGGAATCTTCATCTCAAAAATTTTCTTCATTGATTTGGACGGTCGAACTGAAATGAATACTTTCAGTTAACACAATAATGTCTACGCTTATTCCTTAAATATATTGTATAGTACAGTTGCCACATTTCTAAATATCAAACTACTTTGTCGCATTTATTTTATTATTTTAAACTGTTGAATTGTTTACTTAGTTCATACAAAATAATGCATTATGATTATGGTATGACATTTTTTGACCTACTGTTAACGAAGGGCATGTTATTAAAAAGTGTGAAATGGTCTCTGTTATGAAAAAATCACATGGAAATGGACACATACGGTTTTCTGTGCATACCATCTCAAAGAACTCAGTACCTGCACGTACTTTTTACATCTGAATAGGTCAAAAACTACGAATCTAAAGCAAAAAGTTGGTTATTACCAATTATAAATTTTATAACTACAAAATAGTAAAAATAACTACTAATTTATCAGTAAAATTCAACTAATCTAAAAGTAGAAATTGACTTTTTTATTTTAGTGCTGTTTAGAATTTGTTATAAATCAATAGTTTGACATCATGTATTAGTAAAAATTATTACTAATTGAGTTACTCACCCACTTTTCTCTTTTTAATTAGTAGTTTTCAACTAATTCAAATTTAGAGAGTACATATATCCTGTCTCGTAAACAAATTCTCACAATGTCAATTATTCAATATTTCTTTACGAGAAAAGTATTGGAATCCTGGTTTATTGACAATCGGGAAATAAAGGGACTAAAAGCATTAAAACTAATTATAAGTACCTTATTACATCTTAGTTGACTTTTTTATGAAATTTTTATTATGATTATCACAGGCCTCTTTCAGATGATTAATGGAAGAAAGTAAAACAAACATATTCGTCCAAATATCAGGAATTTATATGTTTTTTTTTTGACACACAGAAAGCAAAACTAAAGAATGTCGTAAAATCATCTTTCCGTCTTTGATGTAAGTAAAAATATAAATTTTCCCAGCATCTTTGCAACAATTCCGAATTGTGCGGGCCAAGTGCCTGACTTCAGAAACAAAACCGCTGGGAAAATTTCATGGTTGCATATTCCATCAATTTGCTTCTAAAAAGCAAATTGGTTCATGATAAGGCCACCTATTATCATTAATTACTGTAAAGTAATAGTATGAGCATAAGAAATGTAATAAATTATGAAGAATGTAGTGTTTATCATGTACTGAAAAATAACAAAAAAAAAAAATTGTAATTATCATGGTTAATCTATTAAATAACTAAACTTGTTTCCGTTTCTTTAAGTTTTATGTAGAATGCATAAAACTGATTACTACTTTAATTTTGATTGTGGTATTGACAGAAAAATAATTTATTAATGCTTTTACGAAGTACTATATAATTTCGCTCACTCTACTTTAATATAATATTGCATCTTGATTGTTATGTTTGTAGTTTTTTATTTGAATTTGTTTGTCCTTTCCTTAGAGTAGATATTTGAAATTTGTGGATCCGTTAAATAAATTGCCCGATTGAACACATCCAAAATTCGATCTTTCCTGCTGGTTTGGCGGGCATGGGGTACCATGTTTTTTCGGTAATGTTTATGCCAAGACTCAAGTGAGTCTTCGGCATAATATGCAAGGGGTAATGGCAGGATTTTTGCTATTTCACAACCATGGAGAAGAAATGTATGCATTGTTGGGTTCATGTGGGCCCATGGATAATCTTTGAAATGCATCATGTATGTTTTTCTTGACAATTCCTCCACCAGATTTAATTTTATTTTTTTTTTACATTTATGGAGTGATAAAATAAATGCGATATTGTCCACAAATGTTGCATTCAGTTCCAATGATTCTGCAAATTTCAGAGGATTCTCAAAACATTTTCAGGCCAGATTACCCGTGTTGGTAGTTCCATGGCCTTGTAGAACTTGGTCGACTCTTATAGCAAATGAGTCATGCAGTCTTCTCTGTACTACCTCTTTTCTTTCGTTAAATTTCTCTGAAATATTAAAATATAATGAAATATTTATATATTACAACCAGATGTATAAAGTCTGTCAAAGTATTGAATTTGGTTCGCTTCGATTTCCCGACTTTCATACGTTCGAACATTATATTATGTGAGGGGTCACAATCAAACGACGTCGTCTTGGTACTTTTACGAAATATATTTTTCGGCTTTAATTACGGATACAGGAATCTCGTTCGTCAGGACGCTCAAGGTGCGCGACGCGTTCTTTTTCGTGGTTCGCGCGGAAGTCTCTCGAGTCTAGTCTCCTTCTTCTAGCTTACGTCACCGGAAATGTAACACCTGTCGCCCTCTACACCTACCTAACCCTTACAATTCGTTCATCAATAGACTGTCCCGGACTATTCCTAAACTAGATTTTCTCGGTGTCGTCAAATTCCTTACATCCAGTCTCGTTCTGATTCTGATTCAGAATCTCGTTTGGACGCCAAGGCTTCAGGTTTGCGGCTTCCCAAACGCCACTATATGACCTCTGACTAACTTGATGGTTCTCAATATCACCTTTCACGTATCTATCTCCCCGTAGCACCTTTTTTACGCGATACGGCCCCTTGTATTTCGGAATTAATTTTCTTGGTGCTCCTGGCGTACAATCGAAATTCTTCACCATCACATAATCATCGATCTGATATTTTCGAGCTTCCTTATGTTTACTATCAAAATACTTCTTATTATAAGCTTGCACCTTGCTTATCTTCGAGGCAGCTTCCGCTCGCATTGTTTCGAACCCTCGATCTGCATTCCGATCGCGCTCTACAGATTGCCTAACTACATCAATTTTTTTCTCTCGCTGATTTATCCCGAATAAAAGCTTACACGGGGTCGGTCCCGTACTTTTACTAACACTATTATTTAACGCGTATTCTACATCTTCAAGAACCTTATACCAGTATATCCCGGCATTGTCGTCTCGCAATTCCCCTAACATCGGTCCGAGAGCCCTATTCACGCGCTCCACTTGTCCGTTAGCTTTCGGGGGTGCAGTCGCAATTTCGGAGTGTTCAATCTCATTTTCCTTTAAAAACTCGTCAAATTATTCCGAGTGAAAAGCTGGACCCCTGTCGGATACGATAACCTTCGGTCGACTGTAGCTCGCAAAATATCGCTTTAAATGTTCGATTACCTCCCTACTAGCGGTAGTTTTCGTCGGAAAAAGTCTCGTGAACTTCGTGATAGAATCTATCACTACGAGTATGTGTTGTTTGATCAGTCTATTTTTATCGATAGGTCCATAATGGTCTACATACAACGTTTTGAATGGTATATTCGCCCTTACAACCGTGTGCAATTGACCTTCTCCTTTGCCCGTCACTGAATTGAATGCGAAACATTTTGCACATGGGCCTGTACCGTTTCCTTCATTCTCGGGAACCAATACGTACTTCTTATTGCTTCACACGTTTTATCTACCGACCAATGACCCATCTCGTCGTGATACTTCCTTAACACGTGGTCTGTCATTTCTTCTGGTACATAAAACAATAAATTCTCGCCATTTTTGCGATACAATAGTCCGTTACGCATTTCAAAAAAGTGATGCTCCTGTTTTTCCAGCTTCACTTTTAAATCTTTAATTTTGGGATCTCGATTCTGACTTATTATCAAATTTGTCTCGAATGGATTATCCTCGCCAACAAGGATCTCTGCTGCCCGACTAAGCGCATCGGCATGCTGCATTTTATTCCCCGCACGATGCTCAACCCCATAATCGTAATTTTGCAACCCGAGAGCCCATCGTGCAATTCGCGGATTGATATCCCTTTTGTCGAGTGTCATCCTCAACGAATTACAATCGGTTATGATCTTAAACTTAATCTCCTGTACATAGATTCGGAACCGCCGTAACGCGTAAATGATCGACGGCGTTTCTAATTCGAAACTATGATATTTACTCTCTGTCGTACTCGTTCGTTTCGAAAAATACATAACCGGATGGAACTTCTTATCCTCTTTTCGCTGCATCAATACCGCTCCGAATCCGATCGAGCTAGCGTCGCAATGCAACTCTGTTTCGTGGTGGGGGTTATACAGGCTCAAAACAGGAGCCTCAACTAATTTGCTTTTTAATACATTAAACGCGTTCATCTCCGCATCTTCGAACTTAAAATTTACATCCTTGCGCACTAAATCGTATAACGGTTTCGCTATTGCCGAAAATCCTTCCACGAATTTCCTGAAATACGAGCATAGTCCTAAAAATCTATGTACACTTTTTACATCGCGACGTATCGGATACTCCTTTACCGCAACCAAACCCTGCTCGGTAGGTTTAATACCTTTTCTCGACACACAATATCCTAAAAACTCTACCTCCGTCAACAAGAAAGCGCATTTTTCTAACCTTAATTCTAAACAATTTTCGACTAGTGTTGTAAGTAATTCTTCCAAGACTTCCAAATGGCGTTCCACCGTATCTGTTGCTGTCAGAAAATCATCCATGTACGCTACTAAAATATCATCTTTTATAAACTGATTCAGTACAGTATTAATCCACTTTTGAAAAACTGTCGATGCAGTCTTAAGACCAAATGGCATTTTTAAAAACTCAAAAGCGCCTAAAGGCGTTACAAATGCTGTATACTTAATCGAATCTTTGGCAACTGTGATATGGTGGAATCCATCTTTCAAATCTAATTTCGAAAAATAGTTTTTTCCTTCTAGCGCATCGAGCTGATCTTCTATCAACGGGAGTGGATTATTATCTCGCAACACGTATTTGTTTAGACTTCGATAATCCACGCAGACTCTAACTGCACCGGTTTTTTTTCTTGACTAGAACTATCGGCGAGGCATACTCCGAACTACTAGGCCTGATTATGCCATCTTTCCTCCACTGTTCCAGGACATTTGCCACTTGTTCTTTTTCTACATATAACAATCACCGCGGCGCATAATGAAACGGACTGTGTTCCTGCAGAATTAATGACATTTCCGCCCTATTCTTTGGCTCCGCCGGTCAGTTCTTTTGAATATAAACGGTTCGAAATAGCAATTTGACTTTCTCCTGTACTGATAACAAAACTTCCGGATTTACGAAAACATCCCCACCTTCGTCCCTTTCGCGTCTATTAGCCGAAGTGTCGATGCTCATAATTTCCGAAAAACTCTCATCATCGCGCAACGTCTGAATAAAATCAAACTTAAGCATTTTCAACGCGTCCCTTCCCAATACGACCGATGAACCCATCGTACCGTCGGGCACAACCAAAAGACTAAGGTTAGCTACCGCGCGCATCTGTGTTTGAATTTCGACGATTACAGTTCCCAACACTTCCAATACGCTTCCATTAATTCCTTGAAATTTACCATTCAACCCGTCATCATTTCCCATCGTGTTTATCGCATCATTCGGTACGCACTTTACTTTAATAAAACTAACCGGACTACCCGTATCTAATAACGTTCGAAGACAGACCGAATTTTCCCGATTTCCTACGTGAAATACATAATCAACATTTTTTGAAAATTTATCGTCTATTTGGGCTTCGCTGACGTTCGTGATCTGCTGTCGGTTCGCTCCGCTACTTGTCGTCGTCTTCGGGCAATCCCTCGAAAAGTGATCTCTTGCTCCACAGGTGAAACATGATCCTCGAGGATTTTTTGGACAATCCCTCTTCAAATGTCCTTCTTGGTTACATCGAAAACATCGGATCAGCTGTTTGGCTGGCACCACTCCGTCTTTACTGATTTTCACACTTTCCGTTCCAGGTCCCTTCGACCCGTGCGCTTTCTTGAAGTTTTTCGAGAGACTAATAGTCTCAAATGCTTCCAACATCACACCGCTCGAATCGAATTTTTGAAGTCGTGCCTGATTTCGCAATTGCACATCTGAAATGCCTTCGATCAGATATTCAAGCAAAGGTCCTCAGCAAAGAAGATACTCAGCAAAGGTCTCTTGAAAATGCCATAGCCTCATCTCGAATTGTTTCCGCAAAACCAATTTACTCGTTTTATGTTTGTACATTCTGTCCATTTCTTCAAGTAATTTTTTCGAAGTAAACTCCAAAAAATCTGGTCTTGAATAAAACCACTTGTGCGCATTCTCGATCACGTTTGAACTAATTGAAATCTTCATCGAATCGTCGTCAAACTTATACGTTGTTCTTAATAGATTCAACTGTTTTTTCCAATTTTCATATGTACCCTCCGTACCGTTGAATTCCGCGAGCAAACTGGAAACAGCTTTCACGTCAAATCGCAATCGATTTTCGGATGACGCGGGAACTGCGCCATCTACCGGAAAAGTTCTACGTAGCAACTCTATTTCCCTTCGAGAAATTTCCAACTCGCGCTGCATGAGCGCTCGTTCCCTCTCCAAAAGTTGAATTTCTCGCTGAGCCTGTTCGAGCGCCGTCGAGTCTCTCCGTCCTCGTTGCTCTCCAAGTCCCTCGTCGACACTGTTAGTAGGGCTCCCCTCTCCTACGTCCCGATTCTCTGGCACCGAGAGATTTTCCCCTCTCGTCGAATCCTCCCTCCAGGCCCCCGTTGGATCCACCGACATAAGTTTCGCTATCAACTCGTTTTTCGTTCCGGTCGTTGACAACGCCCTCTCGTGAAGCTTGGCCTTCAACTCAATCACCGTAAATTCATGGACTTCCCTAGCCGCCATCTTGTCACCAATTTTTCAGCCATTTTCTGCGCTTTTCCACGTTTCCAGACAAAGGGAATTCTTTCGTTTTTAGGGTCTTCTGTGTGTTCGATTTTATTCGTGCGACACGACCAAAATGTTTTTTATTCGCGAACCAATTGCGTCTTTACCGACACCTCAAAATGCTTGTTTTTTTCAGGTTTTCCTTCCTGCACGACGTTCCTTCACGGATCAAACACTACACTTTTCCACTGCTCGGCTAAACCACCGCAGCAGCTCACACAAATCGAATTTGCACTATGCACTTTCCGGCTTGCTCTTCACCGAGCTTTTGCCACCGCTTTACCGTGCCGAATTCCGAATTCACTTCCCCGTAGTGCCGGTACCGATCTACGAACGTGCAGGTACCGACGCCATAATTCGCGCGAACGCGTTTTCGTTCACGGCGCCGATTGAATTTTCGTCGCGAGCGCGATATCACAAAGACCCATCCCACTTCTGATAGTTTGTGAAACATTTTATTTCGCAATGCAAAAGACCAACTCCAAAATGTAATGACGATTCATTTGCCACAAAATTCTCAACAGGGGTCCAAAAATTGTGCGAACTTGCTGTGCACATTGGGCACCTTGCAGTCGCGTTATTGTTGACAAGTATATTGACGCACTTTCCGTCAAATAATGTTTTCGAAATTATCCATTCTACCGCCGCAATTTTTCAGTTGCTCGTGGAGAATGAATGAGGTTGCAGATTATTAATTTCCTCATCCAATGGGCTGTATTCATTTTTAATAGCCGTAACGACTTCTTTTTCAAATGCTATTCGAATTGGACGGCAATACCGAATGCTCTGAGGTATAGGATTTACCCATTCGTGTGTTTTAGAATCGCGTATTCTTAAAAAAAATAATTAGAAAATGACTAACGAAAAGCGAATTATGAGTGCTTAAATTTACGTTTTCTTGACTCTGATACTTCTGATGGGGATTAAGATGCCCAGCAGAACTATCGAACGTGTAGTTGCAGTTTCTGCAAATGTTCCTCACCCCAATCAGAAGCAACAGAATTGATTATCCATTCGGCGGTTTTATTTAAAAGACTTTGAAGAGATATAGAAACCTGTGTCTCGGACACTCTGTATTCAGTTTCATCTACTTTGCAGTCTTTCATAGCATCAAGTATTTATTCATATGACGGATAAATTGGGCTACCTTTAGATTTACTGTCTTTCACCACAGATTTATACGTACTTCTTGTATAATTATTCTCGAGATAAAAGGCTAATGCGCTTTCTTTAGTATGCTGCGGTCTAATCACTTCATTCGTTGGATTTTCTTGGGGACTTTCGGAGCGGGTTTGCCTGTGTCGATGAATGCGCAGTGCTAATTCTACAATACTAGCATCACTTTCAGCTATTTTTAATAATTCATCTGTACGCTTATACTTCGTACTTCTGGAAGCCGTATCATTGGCGACACGTTTCCTGCCACTATTTACACGTATTCGTGGTACCTTTCTTGGTCGGCCACCTTTTTCTCCCGTTTATTTCTTACCCATGCTAAAGTAACAAAACGCACTGTTTTCTTAACAATGTACTTAATAGATTTTAAAAGTTAATGAAAACTTTGACGTTCGGAATAGAAAGTCTATAGGAGAAGGTGGGCAAAACGTACGAAAAAGTAATTCCCGTTAGCGGAAAATCAACCGAACAAACCGTTTCATTTAACCCCCAGAAGTCTTCGTAGGACCTTCAGGAATGACGAAATAATGATTGCGCGGAGAACATTTTTGAACAGTATTTAAATCATACTTTCTGAAAGCCGGTTTTAAGAAAGGTGGGTCAAAACCGGGTAATACTAAAGAAGTATATAAAACATGAAATAATTTTTTCGTAAAAGGGCGTTTTAACTTTCCTTCATCTGTAGGGTAAATAAGCCTAACGATCATAATTTGCAAGGTTCAATTTTATTAACAAACTTACAATACGAGGAACGGGTAACATGCAATGTCACAAACAGTTTTAGGCCTACTTTATTTTTCATAAATTTTACCTAAAATATAAAATATTAAGTCTAACGGAAATTGACGAATCGATTGTAAATTACCAAGAAACTATTTTTAACAATGTACTGAATGTTCGAACGAAAATATGTTGGAACGGATAAAAATTGGCACTATTCGAATTTTTGTGTTAGCATTCATTAGGTTAGGTTATGTTGCCGTCATCATTTCCAGCAACATACCCTCTCGTGTCCTTATCGTCGTGTACTTACAAATAAACATACAGATTCGTCAGATTTACAAATGTTGTTTAGAAAAAACGTATGGTTAAAATAGGCATACCTGTAACTATGTTAGTCCAATATTAGCTGAGATAACCATGATTATGTTTGTACTCTGATCGAATTTCTTTAGTGTAGGAGATTTTAATACAATGTCTTTTAACCCGTAATAAATACATTTTAAAAGATTAATATTTTGTTTAGTAATATGCAAGATTTTAGTGGTTGCAATATTTCTTTTACGGGCAATAAGAAACCGTTTTAATAGACAAGGGATTGTAACTGGTAAAATACACTTTTGTCAGTACAGTTACTGTTATGACCAAACTAATAGTTAATACTAATGTTTATTCAAATATCAGCTATGCAAGCTAATAAAGTTATCAATTGCTGCGAACGATTTGTGCAAATCAACTGTGACACGATATCAACGTAAATACTTTTATGTTCACTGACAGAAGCGGTTACTAACCATTAAAAGAAACGTTCTATTTAAAACGGTTCTTATAATCACTACTATATATTTATTTCCTATAGGAAACTTTCCTATTAACCACTAATATAATCGTTTCTTAAGACGCGAGGGTGAACATAACCTTAACCCTACATGTGAACAAGCTCGAACTGCCATAAACCGTTATCTCGTATATAAATTGACGGGTTATTAAACACAAGAAATCAGTTTGCTAACCACTAATAAACGTTCTTTTACTCGTTAAAACATTCCTTTAAAAATATCTGTATGCTAAGGGCAACTAAACTAGATTGCTGTCGCAACTCTTACTAAACCGTATGTTAACGGTTACAAGAATTCTTATAACCCATTCTCTCAGTGTAAGTGAGGTTGTGGTGACGAAGTCGTTATGAGTTATAACATTCTCTACATTAACAATGGAAATGGCATTGTTTCTTTATTTTGCATTCAAAATAAACATCAATTTTCGGCCGGGGAACAAAGTTCCGAAAACCAACACACCGAAAGGCCAAAATTTCAATATACCACGACTCCAGCGTTATTTTCGTCACTTTGTCGTTGAAAATTTGGCAAAATGAAAGCAAATTGAAATCCCTTGGACTCACACAATATCGAAATTTTAGCCTTTCGGGGTTTTGTTTTCCGGAATTTAGTCGGCGTGATTCTTAGTCCGCCCGAACTGAACGTTGCGAAGGACCCGAGTTCGAATCCCCGTCCTGCAATTTTCTCTGCTTATGTCCAGTGTGGAATAACCGGGGAACTTTGCTGGGCGAAGGTACGAATTTGGGACCGCTGCCGACCCCCGTCGGCAGTCATAGGTACCGTCAGCGTCTTATCCGCGGTCGGTACGTCGTGGGTCTTATCTCGGATAAAGAGGGGATAAGCCCCGCGTCGTACTCGCTAAGGCACAGACCGCCGAATCTGCTGGTGGTACCGATATTGGGGTAGGGGGGACTGGCTCTGGGTGGGTGTTGTGTTGTATATGCCTAGTTCTGTCATTGTACTATCTGTCTCTGTCCTGTACCTCACCACCCGAGAGCCGACCCGCAAATAGAAAAATCGTCATTAACGCGGGGGAAAATAACCTGTCCTTTGTCCTTTTTTGTTTTCCGGAATTTTGTTCCCCGGCACAATTTTCAGTTTTGTTGAGGATAAGGGTGGCTCTTGATAAAGTAGCACAAATAGATTTTTATTTTGAGCCTGAAAAGGCAACAATTTATTAAGAGACAATTTATTTAGTTTTCAATTTCAAATACACTCGCGAGGGACACGAGGCGTCGTTTTTGGTATGGCGGATTTCGAGTTTAGCGTCCCTATCTAATTTGATTCACGCCGTTAATCCTAAGCTCGCGCGACCTTACTTATTAAGATAATAAAAATGTTCAGATCACCAATTGCAATATTTTAATGCTTGATTTGGATGCTTTTGATTCAGAGTATCGACCGCGCGCGGATATCAGAAGAGTCTCGCTTCGCTAGACGGAAGGAGCTTTCTTTCCAGACTAAGTAACTTTCGGAAGCGTCGGATTGAAAAACAATTCAGAACGTGAGTCGCTATCAATGTGTACATCACTCATACACTTCCGCGGTGGCGACGAACACCGAGTTTAAACAAGTGACGTCACGAATGAAGAACCGCGAACATTAAATATTGAGTTGTACTTTTCGCAGTCGAATAATTTTCAATTTCTAATTGGAACAACCGCCCCCTCGTATTGGACGCTCCAATATGAATGAACCATCATTGATGAACTACTCAATCAGACGCTTTAACAATTTTAGCACTCGTTGAATTATAAACAGTAAAACTTAACTTAAGGATTACAACGTATTTAAAACTATGGCACCGCCCGCCCTGAGCAAATGATAAGACACGAGTTACTCTAATGACAGAGTTGAATTGCCCGCCCTGATTCAAAAACTTACGACTCAGGGAAAGGTTCCGTCGGTAACTTACACAACTGTGTTACCGGTCGTTGATACGACGAACGCGCGGTTTTAACATCGACGACTCGGACCCGTTCATCCGAGCCAGGATATGTCCGAGTTACACGTGCCAATTCCCATTTCGTGGGCCCAAGCAGCGGATTCTTAACGATCACGATGTCGTTTACATTTATATTGCCGCGTGGCGTCCGCCAGTTATGTCTCTGTTGCAGGGTATGCAAATAATCCTGTGACCAAATCCGCCAAAAGCCCTCAACCATATGACGAACACGCTGCCATCGAGATATACAATTTTCGGATTTGTCACGCACGGATGGCTCAGGTACGCCCACTAGTGGAGCACCGATCAGGAAATGGCCCGGAGTTAAGGCCAAAGAATCGGAAGGGTCATCAGTCATAGGCCAAATCGGCCTAGAGTTCAGGCAAGCCTCTACTTGAGTCAGGAACGTGGTCATCTCCTCATAAGAAAGGGTCTTGTCACCAATCATGCGGCGTAGGTGGTGTTTACAACTTTTGACCCCGGCCTCCCAGATTCCGCCATGGTGGGGAACAGCAGGAGGTATAAATTCCCATTTTACCTCATGGATCTCCATATGTGCCAGTAACTTTGGATCGCTTTTCAATACACGAAAAGTATTGCGAAGTTCGCGATCAGCACCTTGAAAATGGGTGCCGTTATCGCTCATAACGGTGCTAGGTAAGCCTCTTCTTGAAACAAACCTCTTGAACACAGCCAAAAACCATTCAGAGCTATACCCTAGTACTAGCTCCAAATGGATTGCTCGGGTACACAGGCAGACAAATACGGCAATGTAAGATTTATGAGACTTTTGCCCACGGCCTTCGACTGCAAGCACCTGGAGGGGACCAGTATAGTCCACGCCACAGTGGGTAAAGGGTCTTGAAGGACTTACGCGACGCTCAGGCAGATTACCCATTAGTTGGGTCACGGGCGTCGCGCGAGCACGTGCACACGAGACACATTGGTTGATGGACGTTTTGACCATGGTACGAGCCTGAAGAATCCAGTATTATTGTCAGCTGAAGCCCACCGTGAAGGCATAGCAAATGGGTATGCCGTATTACCAGATAGTTTATGCGAT
Organism: Trichopria drosophilae; assembly: GCA_030407085.1. Lineage (NCBI taxonomy): Eukaryota > Metazoa > Arthropoda > Insecta > Hymenoptera > Diapriidae > Trichopria > Trichopria drosophilae. The sequence goes on along the minus strand of CM059582.1, from coordinate 73,730,796 downwards.
GAGGCGGCAGAATGATCGGATGCTGCTCATCGTATGATAGTGCCGAGTTACATAATCTCCCACCTACCCGTAAGATGCCAACCGAGTCAATGAAGGGGTTTAGTGATGAAATGCGACTCCGAGAATGTAAAGATCGTGACTGTGCGAGTTCTTATAACTCATTGTGAAATGCAGAACGTTGTACACACTGAATCCGCACTGAACGTTGTACAAATGAAAGTTGCGAGCTTCTGCTATCTCGCTTGAAAATTGGTACTGTTTGGTCATGTGGGGCCTACAGTGTCGAACGAAACGTAGAACGTACATGGTTACGCGCAAGAGTCGAGGCCATAACGAGATCTTTTCCGGAAGGTCCCACTCTTCACTGGCAACTTGCACATGTAACACTGTAGCACGCCGCGAGATTTCGTCATCAGTAGTAACTATTGTGGGGTTTCTTGGCCACTCAGATGGTTCAAGCGATAACCATTTCGGCCCTGTCCACCATAATGGATGATCAACTAGTTCAGCACCAGATATTCCCCTAGAAGCTATGTCTGCGGGATTGTCGACGCTGGGAACATGTCTCCACATTGCTGAGGGCAATCCGGTTTGGATATCTGACACCCGGTTAGCCACAAATGTCTTCCACCTTGACGCGTGTTGGTTGAGCCAACTTAGAACCACCGTGGAGTCCGTCCAGCAATAGAGAGATACATTCTCGCCCAACAGTGTGTACGGAAGGGAAATCATCAGCTTGACGAGTAGGAACGTTCCGCAAAGTTCCAGACGGGGTATGCTCTGCTTTCTAATTGGGGCTACCTTTGTTTTACTGATCAATAGTGAAACTACGGGAGGGTCCGGAGAATGAAACACGCGAATGTAAATAACGGCGGCGTACGCACGCTCCGATGCGTCGGCGAAACCGTGGAGGTCCCAGAGAGGACGAGTGCTACACTGGCTGGTCCACCTAGGGATTGAAACATGAGACAGTTTTCTGAGGTCGCGACAGTAAGAACACCACTGAGACGCCAAATCGGCTGATAAGGGATCGTCCCAATCGCACTTCCGAAGCCATAATTCTTGCATGAGAATCTTGGCTCTGATTACGACCGGGGCTACCCATCCCAAAGGATCGAAAAATTTGGGTATCTCCGAGAGTACGCGACGTTTTGTTGGCGGGACCGTAGAATCAATTGTAACCTCGAACCGAAACGAGTCAGAGTCAGGATGCTAACTAACACCGAGCACCTTAGTACGTCCATCCTGATCAAGCGGGAGTACCACCGACGGGTCGGATGATGCGTTCGGTACATCTTTCAGCAGCACTGGGTCATTCGAAACCCATTTTTTGAGGATGAAACCCCCTTTACCCATAAGAGCGACGAGATCATCGCGCAGGTCACGCAAGGAATTAATGTCTTCGGAACCGAAGAATAAGTCATCTACGTAGGAATTCTTGTCGATGATATCGACGACGCTAGGGAATCTATCCTGCTCGTCATGAGCAAGTTGTTTTAACACACGTATCGCTAGATACGGGTCGCTAGACGTACCGTAAGTCACGGTGGTCAAGTGATAATCTAAAATGATATGGGAGACAGGGTCTCTCCACAAAACTCTCTGACAGTCTCTGCCTTCGGGATGCATTAATATCTGACGGAACATCTTCTCGATATACGTTGTGTATACGTAGCGGTGTTGCCTCCATCGAATGATTATAGAGGGCAGATCGCTTTGTAGTTTAGGACCACAGAGCATGTGGTCGTTAAGGCTGCTGCCATCACTCGACGTTTGTGACGCTTTGAAAACGACCCTGATTTTGGTTGTCAAATCGTGCAGTTTAAAAACGGCATGGTGTGGTAAGTATACCGGAGGGTTTATCGAGGGAACGGATTTAGGTGGTACTACCACCATGTGACCGAGATCGCGATACTCTGACATAAACGAGGTGTACTTTCTTTGTACATCCGGTTTTCGGGCTAATTGACCCTCGGATCTCTCGAGGAGTCGCAATGCCGCAAAGCGAGTGAAACCAATATTCGACGGCGTCTCCTTCAATGGGAGCCTTACCATATAGCGTCCATCTGGTAGGCGTTCGTGAGTCGCGTCGAAGTGTTGCTCGCAGCGTAAATCGTCCTCGGAGAGAATAGGGCACGACGCGATTTCCTCAACTTCCCAAAACGTACGGAGAAGGGGTCGAGATTAGAAGCGGTCGAGCAATGCAAACTGGACGTGCTCGTTCGCAGCGTTTTGGAATTTGATATAGGGCCTACTAACAGCCAGCCAAAGATCGATCGAAGCGCAGTGGGGGAACCTACCGGTCCTTGACGCAGTCCGTCAAGGAGAGTGTGCCCGTAAAGATCGACACCTATTAATAGATCGATAGGAGACGGATCTGAAGGATTGTAATCCGCCAATAGCAAACCTGCTAAATGCGGCCATTGGCCGGGTACTAGATGTGCAGTCGGCTTATAAGAGGTTAACTTGCTTAAAATTAGTGCTCGCACTGGAAGCTTTGGACCCTTTCCATCGCGAGGTTCAATTGTAGTATCGGTAGTGGCACGGCAATCCCTTGAGTCCGTTCCCCCACTCCTGTGATTGCTATGTTCGTTTTGCTCTTTTTTGCGCGCAATGCCTGCACGGCATGTTCCGAAATAAATGTAGATTCGGAACCCGAATCAAGTAACGCCCGAGCGCGGAAGGTCCGACCTTCAGGTGACTCCATAATTACCGTGGCAGTCGCGAGAAAAATAACACCATTGCTATTGGTGGTGTTACACGAGCCACATTATTGAGAGCCTAACGCCTCAGGATAGGTCGACGCAGCGGCAGAGTGTCTTAGTCGCGACGATGACACGTCAACTTCGAAAGGAGCAGAACTAGATGTGGTATTTCCTAAAAAGGATGGAGCAGTTGAGTCGAATCTAGTTCCCGCGTGGTTTATCGACTGTACCATTGCACGTGAAGGCTCTTGATGCAACAACGTATGATGCATCCCCTTGCAACGCGCACATTTAAATCTGCTGCGACATTTCGAAATTGCGTGTCCTATTCGTAAACAATTAGCGCATCGATTATTCTCGTGTACGAAGTTCACTCGATTTTCGACTGTGAGATTTTTAAAATTAGAACAATGATACAGTTGGTGCTTACTGTTACATAGTACGCATTTTTCACGCGAATCAGTTGCAACAAATACGCGAGTCTGTTTTGACAGCTGGTTGGACTGCGACTGTTTGCTCGATTTATTCGACGCTTTCATGGAAGTCCCTGCCCATTTAATGGATTCTAATGCTCGGATTCGTGCAGATAGAAACTCATCTAAGTCCTTATATGTAGGAAGTTCAGCAGAATTGCCGAGTTTGAAATCCCACTCTTTTCGCGATTGATTATAAAGTCGTCTGATAGTAATAAAAACGAGCAAGTCGTCCCACTCCAACACAGGTCGCTTTAAATTTTTAAGAGCCGCGATCGCATCATTCGTCCGGTCGCGCAAAAACTGCAATTCAGATGCATTTTCCGATTTTATCGGCGAGAGATCAAATAAATCGGTTAAATACGCATTTTCAATCGCGCGAGGATTATTGTATCGCGAATTAAGAGTTTCCCATGCGGTAGGATAATTAGCGTCCGTAATCGAAACATTCTTTAAGATCAATGCTGCGTCTCCAACTAAGCTCGATTTCAAATGATGAAATCGTTCAATATTAGTAATCCTTTGGTTACTATGTACTAAAGAGTCAAAAATGTCCCGAAAATTAATCCAATCTGTATAAATTCCCGAGAATTTTGGTAAATTTATTCGCGGCAGTGTAACGGCTTTATTTTGTAAAACCTCTTCCATAAAAGTGGAGAAGCAACATTAGAAGTGGATGGAATTAACTTATCTAAGTAGGTCGTCATGAAGTCCGAAGCTCCTAAGTATGTCTCCTCAGTAGCGTAAAATCGGCATTCAGTAAAGTACGGCTCAGAATTGCGATCTTCGTCCAGAACCAATTTTTCTAGTTGAGCGTTGATTTCCATACAACGTTCCCAATAATTACTCAAATTTGTAAGCCGGCTACGGACAATGCCAACACTCAGGTTCTTGGCGCCAATCTTCTTAAAATTCTCCACAGCGCGTTCCAATAGACCGATGATTGACTTCTGCTGGACCAGCGCATATTCGTCCGTGTCACTCATATTGGACAATATAACACATATAAAACACAGCTTCAAAATTGACGTTCGAAAGTTAATTTCAAAACGTGCGCGCCGTCGATCGATGGCGTTGATTTCGTGTGGTGTCCACTTATGCCTTTTGCGATTCAACGTGTCGCGGGGATTTGTAAGATTGCCCACTTCAGGAGGGAGAGAGGGGACGGAGACGACACTGCCTTGCCGTGGACCTTCGTTGACGAGGCGCGTAGAGGGGTGAGAGGGCTACCTCAAGCGTCCTGGAGAATCCCAATATAGCACACTCCCGCGCTTGATGGTGTGCATATAGGGTTAAATGTATGCACACGTACACTGGCGGACTGGAAGGGGAAAATCCTCTTCTTGAGCGCGAAATTGCTTGGACAATTGATGGATTTTTTTGTTTAATTTGAAACAATATTCCTTATATGCACTTTCTCCACGGCACTCTCTCACCTTTACACATAGTTTTTAATAATTTCCTGGCCAGTATCCGGCTCGAAGGACCAATTTTTTTGTTGAGGATAAGGGTGGCTCTTGATAAAATAGCACAAATAGATTTTTATTTTGAGCCTGAAAAGGCAACAATTTATTGAGAGTCAGTTTTCAATTTCAAATACACTCGCGAGGGACACGAGGGTTCGTTTTTGGTATGGCGGATTTCGAGTTTAGCGTCCCTATCTAATTTGATTCACGCCGTTAATCCTAAGCTCGCGCGACCTTACTTATTAAGATAATAAAAATGTTCAGATTACCAATTGCAATATTTTATTGCTTGATTTGGATGCTTTTGAATCAGAGTATCGACCGCGCGCGGATATCAGATGAGCCTCGCTTCGCTAGACGGAAACAGCTTTCTTTCCAGACTAAGTAACTTTCGGAAGAGTCGGATTGAAAAACAATTCAGAACATGAATCGCTACCAATGTGTACATCACTCATACACTTCCGCGGTGGCGACGAACGCCGAGTTTAAACAAGTGACGTCACGAAAGAAGAACCGCGAACTCCAAATATTGAGTTGTACTTATCGCAGTCGAATAATTTTCGATTTCTAATTGGAACAAGTTTGTAATGTGCATGAGCATGTTAAGGTTATATTACACGACGTCAAATTTTCATCAACACAGTTTTTAAAAATAATTTTATATAACATTTTCTATATAGAATACAACATTACGTTACCTTACTCAAATTCACAAAGCTTGCTGAAGAATTATTGTACAATTATGAACTATAATAATTAAACGTAAATATCATTTACTACTCGCCAATAAATAACTGTATCTTTGTCATCTGCGCCAAGTACGATTGAAAAAGAGCGAGGTTATGTTGTTTACAAAAGAAACTTGTATTTTCATGCTTTGCTTTATTCGCCCTGTTAAGTTTGCTGCGGGTGACCGAATATTTTTCTCGTATCGAAATATTGAATAATTGACATTGTGAGAATTTACAGGTATGCCTATTTTAACCAAACGTTTTTTCTAAACAACATTTGTAAATCTGACGAATCTGTATGTTTATTTGTAAGTACACGACGATAAGGACACGAGAGGGTATGTTGCTGTAAATGATGACGGCAACATAACCTAACCTAATGAATGCTAACACAAAAGTTCGAATAGTACCAATTTTTATCCGTTCCAATATATTTTCGTGCGAACGTTCAGTACATTGTTAAAAACAGTTTCTTGGTAATTGACAATCGATTCGTCAATTTCCATTCGGCTTAATATTTTATATTTTAGGTAAAATTTATGAAAAATAAAGTAGGCCTAAAACTGTTTGTGATATTGCATGTTACCCGTTCCTCGTATTGTAAGTTTGTTAATAAAAATTAACCTTGCAAATTATGATCGTTAGGCTTATTTACCCTACAGATGAAGGAGAGTTATTATTAATAACGAAAAAATTATTTCATGTTTTATATACTTCTTTGGTATTACCCGGTTTTGGCCTACTTTTCTTAAAACCGACTATTTTGCACTTTTTCAGAAAGCAGATTGGATAAGGGAATTAATAATCTTCATCCTCATTCATTCTCCACGAGCAACGGAAAAATTGGGACGATAGAATGGATAATTTCGAAAACATTATTTGACGGAAAGTGCGTCAATATATTTGTCAACAATAACGCGACTGCAAGGTGCCCAATGTGCACAGCAAGCTCGCACAATTTTTGGAAACCTGTTGAGAATTTTCTGGAAAATGATTCGTCATTACATTTTGGAGTTGGTCTTTTGCATTGCGAAATAAAATGTTTTGAACACTTGCTGCACCTCTCCTACAGGAATAGCGATGGATTACGCACCTGGGATATTCGCAAGGAATTAAAAGGTAATGAAATTCCGCACATTTTCCGCATCCACAATCGTTTAAAAAAAAAACTTCTAAAAAGCTACAGCATCGCAAAAGTCATTTACAATGAGATCCTTAAAGTGGTAAAGCCGAAGTCATCAAAACCAAACCAAAACAAACTAGATGAAACAATTCTTACTTTTTTGTTGCTAATTTGTTACCATAGTGCAGATTTTGTTGCTCACTTATTTGAAAAAGGAAACGCTACAATTGGCCAGCTTAAGTTAATGATTGCAAATCTTTAATGACAAAAGATATATACACGCATCAAAATGGAAAAGTGAATACATAGGAATTTGTTGCTTATTTGTTGCTCCAGAAAACAAGAGAAACAAATGTCTCAGTAACCGCTGATGGCCACTTACCAGTTAGTAATCAAAACAGCAAAAATTTAGAGGCAATTAGAAAATCAACAGAATGAAGTTACGAAAAAATGTAATTCATTAAATATCTTGATCAACTATGTGTCACGAATATTCTCTATAAAAGAACGATTGGTTTTGATGGCTAGAAAACCGGAAGTAGGGGAGTACATTTACGAACAAATGATGGCGGTAACAAATTATTTTTCAAACTTGTACTGTTATTTCTTATTTTGTAGACAAGTATGAGCATTTGGTATAAATATGGTTTAGTTTTGATAGCTAGAAAAGTGGATGTTGTGGATTGAAATCGACAAAATACTCAATTTTTTAATTTCAATCTGCCATTACGTGGCCATTGACAGGACTTTTGGCCGGTACTGTAATAATCAACAATCTGAGATATTAAAGACGGTAGATAAAAAATACAACGATAAAACGTGATTTTTGTTCATTTTATTGCATCCTCTAATTTTTAAAATATAATGCAAGCTTATGGGGTAGTGTTGACATGCTTAATCAGCCCTTTGGCAATTTTATCTCGAAAATTCTTGTTGAATACGTAATTTATACATTATCTCATAAAGTAGTGTCGAATATGAGAAGTAAATGGAGTACTTGAAATTGAAATCAGACGTACAAATTTCTTTAATATAATGTTCGAAAGTATGAAAGTCGGGAAATCGAAGCGAACCAAATTCAATACTTTGACAGACTTTTTACATCCTTTTGTAATATATAAATATTCAATTATATTCTAATATTTCAGAGAAATTTAACGAAAGAAAAGAGGTAGTACAAAGAAGACTGCATGAATCATTTGCTATAAGAGTCGACCAAGTTCTACAAGGCCATGAAACTACCAACACGGGTAATCTGGCCCGAAAATGTTTTGAGAATCTCCTGAAATTTGCAGAGTCATTGGAACTGAATGCAACATTTGTGAACAATATCGCATTTATTTTATCACTCCATAAATGTAAAAAAAAAATTAAAATTAGATCTGGTGGAGGAATTGTCAAGAAAAACATATATGATGCATTTCAAAGATTATCCATGGGCCCGCATGAATCCAACAATACATAAATGTCTTCTCTATGGTTGTGAAATAGCAAGAATCCTGCCATTACCCCTTGCATATTATGCCGAAGACTCACTTGAGTCTTGGCATAAACACTACCGAAAAAAGATGGTAGCCCATGCCCGCCAAACCAGCAGGAAAGATCGGATTTTGGATGTGTTCAATCGGGCAATTTATTTAACGGATCCACAAATTTCAAATATCTACTCTAAGGAAAGGACAAACAAATTCAAATAAAAAACTACAAACATAACAAGCAAGATGCAATATTATATTAAAGTAGAGTGAGTGAAATTATATAGTACTTCGTAAAAGCATTAAAAAATTAATTTTCTGTCAATACCACAATCAAAATTAAAGTAATAATCAGTTTTATTCATTCTACATAAAACTTAAAGAAACAGAAACAAGTTTAGTTGTTTAATAGATTAACCATGATAATTACAATTGATGTTTTTTGTGTATGTTTTTTTTTGTTACTTTTCAGTTCATGATAAACACTACATTCTTCATAATTTATTACATTTTTTATGCTTATACTATTACTTTACAGTAATTAATGATAATAGGTGGCCTTATCATGAACCAATTTGCTTTTTAGAAGCAAATGTATGGAATATGCAACCATGAAATTTTCCCAGCGGTTTTGTTTCTGAAGTCAGGCACTTGGCCTGCACAATTCGGAATTGTTGCAAAGATGCTGGGAAATTTATATTTTTACGTACATCAAAGATGGAAAGATGATTTTACGACATTCTTTAGTTTTGCTTTTCTGTGTGTCAAAAAAAAAACATATAAATTCCTGATATTTGGACGAATATGTTCGTTTTACTTTCTTCCATTAATCAACTGAGAGAGGCCTGTGATCATCATAATAAAAATTCAGATTTTTTTTAAGTCAACTAAGATGTAATAACCCATTAAGGACGGGAGAAGCACATATTTACGTTGATTTTCGACTTCCATTCTCAACAGGAAATAAAATTAATATTGACTTAAAAGTGACCAACCCTACCATTTTCGAGTATGCTCTTTCGATTGGCGTAGTCAAAATTGCATTTAAATTGATTTAAAAACCAATATGGCGCATTTTAAATTAAAAAATGAACAAAATTTCGTGTGTTTCGTTTTTGTGAATTTTTTTTCCTATCAATAATTTTACCAGATCGATGCCTTTCTGCAACCAAAAGTGCACAAAATATATGAACTTCAACTAGGAATTTTCTTGTTTTGCCCTGAAACAACATAACCTCTTCAAAACGTCAATATGTCGAAAAAATTGATGAATTGTTTTGACAAATTTTTGTCAAATCTAGGAAAGTTTAATAATTTATTTTCTCTGAAATTATAGATTTTAAAGGAAATTTCCAAAAACAAAAATATCTTAGAATTGATTAAAGAACCTTCTCAAATTTTTTCAGATTTTATAAATGACTTTTTTCAAAATTTCGATTTTTCAAATTTTTGAAAAATCAAAAAATGCTTCAACGCATTCTGATAAAATTTGAAAGTATTGTTTGACTCATTTCAAAGCATTTTTGTTCCTGGCAAATTTTCTCTAAAGTCTATAGTATTCAAGACAAAAATTTGTCAAAACAATTCATCAATTTTTTCGACATATTGACGTTTTGAAGAGGTTATGTTGATTCAGGGCAAAACAAGAAAATTCCTAGTTGAAGTTCATATATTTTTGCACTTTTGGTTGCAGAAAGGCATCGATCTGGTAACGTTATTGATAGGAAAAAAAATTCACAAAAACGAAACACACGAAATTTTGTTCATTTTTTTATTTAAAATGCGCCATATTGGTTTTTAAATCAATTTAAATGCAATTTTGACTACGCCAATCGAAAGAGCATACTCGAAAATGGGAGGGTTGGTCACTTTTAAGTCAATATTAATTTTATTTCCTGTTGAAAATGGAGGTCGAAAATCAACGTAAATATGTGCGTCTCCCGTCCTTAATGGGATAAGGTACTTATAATTAGTTTTAATGCTTTTAATCCCTTTATTTCTCGATTATCAACAAACCAGAATTCCAATACTTTTCTCGAAAAGAAATATTGAATAATTGATATTGTGAGAATTTGTTTACAAGACAGGATATATGTACTCTCTAAATTTGAATTAGTTGAAAACTACTAATTAAAAAGAGAAAAGTGGGTGAGTAACTCAATTAGTAATAACTTTTACTAATACATGATGTCAAACTATTGATTTATAACAAATTCTAAACAGCACTAAAATAAAAAAGTCAATTTCTACTTTTAGATTAGTTGAATTTTACTGATAAATTAGTAGTTATTTTTACTATTTTGTAGTTATAAAATTTATAATTGGTAATAACCAACTTTTTGCTTTAGATTAGTAGTTTTTGACCTATTCAGATGTAAAAAGTACGTGCAGGTACTGAGTTCTTTGAGATGGTATGCACAGAAAACCGTATGTGTCCATTTCCACGTGATTTTTTCATAACAGAGACCATTTCACACTTTTTAATAACACACCCTTCGTTAACAGTTATCATTTACCTCTTTCTTACTGGGATGTCATTATTTTTTTATATTACAAAAAATATACCAATATATATTACTTGTGAATTTACAATAATTTTATTTTGATCAATTAATTCTTGCTCAGATTCTCCCTTGTCGAGCACACAAAATTCTCCTTTATCGTGCGAGTACGAAAAAAGATTTCCTGAAGTGTTTCTATATAAGTATATACTTACATTAATCTGCAATTAACAGACCAAATAGGCAAAAATGTTGAAAAAAAGAGTACTTTCTGACTTCTAGAATGTCCGCATGAAATTATACTCATAGTAGGTATATAAGAAGTAATACAAAATAATTATTTTACAACAAACGTATATTTATTAATTACAATTTAGAGTATATATAGTATTAATAAGTAAGTCCCCAGTACTCTAAAATGCATTCAAGTGTTCAAATATAGATACATTTTGATTCAGGAAAATTTTGAAAATTTTACATGTTGAACATTTAATAAATGTATAAAATAGGTTACATTTTGAAAGTCTAAAAAATTTTAAAAACGATTTCAATTTTGAAAATCGTAAAATTTAAAACATTTTTAAAGTTCAAAAAATTTTAAAAAAATTTGTTTAAAAGAAGAATTCTTATCTAACTCTTAATTTTATAACTATAGCGGAAATTCGTTATAATTTTAAGCAATCACAAAGAATTATTCTAGAATTCCTGTTTCACAACAGCATTCAAGAAGTATTCGTTTTGAATATTTCAAAATTTCTTTTTGTTTATTGGGCAAATATTTACCAGAAACAGTTCCTCTGGGTTATTTCTAGGTAAGTAGTAGTAGTAGTTTAAGGTAAGTATATAATATGTGAGCTATTTTTTAATCAAAGAAAAATGTGTATATGGTGTCCGGCCGTCGTGACAAAACGGATATGTGATATGTTGGGGAAGGGGGAAGTCCACTACTACTTCCCTACTGTCCTCCCCCATAGCGTGCCGCAGATGCCGGAAAAGGGTCGGAGAGGAGATGGGAGACACGGGAAAAAATAAATAAATCAATTTAATTAGGGTTGAAGAGATGAAAACAATAAATAAATTGGAAAAAAGGCGGTTGAAAACAAGGAAAAAATAAATAAACGAAGAAATAAATAGGTAATCTTAGCCATAAGGCCGAGAAGCGAAAACCATCGGCCGGCTTATAAAGCAGACGGCCAAGGGCTGGCTCAACCTCCCGCAGCGAGCGAGTGCAGAAATGGTTTTCCTGCCCCCAAATCAAGGGGGTGCTGGACCACTCCCGGTCGCGGATATGGCGGACACGCTGACCATCGCCCACGCCCTCAAGCTACTGTCAGCGTCGGATCCGATGGTTAGGGGCCTCGCCATGGACTCGCTGCTGGACGAGGTACGGCGGAAGATCGGCCGGGAGCCAGATAATAACATCGTCGCCCAGTACGTCTCGGGTTCCTCCGAGGGTGTGCTGAAGCGACCGTCCAGTGCTCGCCTCGACATGGAGCGATGCCCGGTCCGCCGCCAGGAGACAAACGAAACATCTTGACCTCTGCTGGCGGTGGAGCGGGCATCGGGCAGAGTTCGCCCTGGAATGCCATGGGTTTCGAGGTGGTAGGGTTATTATCCCGCCCGTCGAGCGGTGGTAAGTTATAGGCCGCCTGAGGGCGGCAGTGGCTGGTCGATACCGTGAGAGCCTTTTAGCCTAAAAACTCGAACCACTTCATGCGCGACGGCAGAAATACCCGTTTCGCCGAATGGCGTTTCCTGCATCGCGCTCGTCTCGATGTCCTGCTTCTGAATGGAGCGAGGCGCTGGGGCGAGGGCGAGAAGCGCTGTAGGCGATGCGGGCAGACCTCGAATCTCTCCCGCATGTGATCGGTCTCTGCGGCCCCCATGCGGATGCGATCCAATGGCGCCACAACAACATCGTGGATCGCCTAACCGCCGCACACCATTTTCCCGAGGACACGCGCAAAAACAGGCCCGTAGAGGGCGCCGAGGGTGAATTGGCGAACCTTCGTCCCGAACTCGTCATCCGTGATAGGGAGGAGGATCACTGTGATCGACGTGACCGTTACGTTCGAGAACCGTACCATCGCGTTCGATGAAGCAAGAGCTCGGAAATTTGCCAAGTACGAGCCCCTGGCAGGGAACCTCCGAAGGAATGGTTACAAGGTCACGGTGGATGATCCGCCAACGAAAGAGTGATCGGTCGCCTCAAAATCAATGCCAGATACGCAGCGATGATGAGGCGGCTGATGGTTAGTGACACCACACGATGGTCCCGGCACATCTATGTCGTGCATGTCTCGGGCGTGCGCCAGTATAACACCACAAGCACTGGTGCACGGTCACAGACTACAGTTGGCGGAGATACGCCCCCAGCGCAGGGAAGACAATAGGTTTTTTTTTTGTTTGTTTCTGATGTTTTTTTTCTATTTGTTGGACGAGAAGCAACAATTTACTTTGACAAGCCGGCGCAGGTAAAAATATAGCAAAACTCCTGTGCCGGCGAAATATTTTTATTTTGAACGGGGGGATGTGCGGATAGTTTAACCTCCCCCGGTTGACGAGGGTTGCTGGTAGGTGTTGGGGTTATATAGCCCAAAACCGCCCAGCGACCCTAATATTATTTTATATTAAAGAAACTTGCAGGGGGATTTGCCCCCCTGCGAAATTTTAATACCCTGACGTGTCGGCCGCAGAAGCGAGAGATTTTCCCAAACAACCGCGGCCGCAAACTACATCGTAGTGAACACGCTGAAAGCGTTTTGGACGGAGGAGAGCGAGTCCGACAACCGTCCCGTCTAGCCGATAGAGCGTCGAGGAATAATATCCCATCGACGCCCCATCGGCAGACAGATTACCGCATTAGCGCGGACAGGGGGGTTTTTAGTTACCCCCTACTTGTTCTTTATATGCCCAGGTAGGTCTCTCCTCCTGGGCAAACATTTGTTACTCGTCCGCGCCCAACACTAGTGGTGGGTGGGCGGGAAAATAACGGTATACGTTGTTGTCGAGTTACTCTCCCTAAAAGGATGCATATCAATTGTTGGTAAGATTAGGACACCGATCGTGTTAAGTTAACATGTGTACAATCGCAACAAAATTTTATATAACATTCGGGCAATTGCATTGTAACGATACTGCCTTCGATGTGAAGCGAGTAGACGAGCGAGCGGGCGGTTCACCTCCCAAGTGCCATGGATGTGACACCGGCGACCGTAGATTCCAAGTTGCCGGATATGGTTCAGCCGTCCAGAGTAGATAGCGGGGAGGGATTTAACTCAAAGTTAAATACGTATCGAGGACCCGACGGTTCGGGTGAACCTAAATACTAGTTTATTCAATAACTTACAGGGTTCGTCGGTACAAGTGAACAAAACAAACCAATCACGTGGTTGCTAGATTAATCTCGATAAGTTATTATCAGAACGCAGGGATGCTTTGCTCCAGATTGACGCGACGTGGCCGACGAACCTTAAGTGGTTTGTAACAAAGAGATAAATACGCGGGCCGAATTCTTTCCGGCGGGCCGAGAGATGGCGGTGCGGAGGTGGGTACCCCAGCGGTTGGAGTGCGGTTGGTACACGGACTTCGGCTCGACGCGCGAACTCACGTCGTCGAGAATGGTTCGGTACGGTTCGGTTGGAGTCTCGACACGCAGATTCACGTCATCGAGGAATGTTCGGTATGGTTCGAGATCTCGACACCCGGATTCACGTCGCCGAGGGAGGTTCGGTACGGTCGGGTCCTCGACACGCGGATTCACGTCGCCGAGCGAGGTTCGAAGGGTGCATGCAAAAAAATTGCGAGTGCCGGCGGCTGGGAATGCAATCATGCGGCTCGCGGAAGCGTCGTTAGTAATGTTCAGCTTCGGCACGCGATTTCACGTCGCAGAAGACTGTTCATTCCACCGCAACGACTCTGGGTTTCTGGCCCTACGCTCTTGCGCTTCAATCCCGTGCGGAAACATTACCACTGCGCGGCAGCCTGGTGGCAGTGCAGCGCACTAGGGCCGGCTACCCCGACCTAGCGCTGCGTGGTGTTATCGGCAAACGAGGATGGGACGCAACGTCTCCCTCGTTGCAGCATAATTAGTTGTAATTCCGAACCTATTTTAAGCCACTTTAGTTTAACACATGCTACGTCATTCGTTCGCTTCGTGGATAAGCATCACAAAATCGAAAAGAACTTAGAGTAAATTCTGAAAACTAGACATTGCAATGGAGGAGACGCGACTTTTCCGAGAACCCCTTCCACCTGTATCCTATAGCCAATTTTTCTGAGCCAAGGGGGAGAACGAGAATAAAACGGCCGCACTGGGAATAGAAAAAATCAATAAAAGAACTTTTAAAATGTTTCATACTCTTTGTTTTTGAATTTCATCATGAGCAGCAATCCAAGGGTTGACGTTTTAGGTTTGAAATACATCATAAGTTATGCCAATAACATTAAATAAACATTATGATACTTATTTTTGTTCACTACGACATTTTTTCAATATTTATTACCAGGGAAATAATTAAATGAATGTTTAGCGTTCTAATATTCGTAATAAAGTCCGTTCTATAAATTTTACAAATAATTGATCTACTATTTTGATAATCAATTTTAATCTTCTTATTAGTTATTGTAAGAAATAATTTAATTTGTAATTTGTGTAATTTTCGGGACTGGTCCGAATGTTCGTTAAAATGTATACTCTGTTTGTAAATATCTGTCACTAATTGTTTTTTAGACCCTTTATAAAAATCACGCCGATCTGATTAGAACTGCCGCAGTTCACTGCTACACGTACGCGATTGAATGCAGAAAAAGTATACATTCGTGTTTTGTGGCTCAATTTATTTTCTGTAATGCTCTACTTAATACTTATCAGAGCTATTAATTCGAGAAAAGCAAACTTTAACAATAATCGCTCGCAGGCGCGTGTTTATAACTTCTAATCGCGATGCTTATCGACACAGCACCAAACCGAGTCTGGCGAAAAACGAAAAAGGCCGCTACCTACTTATTCCCAACAAAATATGTTGGACGAGTTGGTAGCGCGTCAAAATCGATTCGCTGTGCAAAAACATACTAGGGTCTAGTACCACAAGAAGACGAGAGCAGATCAAAGAGTGACTCAGAGTCAAGTATGATAAAACATCATGCTCGTTCGAAATGCTCGATAGAGGTCGAGAATTTAAGCATGCCTCAATATGGCATAGCAATGTCTCAAACTCCGCAACCGCGAGTTTGTGTTCGCAGTGTTCCCCGACGATACGACGAGGGTGATATTACAACGACTTCACTCCGGCCTCCCGCATTACTCCGAAATGCCGTATAATGTGCCAAGCAATCTCATTTTCTAACATCTAGGCTTCGACAATAGTATGATGTAAAGCAGTACAAAACGCGTTCAGAAACACAGATTGTCTCTTCTGAAAATTGGTAGCTTTGTTACGTCCCCGTAGCTAAATAAATAATTACTAAAAAACAGTTCTGAGAAGTATAACCACATTCATAGTAACTGAGCATTGCTTAATAATTCAATTCGACAAATAAACTGCTTTGCATGAATCATACTGGACCGAAGGCAATCACTGGGCAACAGCAATTTCATCGTTTTCTAAAAGCTTTGCCATTATTCACGAAAAAGAAGAATCAAAACCGGTATGCCGAAAATTCTGTAAAATAAGTAATTCACGTGATATTACGTCAGCCGAACATCGCACTTAGATTTGTCCTCCAAAGAAAAACCTTCGCTATATCTAAGAAAACAAGTACATAATACAGTATACCGAATAAGAATATTACACGTAAATTTCCGAAAACACGATGTCGTAATCTTCGTTACAGCATTTCAAAATCTTAAATAAATATTCTATAATTTAATAAACATTCAATTGCGACAACATTTTCAGTAGATTTTTCAAACGCGACAATATCCATCATCGATCATTTTTATACGTTTCTTTGCGACAATATGTTTAACTCCAATTTAATGCGACATTCGAATATTTTTGTAATTTCAAATATGGCTATATTTAAGTGCGCCAACAATTGTAAATTCTATTCCGACAAAATATGTTTAATTCGATTTAAGTACGACAATACTTTCAACCATACATTTTTGTAAATTTAATTACTACTGTTAATCACGACGATCAAAATTGCCAATTTCATTGCGATAACGTTTAATTACAACAGCATTAGTATCCGAATAGTTTCACGATATTTTCAGTTTAACAATTCCAATCATTTTTATATTCTGCCAACGTCGATGAGAGTGCTTGTTATTCTATATATTGAATGTTGCAAATGGCATAGCACAGAGTACAAGATTCGCATGGATCTCATTATATTTGCCACATTATACATAATTCATATTGAAATTCAAGTATTGTTAAAAACATGTAGAGATATGACGGAACAACCAGAATCCAGCATCTTTCCAAGAATTCCTTTCACTTTTCCTACTCCCAAAATTTTATGATTCGCGACCATGGGCCATCTTCATTATAAAAAGGGCGTGCGCAAACAACCAGTCAGTCAGTCAGTCAGTCAGTCAGTCAGTCAATCAGTCAGTCAGTCAGTCAGTCAGTCAGTCAGTCAGTCAGTCAGTCGGTCAGTCACTGAGTCAGTTAGTTAGAGTGTCAACCAGGGTCAGGCAGGCAGTTGAAGATGATGAGTGGATAAGTTCCAGCCGCTCAGCCACACTTCGGTCGTAGGTGACACCAGAAGGAACCTATGGTAAGAATAATTTCTTCATTTTTCCCAATTAACTACCTTTCCTCTATGTCTGAGACGAAGTGCCAAAAGGAGCACTAAAAGGAAGCGGTTCGGTCCCTTCTCCGAGCGGTGGACAAGAGTCCTTTTGGATTCCGTTAACCTTCTCCGATGATTGGATCCGAACCAATTCAATTTAGGAAAAATCATATTTATTTATTGTTTTTTTTATTAGCTAAGGATTGATTCTTTCCTCTTTCCCGAGCGGTGGACGAAGTTCCTTTTGGACTCTGTTAACCTTCTCCGGTAAGTGGATCCATATCAATCCCAACGTTGGTTTATCCTGTAATCGATGGCAGCACGTCGACCAGGATAAATTCATAGGGACTTCATATTGTCATATTGTTATATATTATAATTTTTATTTTTGTTTTCTATTAATTAGTAGACTTCCCCCCCCCCCTCCTTTTGACTAATACTTTAAATAGAAATTCCGTATTTCATTAACACCTTATTCCCTTTTTTGTTTTCAGTGCCAGATGCTTGGGAAAGAAATATTAGACGGCTCCTCCAAATTGTTCAGAAGGTCGCTTCATCGCTCCCTATCATTCCTACCTTATACCTTTCTCATTCTAGTCGGCGTGATGGTCGTGCGAGCTAAGGCGTCAGTCTTAGTCCGCCCGAACTGAACGTCGCGAAGGTCCCGAGTTCGAATCCCCGTCCGTGCAATTTTCTCTGCTTATGTCCAGTGTGGAATAACCGGGGAACTTTGCTGGGCGAAGGTACGAATTTGAGACCGCTGCCGACCTCCGTAGGCAGTTATCGGTACCGTCAGCGTCTTATCCGCGGTCGGTACGTCGTGGGTCTTATCTCGGATAAAGAGGGGATAAGCCCCGCGTCGTACTCGCCAAGGCACAGACCGCCGAATCTGCTGGTGGTACCGATATTGGGGTAGGGGGGACTGGCTCTGGGTGGGTGTTGTGTTGTCCTGTTCCGTCATGTATAATGTCTATGTGTTGTCCATCCTATACCTCTCCACCCGAGAGCCGACCCGCGAATAGGCATCTAAGTCATTAAAGCGGGGGACAATTCCAAATCCTTTATCCTTTTTTTTTATACCTTTCTCATTCTGTCTAACACCATGTTTTGAAACTTAAATGAAATAAATTAAATTTTTCCTGAAAACATTTGTACTTCTTTATTTTACCTTCACCTTTATTCATTTCTTTTGCATTAGCAGCAGCCCCCACAAATTTTCGAACTCAGGATTGACTCTTCCAGTCGATCCAGTCTTTTCGCGGTTGTGTCGAGGAAACGGTATTTGCAACCAAAAACCCTTGCAAAACGCCTTTACCTCCGGCCGTAACAGCTTTATCGCAGTAGACTTCAAGATGTATGACACGCCGAGAGACGAACCATCAACACGCAGCTAAAAATGCTTTTCTGGTGTCCCGTCCCACCGGACGGCGACTCTCTCTTTGTAACAATTCCTCAGAATTGTGAGAATAATATCAAAACGCCCACGTTGGTTTTGTTGCACCAATAATAGTTTTACAGAACCCTGCCCTACCGATCTCAAAGGGTACAAATAAAACTGTCAAACCACTCGAACCCAACCTTCTCTCAGGGTAATCCGATTCCACCAAAAGTAAAGGGCGGAAAACAGTATTTCCCATGCTCAGTAAATAAGCACGATTCTGCTATTACCAACAAATATTTAACTGATTAGAAAAATCTCAACTTATACGAACTTATGTGTTTTTTTTTTATTCTTAATATATTTCTTTTAAATAATATTTCTTAAGACAATCCTTAGAATTTTTATAGCTAAAATAACTTTGCTTTTGTGTACTTTCAAACTTCAAGAATCGTTAAAAAACGCGTTCAAAGCGTACGGTGATCTGATACCGGTCATAAATAAAAGCAAACACTGGAGTAAATAAACATGTGTGAATATACTGCAGCTACGTGAAAACCCTAACCGATCATCCTATGTATTTTTCCTAGAAAATAGAAAGTTTTAAAAATTCACGAATTTATTATAACATTTATTACAAACAATAATTTTCATTTTTCACTTTACCCCTTTTCTTTTCTCCTCACAACTATTACTAAAAACTGTCAATTATTTGCACAACAAGGCATAGCGTTATTTTTACAATTCATTATTAAATTATTTAAAAATCAAATTTCAATACTTAAATTTTTATAGCATAGAATCAAATACACCAAACCTTTTTCTGTAAAATTAGTACAAATATTGAAAAAACACTCGGTACAAAAAAATTATTAAATTAAATGATTATCCATAAAAATATCCATAAAAATATCCATAAAAATATCCATAAATTAAAAAAATAAATCTCTAATAACTATACTTCATATTTTTCATTCAAGTTAAACAGTTGAGAAAACTAGATGCCTTCGACCCGGGTGCCTACAATTTTGGCTAAATTCGTATTGCAGTTCCCTGACGAAAGGCTGATGCTTCCGGGAATATTCCCATTTTAACACTGCCAGGAAAAAAGGCGGCAGAGGGTAGTTCTAGCATGGTTAGGTTCGAGTAGTTTCTATACATATATTGTAACAATATCTCGTTCCTTAAATAGGGTGAATATGCCAATGAATGGACGGTTAAGCATTTTTCACACTTTGATCGATTGTAACTTTTGAAATCTTTTATGAAAATTTAATTATGATACCACCATTAGAATCGTTAGACTCTGCTCTTTATGGCCGTGTAGTTCAACCTTTGATTTTATTTCATTATTAACCTCGTCTTCATACGTTTGTAAAAAAATCCGCTAAAACCCAATGAATAGACGGGTTAAATCAAATGGCACGTTTTCAGTACCAGTTTTGGATGGCTTTAAAACTTTGCTTTGATTTTACAAAATAATAAACACTGGAAAATCAATAGTACTGTAAATAATGTTTTGAATGTTCAAAGAACATAAAAATATGTATTTTCTTGCATGTTGTGCATCATACATTCATAAGAAATAGAAATATGTAGAAAATCGTCCATTCATTGGTAGTCGTCCATTCATTGGCATATTCACCCTATATTAAAATTGAAAATGAGCATTTTCAAAACTTCGACCCCGACCACAGGTCAGCCGAAGCACTGATAAATGAGCACGACTTGTTCACACTGATGCTTAAAAACAACGCGGTTTAGTCGAGTATTTGACAGGTCGGGTTGCAGGAAATAAATTTTTTTATATGTGGGATACTTCGGTTTCCGTTTTTTACGGCATTATCGTTGATTTTACGAAGGAATGAATATAATCTTTTTTGTAGAGAATTCGATGTTCTATATTTTTTGTTCGAAACATTTTTTTGTACGATTTGTATTTTTTGTTAAAAAATGGAAAAACGTGTTTTTTGAGCGTTTTTTTGTTAAACCTCACCATAATCTAGTATGCATTGTTTCCAAAAACTAATCAGATCTAAGTTTGGCCAAGAGAAACCCAAATCCGTTTGTACTTTTTAAATTCGTCCTGCCAGTCGCGAGATATCGCGTATACAAAATTTTGCCCACGGACGGACGGACGTACAACCTAACGGACATCAATTTTTTTATTGTTGCTTTGGGTTCCTTAGGGCCTGAAACGTCGACATTTGATGAACAACTATAGGATAATTTTTTGGCGGGTACTGACCAAATTCAATACTTCGCCAGACCTATGGTCTAGGTCGAAGTAAAAGAATATAAATAATCAATACAACATTTTTTTTTTATTAATAACTTTAGTTAAAAACATGCTACAACTTTCATTCAAATTTGTAATAATAACTCCAACCTTATTGTAACATCCCAATAAGAACTCAATGGTTTAATAAACGAATATTATACGGTATAAAAGTGGCAGATCCGGAACGTTTTAGTTGGCCATTTTTTTGGTCAAGGCACTTAAGCCCTTTACCTGGAAGCTGGCCTATGATCATGAGTTTAGGGAAAGAAAGGAAGGGAAAAATAACCTCAGGATTGAGCATTTTTTAATCAGTAATTGATTAATTTTTGTGGATATCATATCCCTTTTTGCTCATTTCGTCATCATCGGCTATTAGAGAGGGGAAATAGAGATGGCAGGTCGAGGGGAATTAACTGTAGGGAAGGAAGATATTAAGATTTACCAAGTTGATAAATAAAGTTACAAACAATAATGTTCTCCTTCACCTTTCCCTTTACAGCTACTAAGAAAAACTGTCAGATATTGGTATAACAAAGCACAATGCTATTTTTATAAATTACTAAATTATTTAAAAGAATGACATTTCAATAGAATTAAAATACACTCAACTGTATTCTTGTAAAATTAGTACAACACTTGAATGAATATTTATAAGAACAAATAATTAAAACTAATAATTAACATTAAAACGAACAATTAAAAATGTTCACATAAATTAGAAATATATTTTAATGACTTAAAATATAATTCTAATGTCTATACCTCTTATATAACATTTAAGAAAAATTAATATAAATAGTTGATACAAAATTCCTTTTTTATTACTAACTTTTGTTAAACTCATGCTACATCTTCCGTTCAAGTTTGTACTAATTATTGTCATCTTATTGTAACACATTTTGCGTCGACATAAAAACCATACATGTCATAACAATAGTTTATAAGTTTCTTACAAAAATTGTACATTTTCACGCCACAAAAAATGTCACCCCACTTTTTCCGACTCGACTGCACTTTCATGGCATCGAGTATAAAAAGAGCTCCTTCCAGCACCGCCACCAATCCGCCTGAAACCTCTGAATCTCCAACCTTCCTTAAAAAAACCCTTCCTAGCGATTGAAAGCGGTTCGTCCAGATTCTCGCCTATACCCACTCATCTCTTGTCCTAGATAAGGTATTCGGTCTGAACGTTCGAATATCTTTTTCAAAAAATCCCACATTTCGTGACGAGAGCAA
The DNA here is from genome assembly GCA_030407085.1 of Trichopria drosophilae. NCBI lineage: Eukaryota > Metazoa > Arthropoda > Insecta > Hymenoptera > Diapriidae > Trichopria > Trichopria drosophilae. Next base: position 73,708,683 of record CM059582.1, on the reverse strand, counting down.
CTCGTTCAGCTTCGCACGATTCCTTTTTTTCCGATATTTCCGTTTGAACGTCGGAATATCTTCCTTCTCTTCTCCCCTTCGGTCTGAACGTCCGAAGTCTTCCTCAAAACCTAAAAAAATCAAAGGTAACGGCGAGCAGTTTTTGGTTCCCATTTCGTGTTGGGACCCCTGAGTTTATCATCGGGTCCCCGCGTAAACTGTTCATCCTAGTGTTCCAACTAGGCTCACGGTGCCGATTCAAGGAGCTCGTCAAATCTCCCTCACGAGGAATCGACTCAAATTCCTTCACGGTCTATCTTGGAGGAGTTCATCCAGTTGCCACACACTCCACGAACAAGGGCATCCCACTCCAAGAATAAGGACCGGGAGATCAACAAGGAACATCACAAAGTGAATTTACCTTCTTATTAAAATTCCCATTAATATATATCCTTCCCTCTTTTTCATTGCCCGAAAAGAGACGAGTTGATATGGCAACAATTATAAAAATTAATTTTTTTTACATATTTTTTATTTTTAATGAGACGACATGTTAATCTCTTCTACAATTTATTTTTACACCAAATAAGAGATTAACACCATAGGGATACTTTTTTTTATTAGGGATACTAGTGACTTGGATCGAGATCATTCTTTGAATGAAAACTCGATCAAGCCACGAGCATCAGTAGGGCTGTTAGGAATTAAAATCAACCCTTGATTATTATTTGTTTTTTTATATTAAATAATCATTTTTTTTATTAGGTCGGTGTTCATCAATACATATAAATATAGTCTTATTTTTATCCTTGTATTTTCCTCATCCTTATTGTCTACTAACAATAATATTTAGGGTCACTATTTTTATGTAGTGTATTCTCATTTTCAGTCACACAGTTTTCCGGTGTTGATTCCTGACCGAGAATCGCAACCAGCCGCCGTTGCCGCCCCCTGACTTTCCTCTATTCTATTCCTTCTTGTATTTCCTTATGACTTCAGTCAAATAACTTTATTATGCCAACATACTCAGAGTTATTTGTTTCACTTACCCAGACTTTCTTTCTTTAGCGCAGCCATCTCCGTTCACCCAGAACCCAGAGTCGACCCTTAAGGTCGACCGCCCTTTCACGTAAGTATCCAGAGTACTCATATAAGTACCCCGGGTTCGAGCGTAACATTACCATCAGCCAAACCTACAGACGATGACACTCGACTCACTTACACTGATTACGTTCATGATCTGGTATCAAAACTTTACAATATTCAAGAATATGCTCAACAAAATCTAAAAACAGCCAAACTAAAATCTAAATACTATGATGATAAAAACATAAATCCATTTACACTGAAAATCGAAGACGCAGTATTTTTACAAAAAACCTATAAAATAAATAAATTCGATGACGAATACCAAGGCCCTTTTGAAGTCTTACAAATATTTGAAAATGGAAATGTAAAAATTAGGATCAAAAATGAAGAAAAAATAAATGTTAAAACTTTAAAAACAAAGTTAACAATTATTTTTAATTATTGAAATGGCATAGCATCGAAATACACAAACACGAATGAAAAATTACCTGAGGAAGTTCGCTTTGAAATTAAAGAAAAATTGGAAAGAGCTTGTCGAACTCGTTGTTAGCCTTAGAGATCACGACTGGAAATAAGTTGCGAAGCAGAAAAGAAATCAAAAGGAATTATCGAACGCCAAATGCTGCAGTTCTCGACGTTGTAAAGAATTTTATTTTCGACGACCAATTAAAAATTCGAACTTAAAATTCCAGAAAGATTACGACTTATTTCTCTACGTATTCTAGGGCAAGTAAGACACGAAAATACATTAAAATTAAGAGAGTTTATTCTAAAAAATTAAACATTTTAAAATTACATTAAAATTAAGGAATTCCCTCTTTTACTTTACATGACGTCATTTTTCGCTCGCTTGTTCCTACGCTCTCGTTTGCGCTCGTTTCGCTGTCTCTTCCTCGCTACCGATCCTAACTCTAAACAATCTAATTCTTTAAAAACGCAAAAATAACTTTTTGTTCTAGGAGCTATTTTCCACGTGATGGACGGCACGGTGCGCGTCCACTGTTTACGAAAGTCCCACGTAGGACACTCGTCCTTTTCTGATGAGTTCGGGTCAGGTGGCAGCACTGGAATCAGTCTCGGGTCATGTGGCGATAATCCTGTCGCCTCGAAGTAGTTGGGAGTGATGAGATACTCCACATCTATCTTCCTCACGATCCAATCCGGAGCTTCTTCGGGGATGAACGACTCCTTTATTATTCCAGGATCCAAGACGACTGCAGTGTTTGCATTGGTCAGCGGGGCGTCGTGGTGTAAATCTATATTTATTTCGCACGAACTATGCGCCTTAATCGATTTCGCGATCGCTATCTCTGCTCTGGACCTCGCACGAACCGCAGCTCTAATCTGAGCAACTTGTTGTTCGCGAGATAAACCGGGAAACACCCGCATGTTTATGCTCCGGTGAATTGACTGGAAGTGAGTTCGGACCCGCCATCGCGACTATTTATATACTCTATCGAATTTATTTTTTAGCCAATCGCGAATCAGCCAATGAATGACGCGAAATAGAACACAGCGTTTATCGCGTTAAACGAAACACAAAAAAAAACGCGCGATTTTAAATCCGTTATAGAAGAATGTAATACAAGGGTTGTCAAGAATTTAGAAGCCAGCAGACTTCTAAATCGTACACAAACACACACACCTCTGGAGATGTGCCGGTCATCAGACCGCTTGTAAGCTGGAATCGACGGCGTTGATCCTCCTGGTTGCGATGGGTCCATTGTAAAGTGGAGAACTTTTGGTTCTGACAAGTCAGCAGACTTGTCACCAAAAGGAAAAAGGTGACGTACGGTCAGCAGACCATAGCACCTTCTACTGCCGACAATCCCTCGTCTCTGATTGGCTGCCTCATTCGCTGCTTGCCGATGTTGGTCCTGGACTGGCCTCTGGCTTCTGGCTCTGAACTGGCTTCTGGTTCTAGTGTACGGCTCTTCAATGTCCCTTAGGAAAAAAGGAGTCCTTAAAAGGACGGAGAATAAGTCAATCCCTACGAATGAACTGCGGCCTTGCACGCCGGGAGAAGATCTCGTAGGCACGGCCTTGCACGCCGGGAGAAGATCCGATATGCCGGGGTAGAATTGCGCCGCAGCCTGGAGCCTCGTTGATATCGAGCTGTGCTGTATTTTTATCGAAGTCCCTTGTTGTTCGTAGGACGCTGGTCTTGATTTATTTCTGCACGTCGAGTATCGCTTTCGATCGAGAATCCTCGCTTGTCCTGCCGTAAGCCGAAGAGCTTCTTCTTAGGAGCTGTGGCCTCGTTGCTGGTCCTCGTACGAATGATGATCCGAAAGCGAAACGCGCCTACTTATATAGGTAATCGTCGATCAAGCCCGCGCCAATCAACGCGCAGTATAGCTATCTTTGTTAAATGTTAACGCGCCAATCCGCGAGCTTGAATCTTTAACTCTCGAACAACTTTAAACGATTTTGTTTGTTCTAAAAATTATTGATTTCGACTTTCTAATTTTTATTTAAATAATCAAATAATATAATATTTTACGCTGTGAATAAAACGATTTAATATTCGTACGTAAAAGATAGTTCGTTAAACGATATTGTTCGGAGCGGCGAATGTAAACAAACACACTAGCTGGAATTCGGGGAAGCGCGATGACAACAAAGCATATCGAATGTCGCCTTTCCAACAATTAAAATTATTTTGCAAAGGAATACTTTTAATATCTTTCACTTAAAATATTCCTAATAATAAAATTGTTTGCGTTTTGTTTAATGATATGACGCTCGTTGCACCAATCAGCGTACTTTCTCCAGTCGCTTCTTAAACTACGGACCAATCAGCGTACTCAAACAATTATATTTTTTTTTCCGGATTAGAGTAATGTAACGAGTAACGAACTAAAAATGTCGTTACCGCTACAAGCTAGAAATGTATTTAAAAATTACGATAATATTCAAGACGAAATAAATCTTATTTGTGATGATTCCACGAACACAGTTCAGTATCGGGAAGAGATAGACAGTAGTTATTATTCTATGCTATCAAATCGGAATAAACTATTAATGAGAGGGATTGAAGTTAATCAAAACAATTCCGAAAGTAAAACTAGTAATAACTCGACGCTAGATATTAATTTACCGAAAATTGATCTACCAAAATTTGATGGCGATCTCTCAGACTGGCCTGGTTTTCATGACACATTTAAATCATTAATTCATAAAAATAATTCTATTAGCGATATTCAAAAGTTTAATTATTTGGAGGTAGCACTTCGTGGCTCAGCTTTTCAGATTGTACAATCTTTAGAATTTTCATCAGCTAATTATAAAATTTCATGGGATATTTTACGTGAAAGATATAATTGTACAAAACTTTTAGTAAATAATTATATAATGGCAATATTTGAAATTAAAAGCATGACTCATGAATCAGCTGATAGCATTGAAACAATTCTTGACACACTTTTTAAACATCTTCGAGATTTAAAGAAGGATCCAGATTTAAAACGTCAATATAAAGCATTTATGTTGGAATACGAAAATTTGGGCCATATGTCACGTATAAAGGATGAGCAAAACCATCAAAATAAACCGTGCTATTGTTTACCTCACCATTGTGTTTTTAAGGCTGAAAGTATCACAACAAAAATGTGTGTGTTTTTTTATGGGTCAGCTGCTACATCATCAGGCTGCTCATTAAATGATTTACAAATGGTTGGACCTACGATTCAAAGTGATCTCTTTGATATTTTAATCCGATTTCCAAAACATAAATATGTTATTGCATGTGACATTGAAAAAATGTACAAGCAAATAATGATTAATGCTGAGCAACGCGCTTTACAACGTATTTTATGGCGAGAGAATGACAATATGCCGATCCGAATATACGACCTAAATACTGTGACTTCTGGCACGGCGGGTGCGTCATTTCTCGCAATAAGATGTCCAGTTCAACTAGCTAATGATTGTGAAAAAAGAATTTTTCTAAAAATTAGCCAGATATTTCTAAAATTATCAAACGAGATTTTTATGTAGATGATGCTCTCACGGGAAGTGATTCGCTAGAACCTGCTAAATTAGCCGCGAGCAAACTCAATCGAGTTTTGTCTGGTAGATGTTTCAAGTTGAGTAAGTGGGCAAGGAAGGAGCCATCAATATTGCGTGATGTAACTCATATCGAAAATCAACAACATATTCTCTTATCAAATAATCACTTCTTCTCAACCAACATATCTTGCAGCCAGATTCATCCCCATAGATGACTCTTTGCGTCGATCGTCACGTTTGCAATCATCTCATTTCGTGCTCCCTATTCCTCGCATCATTTTGGCTCACTGCCATTCAGTTCTGGAACTCATTGTCGCAGCATTTGCAAGACCTACCGACCCCAGCATCATTTCGTGCGCAACTCTTCGCGACCTTATTTAGAGCTGATTCTAATTGATATGGGTGAACTTGATTATCTATTATTATTTTGTCGTATAATATTATTTGTAAGATTTATTATTTAAGTGTAGGATATACACGATAAGTTACTGCTAAAATGTACCCGTACTGCTACTTCCAGAGATAGTTTATTAAGTAATTTTCTGTATCTGACAGTCCTGACCGAAAAATGTAACGGCAGGACTAGCTGAAATTTGCCCACGGCCCTAGGCGGCCAGGGCAATAATAAATTGTCTTCAATCTCTCTCTGCCTCTCTCTCTCCCCCCCTCTCTCTCTCTCTCTCTCTCTCTCTCTCTCTCTCTCTCTCTCTCTCTCTCTCTCTCTCTCTCTCTAATATCGTTGTTTTTAATTTTAATTTTGTCTTGTATTTTGTTTCTTAATTTTTGTATGCCTGTCTGTCCTATGTATGTGTTTGTTGCACCTGGATCAACTAATGCAGTAATTTGAGTGTTACCTATTTTAATTTGTGTGTACCAACGAGGGTCGTTTTCTATCTCTGAAGCTAAATTGACCCATTCTTTTAGCCTCAATGTCGGTTTCCCTGTTCCTTGTTGTTTGTGTACTGTTTGTATGATTGTTGTTTTGGGCATTCTCGTTTGTAGTGTCCTCGTTGTCCGCACTTGAAGCATTGTTCTCCTGTATTTTGTGTGTTTCCTTTTACTGTCTGTTGTCTGTAATTGTTGTACGTTGAATAATTATTTGTTTGTGGTGTATACGTTTTTGGTTTGTAATATTGTGTTTTTTGTGTGTAAGTGTGTGGTGTAGGTGTGAATTCTTTTGCGTAGATGTTTGATGGTGTGTAATTTTGTGTGATTTGTTTTTCTCTGTTTTTTTGAGTTAGTCTTTCGAATTCTGTCCCTATTGTTTGTAATTCTTTGAATGTGTGTATTTCATAGCGTCTGATGTGGTACTGGTATTCTTGTCTTAAGTGTTCGTATGTTTTATCTAATTGTTTTTCTAGTGTGTATGATGGGTGTAACTGGTTCAATAATGTCCTGTAGTGTAATATAAAATCTATTATTTTTTCTGTTGGTTTTTGAAATTTCTCTTCTACTTGTTTTTTTATATTAGTTCTATATGATTTATTTTGAAATGTGTCTAATAATGTCTCTGTAAATTGTTCCCAGTTATTCCATTCGTTTTTATTTAATTTATACCAGTCGTATGCATTTCCTGATAATAATATTGGTACTGTTTTGTATAATTCGTCATTTGATAAATTATATCCGTTTTGTAGTTCTGTTAGTCTTTCTAAGAAGTCATATATGTTTTCATTTTCCTTTCCTTCAAATTTTAATTGCCAGTTTTGTACCACTTCCATAGGTGTTTTTTTGTATAGATTTGCCATGGAATGAAGTTTTGATTTTGTGTGTGTAAATGTTGATGTTGTGTATATGTGTTTTCTCTTTCTGTGTTTTGGTTCTGTTCTTGTCTGTGTGGTGTATTATATTCCTCTTCTATTTGGTCGTAGTTTTGTGTTTGTCGTAAAGCGTATGCGTTGTTTCTTTGTAAATGTGTGTTCCTACCGTTTTCTGAGTATTCGTCTAATAGGTTCCATACTCTTATATTTGGCATAATGTGTTGTGATTGTTGATTTCGATTATTTATTGGTGTGCCTTGTCTGTTTGTGTTTGTATGTAGTTCTTTATTTAGTTCTTCTATTGTCATGTCTAATAATGATTTGTTGATGTTATTGTCTGAATTGTTTTGATCTGTTTGCGTCTCCTCTATGTTTATGTTTATCGTCGCGCCTGCTCTTGCTGGCGTGAATGCCGGCGTTCGTAGCATGTTTATAGCTTTATTTATTATCTACATTTGTAGTTGAAAATAATAATTTATATATTTTTTTTTGCAATAAGTGTTTTTGTCTCTAATGTTTTTAAGTTTGGTGTGTAATAGTAAGTTGTGTGATTGTGTTGTGTGGTATGTTTGATTTCTCTTTGTGTATTTATGTTGTCTGTGTTGTATGTTTTATATATAATTTATTCTATTCTTTTTGTGTAATGTATTATTGTTTGTTGTATGTGAGAGTTTTTTGTTTGATTAGTTGTGTAATGTGTATTTATGTATGTGTCACAATTTTTGTTTTCATATGATTAATTTCTGTGAGTTTTTCACGTTGGCGCCATTGTAACATGACTAGGGCCGCAGTAAAAAATACACCATTTAAATTGTAAAAGAATTTATTAATTCCGTATATTTACTTACAATATTGTATCTCCAATGTGCACTATTAATTAAATATTTACTTATCTACTTATATCTAGCGAATGGTTCGCGCGTACAACACTAACTATAATATTCTGGGGCCGCGTTACGCAGGACGCGCCGCCCCCACTCTTTCTCTCTCTCTCCCTCTCTATCTCTCTCTCTCTCTCTCTCTCTCTCTCTCCCTCTCTCTCTCTCTCTCTCTCTTTGAGATAATGAATGACTATCAACCTCTCACGCCTGCTCATTTCTTAATAGGACGAACATTCTGCACTGCACCTGATCCAAATTTGACATCCATCAAGGAGAACACCTTCTCTCAATGGCAACGAGTTCAAGCGCTACAACAACATATATGGAGGCGTTGGAATAAAGAATACATTTCAGAATTGCAGAAGATCACCAAATGGCGCCAGCATTATCCAGAACTACAGGTCGGCGCATTAGTCCTCATTAAGGATGACAATCTCCCACCATCTAAATGGGGATTAGGGTGCATCACCAAGACTCATCGAGGAATCGACAACGTGGTGCGCGTGGCTTCAGTTCGAACTTCTACTAGAGGATTTATTAATTTGATAAATTTTATCGCTATTTGATTTGTAATTATATTATATTCAAATGCAGCGCATTAAATTTTTTTTCTCATAATTATAGACTATATAACTTTTATACATCAATTGTGAGCAAAGCTCCCAATGTCTGGGGGAGTTATGTTAATAATCTTTGACCATATAATTTATATAACTTTTATATATCTATAATTTGTACGCACGCGAGATATTTTATCGTTCCAACGTCGAGCCTTTCGCCTCCATGCCGAATTTCAATATAATAAGTTAGTAACTCTAATAGAGTCGTGCTAATCATAAGTGTCTTCGTATTATTACTTATTACAAAAAAAAGAAATCCAGCATCAAATGCAACAATAGTTCATCATAATATATTGAAATATTCAAAAATACCAATATGAATAGTGACCATCCTCTTATATTTTAATAGTTCATAAAATACATTACCTTTGGATTTCACGTCAAATGTCCAGTCAAACAAAAAAATTATCTCCAATCCAGCCCAGCCAAGTTTTTTTATGATTCGTCCTATAGCTTAGTAATTATTCCGGCGAATATTTTTGAATTTTACCAACAATTGGAGAAGTGGTAGGAGGTCAACGTTTTGAACTTTTTAATGTCACGCTCTATTTTATGCATTGATTATACTTAAACATTTGAATAAAAAATTTCTTTCAGATATGATTTTTATAGCATCTTTCATAAACTTCCGATTGGTGTAATCCATTTTGAATTTATTTTTCATTTAGACCAAAATTTTTAAGAATTAAAAATATAATTCAAGTTTTTTTATGTTTGGGCACTTTTTTTTATTATTATTTTTGTCAGATGTTACGAACGAAAGACGTCCGCAATGGGTCTTTGATGGGTCAGGTCAGGTTCTGACACCAGCCCTGTCGGATGTGGGTCGAGGATATTTTGGGAAAGGTGATATAGTGATGTACGATCACCAGTTTAGGTGATGAAGGGCCGTTTATTAACCCCACCTAAATATATTGTAAAATATTCCTTTGGCGTGCGGACCAACACCCGTACAGAGGCATCGGCGCGCTATATCGAACGCAAGGGGCGCACACTTAGATGTCCCGTCGTTCCTGACTCGCGACAGACTTCGAGCCCGTACTCTTCGATCTCGGTAGATCGTGCGTTAAGTTTCTATGTTGAGTTAAGACTGTCCTTCCTTGAGATCCGCCTCGACGAAGTCGACGGATCGTTCCGACGTTCCCGTATACGTTTGCAGTTTTCGCCCCTGGGAACCTGCTGAGCTTTTAGTTTTACTTCCGAGCACAGGCCTTTGATGCCATGTAAATTGTCGAAGCCTGCATGTTCCCAGCCGAAAAGTGCTTACACTTTCCTGGAACGTTCGTGTCGAATTTGACGCAACTTTAACTCGGATTGCGCACCTGGTCTCACAGTTGAAACGCAAGACTGGATGCACAGTGTTTCATTGCACCGTAACGCTAGATAGCCTATATTATGTCTTACATCTTAATTTGTTATAATAATTATCATCTTTAATCTTAATCGATCACGCGATCGGTTGCGACCCGCCGGTCGTAACACAGAAAGCTGGGGATTTTTACTACAAAATACTTCCTACAAAAACACAATTTAATGGTCTAAGTTGTGTAAATTTAGTTAAGTCAATTTTAACAGTTTCATGTTCCTCTTTAAAAACTGCATATATTTCATTCGAATTAGCAAATAGTTATCGTTTTTTTAAATGTTCCCGTTTTCCATTATTTTGCTTTATAGACACGAAATTATTCTTTCCTGGCATCAAACGACTTATATCATTACGTTCATAACATTTTTTTACCGCAGCAACTGTCTCATCGGGCAAAGTTCTTCCTTTTTTGTTATTTGAGTCAGTCAAAATTCCATGCTCATTCACCAATTCTATAGCACTTCTTGCTTCTCGCTCAGTTGCATTCAATTCTGTATTTAATTTTGTGCGACCCCAGTCTTTTGGTGCAAGTGTAAGTAACACTATTCATTCAGACCTAGATTTTGATTCCTGAAACTTTTGTTTTATTTGATTTAGGTTTGTAATTCCTGCTTTGCAACAATCATAATCGCAGCTTTCTAAGTCGTGTTTCTTTTATCTTGCATGAACTTCAAAATCCGAATCAACATGATCCGTTTCTGATTTTTCATCAGAAAGAATTTCCTTATCTACAGGATCAAATAAATTTTATCGTCGGTAGATTGGGAAACTATTTCTTCATTCGGAGATTGAATTTTGAGTTTTTCAGAATTATTAAGTGCTAACTTGCACGTTGTACAAATTTTAGAACTTTCTGGAAGTTCAAGATATTTCTCTCGTAAACTCTTAGAAACACTAATCAAACCTTTCATTTTCTTATGTTTTTTTCTTTTTAAGTGATTTGATACACCTGCTTCTCCACACGTTTCTCCCCTTATTATTCATTTATATTATTCAAATAAAATAAGTATAAATGAATATCAAAAAATTAAACCCAAAAAGAAAAAAGGAAGAAATATGTAAAACAAAAATTATCTTCCGAATGTGAATAAAAGTGTAGTTATCTTTTCAGATCAAATAAATAGATAATATACTATTTGAGTCAAACTTTCTGAAGTGGGCCACCAAAAATCGACCCATCGAATTTCCTATTTTTTGTTGACGATTTCTGAAGATCCATATGTTATAAGAAATATCCATAAATATTTTTAAAAAATATTAATTTTTGCAAAAGTTATCAACAATTGAATTTTAAGGCGATTTTTTTTTTAAATGACAATTTCTCAGCAACTAATTGACAAAAATTAATGAAAATTGAATGACATGTTCATAATTAGTAGTATAATAGAAAACCATATCGTTTGCAGGAAAAAAATGTAATTTATTACTAACAAATTAATTTTGCAATAAACAAATGACTATTAAACCGAATTCTCCTTGCATTAAACAAAATTTTTTTTTTGAAAATATTCCCTAAAGTATCACTAATCGATCGTTTTAATATTTCTGTGCTTTCGATCCCAAAAAAGATATAAATTTTCGAACGCCAACGTATATAGTACGCGCCCAGCGTGCTAGACATCGGCCGAGACCGGGGCGAAAAAGTCGATAAAAAAATATGTAACATATATGTCATATATTACATTTTTCGCCGAAAATATATGCATTATATATGTTAGATATATGCCGGATATAATTTTACACATATATGCATATATATATCAACATATATGCCAAATATTGCATTTTTCGTCGAAAATATATGCACCCTTATTGAGCATATATGTCGTATATATTTATTTTCCGTGCGGGTAAAAATAGTAAAACATAAATAAATAATCAATGTAAATAAGTTATTAATAATCATGCCTAACTAAAAAAAAAATGCATAGACCTTTTATGAAATTCTTAAATAAAAACCTAAGCGAATTAGTAGGCACGGGGCGCTGCGCCCCGGTCTCGGCCAACGTCTAGCACGCTGGGCGCATATATACGTCGACATTCGAAAATTCATATCTTTTTTTGGGATCGAGAGCACAGAAATATTTTTGCACGGTCGATTAGTGTATACTTTAGGAATATTTAAAAAAAAATGTTTGTTTAAAGCAAGGCGAAGTCGGTTTAATAGTCATTTGTTTATTGCAAAATTAATTTGTTATTAATAAATTACATTTTTTTCCTGCAAACGATATGGTTTTCTATTACACTACTAATTATGAACATGCCATTCAATTTTCATTAATTTTTATCAATTAGTTGTTGAGAAATTGTCATTTAAAAAAAAATCGCCTTAATATTCAATTGTTGATAACTTTTGCAAAAATTAATATTTTTTTTAAAATATTTGGGGATATTTCTTATAACATATGGATCTTCAGAAATCGTCAATAAAAAATAAGAAATTCGATGGCTCGGTTTTTGGTGGCCCACTTCAAGAAGTTTAGCTCATTTAACGTACGATGAAAGACACCGTGCACAATACGTGCAAGGGACACCCAATACAAGATGCGCTATAAATAGATAAAGTAATTTAGTAAATATATATTTTCGAAATGTACCGCGTTGTTTACAGCCTCCTGTTTATCAACTAAAAGACGTAACGTTTCATGTATGAGAAATACAAATCCAAATACTGTGCAAATAATAAAAAGATGGAAAAACAATATACATATTTCTGAAATATCCAGTAGAGGAATTATCAAGCAACGGAGAATGAAAATGACTCCTATACAAGTACTTCTGCTAATAACATCAACAATATTAATAACAACAGCATTCATAGTCTTCGATTGTGGATCAAAAAACTCACATATATCTACAGTATCTCTAATAAATATACAAGAATGCGACATTGAAAAATTAGAGCTTAATTACTACAAATGAAAGATTACGAAGAAATAGAAGTAACGCAATGGAAAATAGACATATTCGGACAAGTCAGTCATTGTGGCATGCACTCACACACATCATCCGTTTCGGGTGGTATAGCAAATTACGTTCTAGAAATTTCCAGAGAAGAATGTGAACCGATGCGCCGAACAGGAACCACAACAATCAATATGATTATATTAAGCGGGATAAAAGCCAATTACATACAGACATTTAGGTTTAACTATGGCAGGATCTATTTAAGTAGATGGTACTTGTAAAGGTGGAGAATATGCAAATACATATGGATCATGGAGTAATGTAATAGTACAAGGAACAGCGCGAATTTTAATACAAAAGTATAAAGCTAGAGTAAACTTAAATGAAAATAGAGTACATTTAAAATCAGGAGTTTCTTACCCAATAACAGACCATAGCTGTTTACATTTAGAAGGAGGTACATACTGGAATCCGATCCCGTAAGATTTTTGTGGATCTAATAAATACGACATACTATACGACGGTATAGTAGATAAAATACATAACGAAGACAAAACAATAATTTATTCTTGAATTATTACGGTAGTTTTGTTTGGAACTAAACAAAATTAAATTGGTTTTAAACCGGGCTTATGACCTACCAGGATGTTTATGAAAATTGCATTAGAAGTTAAAATGCTATAGTTTGAAGATCTTTAAACATTTCGAACACCTTGCGTGTAATCGCTTGGATTCCAAAACGCTAGGCTTTGTTAAAACATTTATAATCTCAACCAGTAATATTAACAAAAAAGAAAAAAGGTAAAAGATAAAAAATAAAAATTTTAAAAATTTCAAAAAATATAACGACATTCATAATTATAAGACTAATAAAATTATATTATACTACAATTTCGATTTAACAGTTATTTGAAATAAACTGGTATATGAATATGATTGGTTAGCATGCAATTATACTAAATCTAAAGAAAGAAGAATGACATTAGTCCAAAAATATAATATGACGATAAAATATATATAAACATGCAAAAATTGATATGAATATGCAAAATAAATATCTGGTCATGTAATGATAGAATAGAAAATAATTTATTCTCTAACAACCGAAGAAATAACATTTGGTTTAGCTATCAGAGGAAAGAAAAATATTTGTGGGTACGAAATAGCTCTTACAGAACACCCAAAATTAATAAAGGCGAAGTTTTAAAAAAACGACCTAATAGTACCTTAAACCTCGATATTTTTACATATGTAAACTCGAAATTTGTCTACGTTGAAAAATACTTAAAAATCAAATAAAGCAACTATACTACGATGTAGTATCACAACGATGCGCTCTAGAAAAACAAGTCACTCTCCTGACGAATTCGCGTGCAACATAATGAAAGGACCCAGATATATGGTAGTAGCAGCCGGTGAAGTTGCTTATATAATGAAATGCATACCAGCAGAAGTCAGCATCCGAAAAACAGAAGAATGTTATTCTCACTTACCAATCAAATATCAGGAACAGAGCATGTTTATGACTCCAAGGATATTAATAAATAAAAGCACTCAAATCACTTGCAATATTTTAGTTCCCCCTGTTGGGGGATCAGTGTCCCATTGCACAGTCGTCCGCCGACGCGAGTTAAGTCGTCCTTTTCCAGAGAGACACACAAATTACGTAGACGGCTTGCGTGTGGAATTTCTCGATTTGTCTCTATTGCTCGTAATTCGAACACAAACTCCTTTCGCTGCATGGGTTTTAATAAAATTGTAGTAGCGTTATCTAATTCATCTACCGTCACTGGCCCGGTCCTTGACGTTTCCGTTTTTAGGGCATTGCATTTGAATCGTAATACATAAGCAACCGTTCGTTTTAAGCGCGACAAAGATGAGAACCTATCAATTAATGAACATTCTTCTTCATTTGTAAAAAATGATGCTACCATTTTTTTGCTTCTGGCAAATTCGTCATTATTGTGTTCACTTTAGTTGGCCAATTGTCAGTCTTCCTTCAGCCACGCAGGTCCATTCCACTATAACTTAGATGTTTGCAGTTCAACGGGATGGACTCCTCGGGAAATAAGATCTACGGGATTGCTTTCAGATGACGTGTGCCTCCATAGATGTTTGTCGGCTGCTTCATGAACAGCAGCAAGCAACAACGAACCACATAATTCCAGTCTTGGTAATGTAATTTTTTTTAATGGTGCCACCTTTGATTTCTCACATAATAACCGGACAGTGCAATTTCCATTGTCCTGAATATCTTTGAACATGCACCGTCAGCGATTTCCGAAACGGCACAAAGTCCATGAATTTGAATGAATCGACTGACAGGTTGCATGACATGACGAGGAATCTGTATTGTATTTATATGATGAAGTTGTCTTAAAAGTTTCGTCCAAGATGTATGCAGGTCAAGTGGCAGAGACTTGTCCCAACTAGTTTGACATTTCCACAATTGTTGAAGCAATATTTTTGTCTTAATTACGACAGGTCCTATCAAACCAATAGGATCGAAGATTTGAGACACTGTGGATAGTATTGTTCTCTTCGTAGTTCGTACCGACGCACAGTGGTCTGAAGCGACTTTAGTCGGAAAAAATTATAATAATGGGCGGATTTTTATGAAAGTTGACATGTTTATGTACTTTATATCGCAGAGTATATATTTGATGTCTGGTTTTGAAAATTCTAAATAGTAGGTTAGATACAGCCGCATTTACAATAGGCTTTTTAGGTGTTTTAATTTAAACCGCTCTCGGTTAATTCCAGAGTCACGAACGAGGACGTGGCGGCTGTCGACTCCATTTTTTTTTTACATTTTATATTTTAAAAATTTTTTTTTAAATTTTTTTTAAAACTTTTTATAATTTTTTTATTACATTTTGTAACATTTGTTGTATTTTTTTTTAATCTTTTCATTTTTAAACAGAATTTCTCAGAACAGATCCCCAATTCACACTTCACACTGATTTCAACAGCTTTTTACATTCTTCTGGGAGCTCTTGAATCGGTTTTTTTTTAATGCTTCGAAGCGAGGAAATCAGTGGATCTGAAGAAACTAGGAGAATATGCAACAGATCTTCATTGCAATGCAATCTCGAATCTTTTCTTGTGTGATGTTCCCTCCAAGATTTAACGTCTTTATTTCGGCATTCTTAAGCTTCCTCTGATAATTCTCCTATTGGGAGAAGTGCGTACTCAATAACTTCGGCTCCGTGTAGCAGTATTTTATGCACACTAGTAGGCATACGATACCATGGGTATAGCGACACAAATAATTTTGCAGTCTCGACACCATAATCTTTGAACGCTTCTGTATTTATTTCATGTCCACTTGCTAATACTGATAAAATATTACCGAACCGTTTAATTAACTCCAAATTAATTCCAGTGATATCAGCTGATTTTGTGGCGTTTTTAAAGAATTTTCGTGCATTATTCCCATCGTTTGTTGTGCCACGACCTTGCAGAACCACATCGACTAGTAAACCCATTTCAGATCTGAACTTATTTTGAATTTCCGTTTTCCGAACATTGAAAATATCTTTATCTTTAGCTGATCTTACTTGCCACGACTTAAATGGTAAGCGATAAGAAATGTGCAGTAAGCATTCGAAGAATCTAATCCAAGCATGGAGAGTCGACAAGCCAAACTTAAATACCTCAGACTTAATCTCCATTTTCAACACTTTGTCGTTACTCATTTTAGGTTTACAGCCACAAATGTAACAAGTTTGACTCGATGTGCCAGTTACCGAATTACATACCTTTCCATCAATCATGGTAAATATTAGGGTATGTTTGATCTGAATCCTTACATTGCAATAGCATATCTCTGCAGCATTTAAATCTTTAATTTGCTTTTCAATCTCCTTTACTTCCTTCCTCGTACTTTCTGCTGTTTCCTTTGCGAATATAAATTTTATAGGTCGGCAGAATGTGGTTGATGATGGTCTGGGATTTTTCCAAATAATCAAATGTTCTCCTTTTATTGTGCAACGAAACTGAAGAGGTACTAATGAAAACAGAAAAAGATCGCTATCGGAGGTTGAGGAAGGTGTGGAGGGCCCAAAGTTCTGTTTGTATTTGGAATGACCGCTACTTCCATCGCATCCCCATTTATAAAAGATTTCAAAATTCTCCATACTTTCCTGTAATTTTTCGATGCTACTAATTGCAGATATACGTGAAGCTGTGTGATCCAGAAGATTTTGAAGCGGAATTTCACATCTGTGTTCGGATAAGTGTAGATTTAACGGGTAGCAAGTTTGTTTCGCTTCTAATATTTTCTCGTAGGATGGGTAAATATCGCTATTTCGATTTTTAGCACCAAGACGGATGTTTATGTATTGTGCTTTTGTCAAATCATTATCAATAAGAAACGCCAAGGCTTCCTCGTTAGAATAAGGCAGTGGTTTATTATCAATATGATTTTGTTTGATTTGGGGACTGCGGCATTATCAGGAGATTTTACTATTTCTTTAACAAGATCTGCAGCACTTCGTTTTCCACATTTATTAAGCTGTGTTGCTGCAGAAAAAGCAAGTTCCGAAAGAGAATGGGTAGTTATTAAAGAACTGACCTTTTGTCTTTTCGATCTTTCAGTACACTCTTCAAAATTTTTCTGTGGACGTCCAACAGACGATCTTTTTAATGACGGTTGAGAAGGAATCTTTGGGATAGGGGGTAATTCAAAAGCAGTTTGAAGCCAACTTTCATTTTTTTCTAGAAATTTTTTAATCGACAGGTTACATTCAGACCACTTTCTTTTTAAAATTAAACTAAAGTGAAGAATTTTAGATTTTACAAGCTCTGCATAAGCCAAAGCATCCCATTCTATCTCAGTATGTTTTTCTACAATTTTTTGAAGATGTAGTTGCGTGATTCGATACTTGTCGGGTTTAACACATCTTTATCGCGCAATAATTTAAATAAATCCTCATATACGAATTTACTATTTTTCTTTTCATTTCGAGATGCCATCATGCCGCACTTTATGAAAATAATTTCCTGTTATAATTTCTGGTTCGAAAACAGCTAGACTTATACGAATCGTCGGTCAAATTTACCTGCGGGAAATATGTCCCTCTAACGGAATTTATACTAAATACGAAAATCTCGAATTACGAATCGAGTATTCGGAGACGCATAACGCTCGGGCTCTCCGTGCGCTAATTACAAAGTATATACTATTTCTGACATTTTGAGTTTTGTTGTTAAAATGTGTTAATTTTTAGAAATAGAACTTTTTCTATCAAAATTGGCCACAATTTTCAACAATTTTGTTTTTAAACGTTATTAGAACTTATTCAAAATGGTCAAAACATAGTTGTACATAAATCATGTTATTCTACTGTAAATTATATACGCTTTTATTCATCAGTGCTTTTATTAACAACCTTTGTTTGATGAAAAAGAGCTGTGCGAAACTATTACATCCGTCACGAATTTCATTTATATTTTAGTATATTCTTAAACATCATTCTACAATTATTCTGATTATGTTTCTTTTTTTTATGATTATTATTCATTTATTTCTTGATATGAGTGTATGGTAAAAGAATATATATTTAAAACCGGAATTAGATGATATAAAGAAATTGAATTTTTTCCGAGTAAAATAGCGCTTCAGACCACTGTGCGACGCGTTCAAATCTTCGCCTTTATATTGAAGTACGTATTCTAATGGATTCTATAGTAGTCCAAGCATTTTGATGTCCTCCCCTATGGGCAAGAATGACTTCGGATGCATATATTCCGACTCCGTCAAAATCGAGGGTTTATTTCAAATTCATTGGCGAAGTTCAAACTTTGCACTTCTGAGAAGTCGTGATATCTCTTGTTTGATTGTTGACATTTCTTGTATGGAACTGGCACCATACAATAAATTATCAACATAAAAGTTTTGTCTTACAGCACGACATGTATGTGGAAATGTTCATTTTCTCGAGCGATTTGTTCCAAACAACGTATCGCACGGTGGCATGAACTTGAGAGGCCATAAGTGATGCTATGTAGTTTAATAATGCGCATTGGCTCTTTTGGATATTGCTGTCATAGCCTGCAAATTTCGTTGATCTTTATGAAGTTTCACTTGACGATACATCTTCGTTATATCAGCACTGATTACATATTCACTAAAGCGTAAGAGAATACTAAACAAGTCGGGTTGAATTGTAGGTCCCATCATTAAAATGTCGTTAATTAAAACATTTGACGTTATTTTGCAGGAACCGTCGAAAACTACTCGTAGTTTTGTAGTATTCTTAGTACTGCTAGTTTCACAGCACGATGTGGTAGACAGTTTATAAATTCGATTTCACTTTCTTCAGTAACTTCTGACATATGACCTAAAGATATATATTCGGCTATAAAATCGTGATATCACCTTGTCAATTCAGAATATTTGCCAAACTTTCTTTTCATCGAAAGCAATCTCTAAACAGCTGTCTTCCAAGGGTCACCTAGTTGCTAAATGTTTTTTATGGGCATTTTTACGTTAAACCGACAGTCATTTTCATGTCTGCATGAAATGTTCTTCACAAGGCTGTTCTTTCTCTGAATGGTAAACGGTTTTTTGAAATTCCTCGATTTTCCAAAACTGTTCTAGTTGATGCTGTTTGCGGTCTTCAGGGGATATTGCGCAAAATAAGGAAATTTGTTCATTTTTGGAACATTTCTGCGGTTCAATAGGTTTCGAGACGATCCAGCCAAACTTAGTTCTTTGCAATATATGCATATTTTTGGTATGTTTAATTTGACCTGTACATAAAAGATCCCAAAATATCACAGCTTCCAGCAGCAGATCGACGCCTCCGGGTGTAGGTTCGAAAGTCGGAACCGCTAATTCTATATCAAGAGAAATACTGATCATTGTTATCTTTAGAATTTGTTATGGCAATGTATCAATAATTTTGTCAATTATTAAAAACGGTAAACTAGACTGATAGACATTTACTCGTGACTTAATCACTAAATCAACGGGCGTGTACCCGTTCAGAAATTCTTGTCGAAATTTGAGCTAATCCTGCTATTGGTAGGGGAGGTCGGGGTATTCTTGGACACATTTTTATTTTGTCCAGAAACTGTAAAAAAAATTGCTTTTTCCCAAAATTTCAAAGCTTGATTATATGGTACGATAAATAACCTTTAATTTGGTACCAGCAATTTGACCTAATTGTTTAAAATTGTACACTCTGTATCAGCTGACGCAAAAAACTGGTTTTTGAGATTTTAAAAAATCTCGGGGTATTATTGGACAGTCTTGTAAATCGATAAAATAAATGAAAATTATTGTTGGAAAACGTTTATTTGTTAATGAAACCGAAAGAATATCTATATTATAATGAATAAAATAAAGTAAGGCACGTGAAAGTGTTCCGGTTTGCTCCGACACAACTCAAGTGAACACCTCGTTCAGATGCGATATAATGGGCTATGTTTCGGCGATTTTCTTTCTCGAGCATATGTTTCATGCAAATTATACAGATATCAGTATTTTCCTCCATATCAGGGTCCAAATCACATAAGTGTCCAATAATACCCCGAACGCTCATTTTTACAAAATGTCGGCGTATAAGTAACACATGCAAATTTCATGAAAAACTCTTATATGCGTCAAAAGCTTATAGTTCGAAAAATATTATGAATATATTTACCTGACTTGGTTCTTCGAAAAACACTAAGTGAAAAAAAACAATTTAAAAACATCAAAATTTTGTTTTATATGATATCGAGGTAACAATGCATCAAAATAAGTCAAGTGCTTAACCCTTTGCGGCATAGTGATAGCCCAGATTACCACCTTTTTATTCTCAACTTTCCTCTCTAGTTTCAATGCTTTCAAAGCAATATTCAAAAAATCTTTTGAAAGTGGTAGACGGGGTTTTTAAGTACGTAACGAAAAGGATAATAAATACAATTAAGCATAATTATTAACAATTATAAATAAATAAATTTTAAAAATCGTTGATTTTTGAGAAAGAAATCATTTTTGAACGATCTAAACGGTAAATTAGAACCAAATTTGGTATTTGGGGGTTTTTGGTGTGGCTGATTACGAATTTGAAGTCGGCTTTGAAAAATTCAATATGGCGGAAACAATATGGCGGATGAATAAATTTCTTCTTTTTATCTGACCCCTTCGTAAGTGAAAAAGTTCCTTGTATTAAATTTTCTTATGTTGTCAGATTGACTAGGTGAATTAATTAAATCACTTTATTTGACGTTTCGGCTAATTATTTAAGCCCTCTTCAGAATCAATTTTATTCTATAATTTGGTGAATATAAAAATTACAAAAATTCGGTACATTTCTTTAGAACTTTTCAGTTGTCAATATAAATTTTTTTGAAATAAATTTTTAAATTATAATTAATAATTGTTTTTTCTGCTTACCTGCAGTATTTAGAGTCTCCTCGAATGTAAAAACCATATTTTTATGATTTTTAATAAACAAAAATTGTTTTTATAAAAATTCTTGTTGTTTAGTAGTTAGTTTCACTGTAAAAAATAAAAAATGTTTTATGAGTTTTCACTCAGTAATAAGAAAAAACATAAAACAATTTTACACTTTTAAATACACATGTTATATTGGTGAAAAATAAAATGGACTGAAAAGTTCTTCAGATTACAAACGTTTTCAATAACACTACTACAAGTAAATCTATTTATATAACTTTGTTTTCATTTTCGAATGAGAGGCAAATAGATGTCCGGTAATTTTGATTTTTCAAAACGTATATTTACAGATTTGTTATTATTTTTTATAAAATAATTTTCCATGTGTTTTCTTTTATGTTTGTTTCTTTCTATTGCTAATATTTTAACTTGTTTAAAATCAAAATTATGACCTGTGTTTATTCTGTGAATCGTTAAACCAGTATATTTGTCTTTATCTAAATAAATGTTATGTTTATGTTCTGTAATTCTATTTTTTAATAATCTCCCAGTCTCACCAATATATACTCCTTCGCAATTGTTACATTTAATTTCATATATGACATCTTTTTGATGTAGCGTATCGGTTTTATCTTTAAAAGGTTTAATGCTTCCTAAATTTACATTTGTTGGTTTAAACACTATTCTGATATCGTTATTTCTAAAATTGCTTCTTATATTTTCAGAAATATTCTTAATGTACGGTATGCTGATGGTTTTAATATATTTTTTATCATTATATTTTGTATTAAGGGTGTTATAAATTTTATATACTCTTTTCCTAAAGCATTCGTTAATAATGTGCATAGGGTAACTATTTTCAATGAGTATTTGTTTAACAATTTTTTAATTTTTTTCTCTAAATTTAACATGTGCTAGTCTTATTGCTCTATCTATTAATCCAAAAGCCACTCCTATTTTATAATGTAAGGGATGATTGGAATAAAAATTAATATATCTGCCTGAAAATGTGTTTTTGTGACACCAATCAGTAATTAAAATATCTTTATCATTAATAATCAATATATCTAAAAAACTAATTCTTTTATTTTTTTCTTTTTCTAAAGTAAAATTAATTTTGTTTTGAAAACCTTTTATCTTATTCAAGCTATTAAATATAGGTAAAATTTCATCTAAAAACTCATTTGGTACTGCTGTAAAAATATCATCAACATATCTGTAATAAAATGGTAATTTACATGGTAATTTTTCTATTAAAATATTTTCTAAAAAATCCATTAATAAATCTGCTACAATAGGTGATAGTGGTGAACCCATTGGTACACCATATTTTTGTTTATATATTTTATTTTGAAATTGAAAATATAAATTTTTAAATATTATGTCTATTCCTTCAAAAAATTCTGTTTGTGGTATACTAGTATGTTGTTTAATTTCATTCCATTTATTTTTTAGAATAAGTTTTACTATATCTGTTGAAACATTCGTAAATAAAGAGACAACATCTAATGATATTAAAGTATGATTTGCAGGTAGTTTAAACTATTGATTCTATTATGTAAATCCCAACTATCTTTAACGGTTCTTGATATTGTTTTAGTAAGATTAGAAAGAATCGATGTATAAAAAGCTGACAATTTGTATGTTGGTGAATTAACTGTGGAAATAATAATACGTAAAGGGTTATTTTGTTCATGTATTTTTGGTAATCCACATGCTTTCGAAACTGTCGAATTATATGTTCTTAATTTTTTTGCCAGATCTTTATTGATAGATTCATTTTTTTGGATTTTATTAATGAATTCATTAACCTTTTTTTCAGTTTTTGCAGTATATTCAAAATTACTAACTTCATAAGTGTTATTATCTATTAGTAATTCGTTCATTTTTTCTAAATAAGCTTTTTTGGACATTGCTACCGTAACATTACCCTTATCTTGTAAAAAATATATCTTTATTGTTCTTAAAAAATTGATGCATTATTCTGTTGTTGTCTGTGGTATTTTTTACATCAGTTGACAAGTCTTGTTTTTTAAGAAATTCAGAGATGTTATGAACACATTTATTACGAGTTAAAATTTTGTTGTCGGTAATTAAGTTCCCCTCATTATCAACTTCATCTTTTATGTTATAAATTCCTTCTTCTATAGAAGCTATGAATTCAGGTAATGGGAAGAATTTTTCATCTTGAAAAGCATGTTTTTGACCTAACCCTACTATGTTGACAATTTCTCTAGGAATATCTATATTTGTGAGATTTACAAACCAATTATCTTTAATTTTAATTTTCATGTTGTTTCTGTTATTCTGATATTTTTGTAACATGTAAAATTTGTTCATAAATTTGATTTTATAAAAATTAAGTTTAAAATTAAAATAATTATCTTCATTATAAAAATATTCTTCGTAAACTTCAGTAGGTAATTTTTTAATAATTTGTCTCCAAATATGTAGTTTTTGTGCTTTTAAAACCGCCGGTTTAAACTACATATTTGGAGACAAATTATTAAAAAATTACCTACTGAAGTTTTATATGGCGGATGAATTTTTAAAAATTTATCGGATTTACTTGAAACTCATTACGCGGGGGTTTTTGTAGTTGCTGAATACGAATATGAAGTCAGTTTTGAAAAATTCAAAATGGCGGATGCAATATGACGGATGAATTTTTAAAAATTCATCGGTTTTACTTCAAACGCGTTACTCAGGGGTTTTTGTGGTTGCTGATTACGAATATGAAATCAGTTTTGAAAAATTCAAAATGGCGAATGCAATATGGCGGATGAATTTTTAAAAATTCATCGGTTTTACTTCAAACGCGTTATTCAGGGTTTTTTGGGGTCGCTGATTACGAATTTGAAGTCGGTTTTGAGAAAGTCAAAATGGCGGAAACAATATGGCGGATGAATGTTTACAAATACATCGGATTTATTTGAAATTCGTTACTCAGGGGTTTTTGGGGTTGCTGATTACGAATTGTCTGTTTTTAAACATTCGAAATGGAGGAACCAATATGTGGGAAGAATATTTGGAGAGATATTGATTTTCTAAAATCCTGTGATCTAATTTTTAGCTTACTCCTAGCATTACCCAGAACTAACGACATGGACGTGGTAAGCGACTAGTTCCTTTTTTTTTGCTTTTTTTTTATTTGTTTTTTTTTTGTTTGTTTTTTTTGTTTTTTTTTTTTTTTTTTTTTTTTTTTTTTTTTTTTTTTTTTTTTTTTTGTTTTTTTTTTGTGTTTTTTTTTAATAAACTAAATGAAATAAACTAAAAATAAAACTAAATGAATAAGCTGAATACCTGAATAAAATCCCTCCTTTAGTGGGCAATAAGCAAAGTGGTACATTGCAAATTTCTTGTGGGCAATAAGCAAAGTGGTACATTGCAAATTTTACATATCCAGTACATTCGCTTTTGGTCAGCTTTCGTACTGCACTGAGTACAGCGTTTGGATGAAGCGGTAATTTCAGGCATATGAGCCGATTGAGATCGTCTTTTCTGCACAGACACTTGTGGCTTGTAAGCAGAAACTTCACCAGCTGGGCGTTTTCTACCTTTTAAAGTTGGTAATTTGTGTCCCACTAATTCATCTACTAAACGCAATCTGAATTCTTTCGAAGTTAATGTTGGTTTCAAGCCCCTCTCTTTGTCCAAAATATATGCATTGACAACACTGACATCCAAGAAATGGAAGAATATTCTGAGCCACCATTTCTTGGACTTTCGATCAATCTTATATGTTGACAAGAGTTGGTCTGCCTTATCAACATAGCCCATATGCGTGTTGTAATCAGAAACCATGACCGGACAAGTGATGGATTTAAACGTGCCATCTTTTTGTTTACGCTTTATCAATACAGTTTCTCGAAGATCGTGATAATTGGAAAGAAGGTAGACAGCCTTCTTGTCCATCCATTTGACCCAACTAATACCCGTATTGGATGTTCGAAAATCGCTTTGACCATACGTCATTTGTTTGTCAGGTATAGTACTTTTTGGCAATCTTCGTCGATTCTGACGCACAGTACCACAAGCAAAAATTTTATCCTTTCTCAAAGATATCATGAAATCTACACCGGTGAAAAAATTATCAAAGTATACAATGGTAATTATTACCCACTAACTCTCGTGTAAGGTCTTTGACAACTCTTGCTCCCAACTGATTTTCGGTACTTCCAGTTTTACCCGTATATACCTGAAATTCGCACACATAGCCTAATGCATCTGCTCAAACCCAGCATTTGTATCCACGCTTTATGGGCTTGAGAGGCATGTACTGCTTCATGCTACTGCAACCTTTAAATTTAATCACCGATTCATCGACACTTTGATATTTGTTCGGTTTCCAAAATTTCTTAAAATTTTTGCTCAATTCATCTAAAAAGGGTCTCAATTTATATAATTTATCATAAGCTGCTTCACCCTTTTTGGGTTCTGTATTATTATCTGAAATGTGCAAACTGCCCAGAAAAAATCCGAAACGAGTAACTGACATCAAAGAGCTGATGTAATGATCATTCAGTTGAGGATTAACAGACCAGTAATCTCGACAGGAAGGAGTCTTTTTGACAACCATTAAAATATTGATTCCCAAAAAAATCAGCAATTCCTCCTTAGTGGTAGGAGATTGCTTGAATTGCTTTTGTTGCAAATAACAATTTGTTTCTTGAACAATCAAACTTAACAAATCGTCTGAAAATAAACAGAAAAATACTTGCGATGGTGATAAATTATCGGAAATATTAGGTCCAACATCCCTAGTAAAGGGAGCATCGGATTTTACTTTTCCCGATTGTATCCACCTTTCATCACTCTCTAAGATATCTGCAAAATCGTCATCAGGAATAGTAGAATGATTCTCCTCACTATCTTCTACCCGCATATCCCTTCTGTTCAAACTATCATTATCATCAAAATCAGAGTCACATAGGTTATCAGGTGACTCAGTATCGCTAGGAATATCTGCCAACTCTAAGTCATTTTCCAGCTCTACTTCTTCTTCCATGTCCTCAGTCAAATAGAACAATATAAAGATAAAGGGTCAGAGAACACAAATAATAAACGAAAATAAAGGTGAACACAAAATAACTACTTTCAAATCTACGATAAGTGGAACGAAGAACTAATGAAAAATAAAAAGCTGATATTCATGTACCAAATGTTTGACGGAAACAAATGACGAACGCAAGAAGAGTCAATCTCAGAAACAGTATATTTTTTCTGAACGTACATCTACTTTCAAGGTAACAAAACAATAACGAATACTGATGAGAGTTCAAAGACACTGTACTTGTAATGAATGCTGCTTGAAACAAATAAAAAATAAAAAACTGCTTGTAGTAAGAACAATTTTTATATTGATTGGGCATTCGCGCATTGAAAAAAGGAATGCAAAGATTACACAGGCGATGTTAGTTATTGCTGTAAATCCCTGAAACAATATTCTTTTAGGGAACATGTATTTACGTTGAAAGTAACAAGTATAATTACACTTTATATTTTTTTGCTTCTTACTTTAATTTTCTTATTTTACATTCAAAGTAAATGTTTAGTAAATTCAAACTTAACTCTTCGCGATATAGTGGTTCTAATTGTAACCAACTATTTCTAAACAGTTTTTGACGAATTTGAAGTAGTTATTATTCGATTTATCTGCTATTTTTTGTTTTTACATGTTCATGGGATGTTAAAATATAAAAATTCATGCGCATAGTTTGTAAAATTATTGTCAATTCTTTAATAAGAAATAAAGTCTAAAAATGGTTATTTTTCGTTAAAAAATTAATTATTGACGAATCTTTTAGAGATAATCTTACGAAACTGCGTACTCGGGAGTTTTCGGGGTCGCTGATTATGAATCTGACCTCGGATTATAAAAATTCAAAATGGCGGATCCAAGATGGCTGACCGAAAAGTGAAAAATTACCCAATCTTGATGGAAGGGGGTTCTCGGAGGTTTTCAGGGTCGCTGATTACGAATCTGATCACAAACTTATACATTTAACATTCAGAGTACATAAAGTACCCAATTTTATCTCGATCAAGTAAATTTTCACATTTCCGTCGGCCATCTTGGATCGGCCATTTTGAATTTTCAAAATCTGATTTCAGATTCGTAATTGGCGACCCCGAAAACCACCGAGTAACAATTTTCAGCTGTTTTCCGTGTAAAGAAAAATGTATGCCGCAAAGGGTTAATAGAAAATGCGATTATGATAAAACGAGTCGATGCTAGTTGATGGAGACTCCAAGCGTTACAAACGGGAAAAATATCGCGCTGTCCAACAATACCCCGTGTCCAATAATACCTTGACCTCCCCTATATTAAATTTCTCACTCTACAAACGTGACATAAAATTTAATTGTGAACCTGAATCCAGGAGAACTCGACATTCGTGCATAATGCCTTGACTATCCCGAATGAAAATAACTGCAGTTGACAATAAGACTTCAGACTGACGTTTTACCGCACAGTATGCTTGAGATGCTACATATTCGGATGGCCTTTAGATCGTTTGAACATTATCGTTCGCATTCGTTACATTTTTATGCGATTCAGATGCAATGCCCCCGTGCAATAACGTGTTGTGTTTTTGTTTTTGTGCCAACCGACGACGCCTGCCACGGTTCATGATTGCCAGCTGTTCCCACAAATTTCTGTGAAGTCTGATCCTGCAGCCAGCAGAACTTTGTGGATTGAATCGAATAACGCCTGCGACCTGAGACGTGTGATCACGACATTATTCTCGTCGGATGTCAACTTCTTCATTGAAAACTACCGGAAACGACATGGCTACATTCGAGGAATTAATTGCAATCCAATCGATGCATTTTTCCAGCATTGAAAGGCAGATGTCAATTCTTCCTAAAGGTGAAGACCGGACCATCCCAAAATTGAATGTCCATGCAAAATACCTTGATTCGCTGTGGCAAAAATGTCAAGATGCGCACATTCGACTGCTTCACGTATCCACTGATATTGAACAACGTCATCCGTACTTCGCTCAAAAGCAGTTCGAGTCTACGGAACTCTTGTATTTGGACGCCCTTGGGACGCTTCAGGAAGCACTGTCTGAATCACGTCCAGAGCCTACATCAATCGCTCCTGATGCTGTGCAAGCCGCAACTGCAGCCGCTCGACCGTCGTCGGTATTACCACGCATCGACCTTCCTAAATTTGCAGGTGAGTATAGCAAATGGGACTCTTTCTCGGACTATTTTGAGTCGATCGTGGTTAAAGACGCGTCAATTGACAATGTTCGCAAGTTGCACTACCTGAAATCGTGCCTCAGTGGAGAAGCCTTATCGATGATTGAACATCTTGACTCCACTTCGGATAATTTTACCGTAGCCTGGGACGCACTGAAAACACATTTTTCGAATAAACGGTGTATTATTTCGAACCATTTAAACTCGCTATTTTCGATTCCTGCGTTACGTAAAGAATCCTTAAGCGAATTGCGCGATTTATATTATAAAGTTATTTCCGGATTAGGTGCGTTAAAGGCTATTGGGGAACCAGTTGATCATTGGGACTCTATTTTGGTACATTTGATAACCTCGAAGCTTGATCCGGCAACACATAAAAGCTGGGTGTTAAGTTTAGGATCACAAAAGGAATATCCAAAATTTTCTGAATTAAAAGATTTTATTGACGCGCGAGTACATGGATTATTAGCAATCTCATCCAACCAGCATGATGTTTCTGGATCGAATTCCGAATCGAAGCATCTGTCGAAAGCTTCGCACAAATCGAAAAATACGGTGCAGTCTCATGCTACGACATCTACACACAAATCTTGTCCCATTTGCTATGCTGAACATACTTTATATTCATGCAAACGATTTAAAAATTTAAGTGTCTCGAAACGCGTTGATTTTGTGAAGCGACACAAGCTTTGTTTTAATTGCCTCGGTTTTCATAATGCGACGACTTGTACGAGCATGCACGTGTGCTATGTTTGTAGCCGTAAACACCACACCTTGTTGCACCGAGAGCAGCCATCGGACATGACTGTTGCCGCTGCTTCCACTAATCGAACTTCTGCCACTTCGTCCATAGTAGAAGGACATGGCAGAGATAATAATAATATTGTTATTACCCATTTCACAGCGAATCAAGCCATCAAATCACATGATATTTTGCTTGGCAATCGTTCGGGTGCATGCTAAAAACGGGCGCGTCTTGCGACTTCGGGCACTCCTCGATCAAGGGTCCACCTGGACATTTATTTCTGAAAGTGCTGTCAATGCACTTAATCCCCCTCTCACACGCGTGTCAACTACTATTAGCGGGATCGGTGGGATTTCGGCCGGCTCAATTACACGAGCTGCTGATATCACGATATCTCCTTTACGAATTGACATGCCCAAATTTCACAGCCATGCTCTTGTCGTCAAAACGTTGACATCCTATGTGCCATCAACGGCACAATGTATATCACATTGTCCCCATTTGGCTAATCTCAATCTCGCTGATCCTGACCCTTCCAGTCCAGATCCCATTAATATTATTATAGGCTCAGACCTCTACGGGTCCTTGCTTTTGGATGGATTGATTAAGGGTTCCGCCTCGCAACCAGTCGCACAAAATACGGCACTCGGTTGGATCCTATCCGGATGGAGTAACCCTTCTGGCACCCCTCATCCCAACTCCCAAATTACCCTTGCGCACCATTGTGTTGGCAATGACTCGTTGAGTCTTGATTTAAGGAAATTTGGGAAGTAGAGGATATCTCGTCTCCCGTGACTTTATCAGAGAATGATAAAGTGGCTGAGTGTCACTTCAGAGAGACACACTCACGTATGGATGATGGAAGATATGTAGTCCGTCTCCCTTTTCGTTCAGCCCCCTCGATCAATATTGGCGAGTCCCGCAACTCTGCCATAAGATCCTTGAAGCTTTCTGAAAAACGCCTCTCACGCACACCAGAAGATGCTGAAGCATATTCTGCATTTATGCGTGACTACTTAAATCAGTCGCACATGACCCGCATTTCGTCGCATTCTCCAACCCCTCGTGGAGTGTACTTGCTCACCATGGCGTCAAAAAGGAAAGCAGCTCTACAACCCGGCTGCGTGTGGTCTTTAATGCATCGCACAAAACCTCTAATTCGACATCGCTAAAAGATCATTTGCTAACCGGTCCTAAACTGCAGGCAGATCTGAGCGCCGTGCAGCTGCGTTGGCGAACATTCAAGTATGTCTATTGCGCAGACGTCGCTCAGATGTACCGCCAAATTTTGATTGACCCTCGCGACCGTGACTACCAGAGGATTGTTTGGCGATCTGGTTTGGATGAGCCGATTTCAGATTACCGATTGAACACGGTTACATTTGGAATCTCTTGCGCTCCTTTTCTAGCCCTTCGCGTGATAAAGCAGGTCGATCAGGATCACGGACATACCTATCCGGAGGCATCTGACGTACTACAAAATTGTCTTTACGTCGACGATTGTTTGTTCGGAGCCAATGATCTCCCGTCCGCATATGTAATACGTGAGCAACTTATCGCTCTCCTCGGTTGTGGGAAGTTTACACTCCGAAAGTGGGCTAGTAACTGTTCCCAATTGTTAGCAGACATCGAACCAGCAAATCATGGTCTTGCCTGTGAAAAACAATTACAAGATGATAGTGGCTTGAAAATTTTAGGGGTTTCCTGGCTACCAGAGCAGGACACTTTTTTAATCAGAATCAACCTGACAACCCCATCAAAATTTACCAAACGGCTTCTACATTTGGATTGGGATACTACCCTTCCCGAAGATGTTCAATCGGCCTGGAATGAGTTCTATGAGGATCTTCCCGTACTCAGTTCCTTCTCCATTCCTCGTTGGGTCGGTCTTGGCGAAGATTTTACTTCGTGTCAAATGCATGGATTTGCCGACGCTGTCCTTAGCGTCCATCCAGCAACGCGTCTTCTGGTCCGTTACACGCATCAACGATGCGACCATGGCGGAATCCAACTAACTCTTCGCACTTTACGTGAAACAGATTGGATAACTCAAGCTAAAAAATTGATCCGATCGGTCCTTTTTAATTGCGTGATGTGTGCCCGTAATCGTGCCGAGCTGTGCACTCAAGCAATGGGTAATCTCCCTTCACCTCGTGTTAATCGGCCTGAACGGTGCTTCCTTCATTGCGGCGTAGACTACGCTGGGCCTATCCAGGTTCGACTCAGTAGTGGCGGTGGCCGTAAGTCCCAAACAGCGTACATTGCGCTATTCGTCTGCTTCGCAGTCAAAGCCGTACACGTCGAATTGGTGTCGGACTACACCGCCGCTGCATTCATCGCTACCTTTAAGCGGTTTGTTGCTCGTCGAGGTATCCCTGACTGCATATACAGCGATCAGGGTACAAACTTTGTTGGTGCAAATACCGCGTTATCCAGTGCATTCCACCAGGCTCTCAAGGACGATGAATTCACTGATTTACTCGCTCAGGATGGCGTTAGATGGCAATTCTTACCGCCGACGGCTCCGCACTTTGGCGGAATTTGGGAGGCCGGCGTCAAGAGTGTAAAATTCCATCTTAGTCGAGTTTTGGGAAATCTTACGCCGACTTTCGAAGAGCTCACGACCCTGCTGTGTGAGATCGAAGCGGCATTGAATTCGCGACCACTTTGTGCGCTATCCAACGATATTGACGATCTAATGGCTCTTACACCAGGCCATTTTCTGATTGGGGGACCCTTGACTGCGGTGCCCGAACCGTCAATCCTCGAAACAGCGGCAAATCGACTTTATCGGCAAGTGTATGAAAGATTTTGGCAACTATGGTCATCCGACTACCTGCTCTCTCTGCATCAAAGGTCCAAATGGCGTTTTCCTACAAAGCCGATCGTAGAAGGCCAAATGGTTCTAATGAAACGGCCTGGCGTACCGTCTCTTAAATGGCCACTCGCTCGAGTGATAAAATGTCATCCGGGTTCTGACGGTATCACTCGCGTTGTTACGCTCAAGACAACCTCTACCTCGCATAAAATAAAGCAGCGTCCGATTACGCAACTAGCGATGTTGCCCGTAGATTTAGAATAGTATAAGTTTAAACTAGTTTGTACTTTTAGATAATAAGGGTATACGTTTTGTTATTATTGCACCTAACGGACGCAATGGGGGCGGTATGTTTCGATATATACATTCTTTGTAATTTGAAATAATATCCGGAAGTGTGTGAATCAAAGCTCGTCTGATGTCGCTAGTTTCGCGCGATGATAGCGCTTGTGGTCGCGTCCTGTTGACCACGTTTTTCAGGTTTGAAAAGCTCAGTTGCATCTGAGTCGCTTCGCTAAACGCATCGCTCCGATATCATTATATCTTTTGATTAATTATTCGAAATTATATCGTTTTGAAAGTACTCAGGATTAAAGTTATTTTCCACCTCTATACCTAATTTACGTCTCATCATCGACATTCGGGTTTCACGCGATCGGACTAGATTTTGGACTGTCTCTACGTGTCGGTATCTCGACAGAATCAAGTTTTGAAATAATTAAATGGATCATAATTGTATCCCGCGATTGAGATTTCAACACTTCAAGTTCTCGTACATTTTTTGAATGCTATCAATCGTATTATGTAAAAGATAGCCCGATTCTTTATGCATATCAGGAATATCCAAAAGAGCTTGAATGTGAAAACTCTTAATCTTTGTTGTATTTTTATATCGTTTTTGTAGCAAATTCCATGCAACCGAATAATTATTCGCCGACGATTCAAGAGAATCAATAACTTCTGAAGCAAGTCCTTTCAAAGACGAACGTAAATAATACAACTTTCGTCGAATGTCAGCCAGTGCTCTATTATTATATACTAATGCCCTAAAAGAATCATAAAAGTTAAGACAATGTTTATAATTACCGTCGAAAGTTGGTAAGTTCATAACGGGTAATTTTACAGAAGCATTGTTTACATTATGTTCACTATGATTTTCGTCCGTTAAATCAACATTTTGCTGAATATTTGAAGTACGTTGGTTCTTTGAAAGAAAAACTTTCGCATATAAACTTAATGAATGAAATAATCGTTCAAAATTATCTCGTTCCTCGATTTGAGATTCAGAATTATCCTGTGCTTCAATATCAAATTGAACAAGTTCGAATTCGCGAGAAATATCTTTCATTGCATCATACCAAGACTGCTGTTCATTAATATCGTTATCTGTATTAAACGCATCTAAATGAGATTTGAATCTCGTCAATTTAGATTTTTCGACTCTGCGACGACGAATAAGGGTTGACAAATCTCCCATTTTTTGTAACTAAGAAATTCTCGTTTACGAATCATAATAATCCAATATCATTCAATTAAGAACGAACTCACGAACCGATGTAACAAGTTTTCGATAAATTTGTATAAACTTAAATCTTGTTGATGACGTCTCGAGTTGAGCTTCCGTTTACGGCAATTTGCGTAACTCGTTTTTGAATAAATTTGTATAAAGTTGAATAAAGTCGAAGTTCTAACTAAACAATAGCCTAATGGTAGATGCAAGTGTACTTATATTATATATCTTATAGTTTTTATATTTAAAGATAAGGTGCTTGTTACGAGAAAAAAAGTGTTTTTACTCATTATTTATTAACGCTAATAAAAAACTGTTAGAATTAAATTTTTTCAATTTTTAATACGGGAGTCGATCTATGTTTATTTTCAACTTAGAAAAATGCTCATTTATTTCTTAGAATGTATGTCTCCTATTATAAACTTAACAATGTCAAATAATAAAAATTTTAAAAAAATGTCAACATTTTTTAGTATTGAAATGTCGATTTCACGGTGTAGGATAACCAATGGTCACTTAAACACGTGATAGGAGATTTATAAGTACTTTAAAGAAAAAATTACAAAGTAGTTTTAAGCTTGCCTAAACGCCCATTAAGTGTGCCACTCGAAAATGTGTATTCGAACGAGTTACGCACTGATTTGATAATTTTTAGAAACCTCCTACAAAGTTAGTTTATGAGGCACACGTATGCCATGCATTTTATTTGTTAGGGCTTTTAGAGTAGAATTATTCTATGTAACTAAGAATTCAATAAATGAAAAGTTCTTTTCTCCATATTCAAAAAAGCAATAAATTCTCGAATTTGGAATAATCGGTGGACGCTTACATTTTATGCTGCACGATGTTTTAGAAGATAAGCACACTCTTGGCATGTTGTTTATTGAAACTCCAAGATTATACGAAGGTTCACTGAAATTTTCATAGTGATTGGCTAATAGTTATTTTTTTTAGTGATATCAAAATGAAATTGTTGGATTGTACATTTCAAATATGGCTATATTTAGTTGCACCAACAATTGTAAATTTTATTCCGACAATATGTTTAATTCGATTTAAGTACGCCAATACTTTCAACCAAACATTTTTGTAAATTTAATTACTACCGTTAATCACGACCGTTAAAATTGCAAATTTAATTGCGATAACATTCAAATACAACAGCATTAGTGTCCGAATAGTTTCACGATATTTTCAGTTTAACAATACCATACATTTTAATATTATGTCAACGTCGACAAGAATATTTGTTATTTTACGTATTGAAAATTGCAAATGGCAAAGCCCAGTATCCAAGATTCGCATGGATCTCATTCAAATTTATATTTGTTCTATTATACCTAATTAATATTGAAATTTAAATATTGTTAAAAACTAGTAGAGATATGGATAAATCCATAGGGACTTCACATTATTTTTGGAGATATTTATATTATAATTTTAATTGTTTTTTTTCTATTAATTATTAGTCTCCCCCCCCCCCTAACTATTACTTTAAATAGAAATTCCGTTGGTACTAACAACTCCATCATTTCTTTGTTTTCAGTGACAGATGCTTGGGAAGAGATATAAAAACAAGAGCTCCAACGACCTATTAAGAAGGTCGTTTCAACGCTCCCTATCATCCCTACCTTATTATCCCTTTCCATCCCTGAATTATTCTGTCCAACACCATGTTTTACAAAAGTGCAATTTAATAAATTAAATTTTTCTTCCAAACATTTGTTTAATAAACAGTTGTTTATTTCATCTTAACATTTATTCAATTCTTTGGCATTAGCAGCAGCCCCCACAAATTTTCGAACTCAGGAGTGAGTTCTTGCAAATCGGTGCCCCTCCGGCCGTAACAAGTGGTGGCAGCGGTGCTCGTGAGAAAACTGTTAATGCAAAGGAACAAATAAAGGATTAGACGAATAAAACAAATATTAAAAAAAATAATAACTTTTGCAAAATCACTAGCCTCACGACCATAACAAGTGGTGACAGCGGTGCTCGTGGGAAAACTGTTAGTGCAAAGGAACGAATAAAGGACTAGATAATTTAAACAACAAAGAAAATTAGATTGCTATATAATTTAAATAAAATTTAATCAAAATAAAATATAATTTTTTTACAGTCATAAAATTTCATTGGTATCATTAAAAAAAAGTGACAACAGGACTAACAGAAAATTACAATTGCAAAGAAAAGGAACCCCAATGTGGAAAAATGTTCATTAATAATATTGAACATTTACTATTATTACGATATTAAAAGTAACTGGAATTTTACTTGCAGCAAAATAGAAGAGCATAAAATATATAATATAATTTTTTATCATTTCAGATAAAAGTGACGGAAAAAATTAAGTTTCCGAATACTTATATAGTAAATCAAAATAATTGCAAAAGCACTCCTCTCACAGGCATCACAAGTGATGACAGTGGTATTAGCAGGAAAACAGTTTATGCAAGTAATGGGGAACAAATAAAACATATAGTTATGAATCTTTTCAAATTTTTATCCGCATTATAACTTATAAAGTAGAATTTTACGCACTTTTATTTGGGTTCGAAACTAAAAATACTATAATATCGCCTGGTTTAGCCATTATTCCATCCGTTTTGTAAAATATTCAAAACCTATCTATCCACACAGCCAACTGAATATCTTCGGAGTAGTCTCCTAGGCATCTGATACTGCGTAGACGGGATGTTGGGTCTTCGCATATTGATATTGTTTCAAAAAAAAAATATAAGAGAAAATTACAAAACTCTCGACTCATGGTCAAATTATTGGACATTATCTTAATTGTATAATAGCTCTTAACAAAAAATCTTTTATCCTTCAATATTTGCAAAATATTTTCTTAGCTTAAATAAATTATGCATTTATATATAATTTTGGACAATGAAAGCACATAACACAAAATAGAAATCTCCGATTTAATTCAAATTTTTATTTCAAACTTTTAAATACCATAATATTCTAAAAAGTAACAATACTGCTTGATAAACAACAATAATACAATTAAGAAAATCAAATTATACATTGTAAAATTCTTTTATTCTTTGAAAATTCGAATCAAGATGTTTCAGAAAATATCCTACTAATTGTTATTTTAAATTTATATTCCATCACAAATCCAAAGAGCGTAAGGAATATAAAAAAAAATAAACAAAGAAAAAAACGGCGGGGAACATATTCACACATACATTTCTCATCATTCCGTATTTCACCAATCAGTAGACTATTTGATTATAAATCACTTTTAAATACTCATATACCGCACTACATTAAGAATAATGTTCCCTAAATAAATATAATATTATAATATAAATTATCATTATTTAAAATTACAATGTCGCCGTTAAAACTCATGTCCATTATATTGTTCTCACACTGTAACACGCCAGTCAATATTGTAAGATATTATCCAAAAATTTCAAACACGAAAATGACACTCGCAATCATTTCCCAGGCTGTCTTGTTTAACGCTACTAACGAATAGTCGATTATTCTACAGGCAACCTGGAGTCTGTAGAAATTCCAGAAACTTCGGTTGTGATCTGCCGCATAGGGAACCCAACCTCAAGATAGAAACGCAGTAATTTTCACAGTAGATCAAAGATGTTTTCTTCGGAACCCCCCACAGCCGTATAACGAAGACCGGTCTGTACACGCCCGTCGGGACAACCGAACCGACGGTGGTTCGGGACTGCTCCCGTCCGGACGCTTACCGTCCCCAGGGGACTACCCGGCGGTAGTAGACAGTACGGTCATGGAGACGAGGTACTCAAAACCCAAATTCCTGCGGTGGTGCGAGTACGTTTAAACCGTATATTTCCGACCCTACTCGTGGAAACAAAATGTAGAACCACCTATATAACTTTAAAACAAAGAAATCGAATTCGGGATCGGGCGACGGGCAGGAAGGAGACACCACTCCGGATGGCCAATCGTCTAATCCCGACATGAGCGCGAGGAACTCCGAGGTTCCGGTGGGGGCAGTTGCTGACTCAGTGCAGCAAATGTCCCTCGCCGAGAAAACCCAGGATATTCCGTCCGACGAAGAGGACAGGCTCCTTCGGGGGTCAAGCTCTGAGCGAACGGATATGGCGCAGATGGACGTAGAGGAACCTGATCCCCTGCGAAAATCTCCGTCGCCTGGGGAAGTACCGACAGCCGGAAACAAGGAGGAAAAAACAACAAAGAAGAGAAAGAAGAAGCAGCTCGACAAGCGACAGCTTAAGAGCTCTTGGAAATTCTTAACGAAAATGAAGAGAAGAAGCGAGGACCTGCTGACTGAGAGGGACAAAGCCCTAATCAGGAAGCACGAAGGCATCGTGGCCAAGCTTGAGGGTTCGCGGATCGTGGACCCGAGAAAACAGGCCTCGGGGTCGGCGGTAAAGGTTAATGCTCCGTTAGGAGGGGAGAAGGACGAAAGGCCGGGAGCCACCAGTGCACGAGGACTCATAGCCTCGGGCACGGGAGGCGCCCAGGTTGAGAGCCGGACCCAGCCTGCTGGAGCAGCTCGCGAGAAGAGGGCGGAGTTCGCCAAGAAGAGGGTGCGATCCGAGGAAGACTCCGAGCACAGTCGCGGTAAGAAACCTCGGAAAGGGCCCTCTTCAAGTGGTTCGATGAATGAAGGGCCGACAGAGCTCCAGATGGCGGTAGTGGACCTGAGTGACCCCGATGGGAAAGTGTTCCAGGAGAGGTGGCTCATGGTCGAAGCCAAGCTAATGGATGCCCTGGCGGAGCGCTTCTTAACGGAGGAATCGCAGGAGGAGGTAACGTTCCACTCTGCTGGATGGCATGGTGGAGTCAAGACCGTCTCCTGCGATGACGAAAGATCCAGGGACACCTTATGCCGGCTCATAGAGGGTATGGTAGGATAGGATATGGTATAATCAACAATAAAAGTGATCTCTAAGATGGAACTCCCTCTGAGGCCTACAGCAAGGGTATGGACCCCTCCTCCCGTAAGGGAGAACAAGGCGATCCTCGCACTCATGAAAGGCCAGAATAAGAAACTCCACACTACGAACTGGAGCGTGATCAAGACCGTCGAGTCCAAAAAGGGTGGAAGGGATTTCCTGCTCGCCATAAGCAGAGAATCCGTTCCAACTCTTGAGGAAACGCGGGGTCTGGTCAAGCTGGGTTTGGGTACGGTGAGACTGAGGCTGAGGTCAAATCGCGATGGGGAGGGTGGCTGCATTGAGGGTGGTGCAGATGAACCTGCACCATTGTGAGGCGGCATCGGCCGAGGTCTCATCGTTGCTTGTGGAGGGAAAGGTGGATGTGGCTCTGGTCCAAGAACCATGGCTGTCCTCGGACGGCAAAATTCGAGGACTAAGAGCGAAGGGGTTCAACCTGCTACATCCAATAAGGAAGGGTAAGTTGAGAACCTGCATTGTGGCAAGGAAGGGTATTAATATCTTTCTTCTTAATGATTTCAGCGACGATGACGTAACGGCGGTGATATGCGGAGGAAGGGACACGGCAGCCTTCTTCTCACCTCGGTCTACATGCCGTAGAAAGAAGAGCCCCCATCGGAGACAGTCCGCACACTGGTGGGCATGGCCGCCAGAAAAGGGACAGGTCTGGTGTAGGGGTGTGATGCGAACGCGCATCAC
Organism: Trichopria drosophilae; assembly: GCA_030407085.1. NCBI lineage: Eukaryota > Metazoa > Arthropoda > Insecta > Hymenoptera > Diapriidae > Trichopria > Trichopria drosophilae. The sequence continues at coordinate 73,669,778 of CM059582.1, read as the reverse complement.
ATTCAATGGGGCAGCTCTAATGTCAACAAAAGAGGCGAGTCACTTTACGAATACCTTCTTAGTACTAATCTAGTTATAAGTAACTTGGGAACACAGCCCACATTTGTAATTAGAAATAGACAAGAGGTTATCGATATAACGTTAGCATTGGACAGGGGTGAATGAGAAATTAAGAAATGGAGGGTATCGGATAGGAACTCCTTTTCCGATCACCCATGGATTTTATTTGAGATCAATAGTAATCGAGAGGGAAGCAACCCCTATAGGGATCTAAGAAAAACCGATTGGTCCCAATTCTCGGAAACAGCAAAGGCGAAACTCGGGCCGACTCTGACGGCTGAACTTGCCGATGCGAATTCTGTAGAACATGAGGTTGAGAAGGTTACGGATGCTCTTTGCTCGGCCTTCAATAAATCGTGTCCTGTTGTGTGGGCCCGGGGAAGAACAAACCACCTTGGTGGACAGTCGACCTAGTGGTGCGCAGGACAGGGGCGAGGAAGCTCTACAATAGAGCAAGGTGGAGCGGGGAGCAGAAGGACTGGGATGCTTATAGGATTAGCTTTAATGAATATAAAAGTGAAATTAGGTGTGCGAAAACCGATCATGGCAAGGCTTCTGTGAGGTGATAGAAAGCACAGCGGAAGCTGCTAGGCTCCGCAAGCTTCTATCTAAGGATCCCAGCGTACCGGGACTCCTGCAAAGAAGCGACGGCACATGGACGGGAGATAGTCAGGAAACCTTAGACTTGCTGATGGATACGCATTTTCCAGGCAGCAAGCCGGTGCAAAATAGGGAGGGAACTCACCATTATATTTTCCCACCCTATTTAGAAATCGATGAATCTGTAATCGGGGAGATTGTAGACGAGGAAAAGGTGAGGTGGGCACTGGAGTCCTTTAAACCTTATACATCTCCAGGAGAAGATGGCATATATCCTATTATGCTTCAGAAAACTGTGGACACGTTAGCACCCCGTTTCGCGTTAATCTTTAGGGCTTGCCTAAGATACGTGATAATACCAGAAGGGTGGAGGTAATCGCGGGTTTATTTTATACCTAAGGCGGGATATAATACGGGATATAGTAATATAATATAATATAACACGAGACATAGTACGGCTAAAGACCCATCAGCCTATCCTCGTTCCTCTTGAAAACAATGGAGAGACTCATCGATCTCTATATCAGGGGGATTTTGAGGAAAGAAGGCCTGTCGCCTAATCAGCACGCTTATTGGAGGGGGAAATCGGTGGAAACTGCGCTGCACATTGTAGTGAATACCATAGAAAAATCGCTTCTCCATAAGGAGTACACACTGGCGGCTTTTGTGGACATTGAAGGAGCCTTAAACAACGTGCTGAGGAGCGTGATTACGGACGCGCTGTGGAAGGCAGGGGTACCGACCTTTATCACCAATTGGATCGACTGTCTGCTTGTATGCAGGACGGTTGGCTGAAAGTTGGGCACCGGGAAGGCCAGGAGGACGGTGGGCAGGGGCACGCCGCCGCAAGGTGGGGTACTTCCACCCCTACTGTGGCGGCTTTCTGTCGACGATATCCTGAGATCCCTTGGCCGAACAGGGATGAGGGTGGTGGCCTATGCTGATGATATTGTTCTCATGACGACGGGAAAAGATCTCCCAATAATCAGTGAGCTGATGGACAGGGCTTTGAAGAAGCTAGAAGCCTGGGCTCGCGAGTGTGGCTTGGCGGTGAATCCATCCAAGACGGAGCTGGTGCTGTTTACGAACAGGAGGAAGATACCCGACTTTACTTTGCCGAGTTTGGGCGGTGTCCAACTTCAAACAAAAAGCAGCACCAAGTATCTAGGTGTAATACTAGACTCCAAGCTTAAGTGGAAATTAAATGTGAAAGAAAGCGTGAAGAAGGCATATATAGCCCTCTTCGTCTGTAAGAAAACCTTTGGTAGGAAACGGGGTACCCAACCGTGGATCGTACATTGGATGTACACGGCCATAGTACGACCCATTCTAAGTTACGGTGCGGTGGTATGGTGGAAAGCAACACAGGTTAAGGGAAACCTGAACGAGCTGACCAAGATACAAAGAATGGCATGTCTGGGCTTCACAGGCGCACTCAGACCCACACCGACGGCGGGAATGGAGGTAATGCTATACCTCCACCCAATGGACATACATGTGAAGAACGTGGCTTGTTGCAAAGCAGTCAGACTGAGGGATGCAGGATGGTGTACAGGCTCAACGTATGAACAAGGCAGCATCGTGCAGTGTGACCCGCTGGGTCGGCTCATGCCCCCCAAAACGGACTACATTTTGCCGCAGCTGGAGTGTGGGAGGAGCGTTTCCTACATCTCGCTGGAAAACGATGATTGGAAAAAGGAGCTGGCCAAAGCAGGGGGGAGTTCTGTCTTCGCGGATGGGTCAAAACGGGGAGACAAAGTGAGGATAGGTGTATACAGACATGCACCGCACCTGCGAGTCTCCCTGGGCCTGCTGGGGGACGACAGCGTTCTTCAGGCGGATGTGAAAAAAATTAAAGTAGCAACCGAGAAACTGCTGGAGAAGAGTCAATGCAGGCAACGATCTTCCAGAGATGTGCGTTCAAGAACGGTTAAAGAATGCAAGGACATCCTTAATCGACTAAGTGAAACCTGCATCCTACGGTTATGCTGGGTGTCTGGCCACCAGAACATTCCGGGGAATGAAAAGGCGGCCAGGCTGGCCAAGAGAGGACTGAGCATACAGCTTACGGGAGAAAGCAGGATCACGTATGATGCAGCCAAAAAACTCTATTTCAGGCCGCGACTGAGGAGGCCAACTTCAGGTGGATACGGCTGCCATCTTGTCGTATCTCCAGGCAAATGTGGCCCTTAATTAACGTGAACAAAACTAAGTTTTCGATTTCACTAAAAAGACGGACAATAAGTCGACTGACGGGAACCGTGACGGGACAGGGCCTGGTCGGAAAAATGTCCCGGGTCATGGGTGCACCAACTCGGGACTATTGTCGAAGTTATTTAGATGAAGACGAAGAAGAATCAATTCACCACATGATCTGTGAGTGTACTGGCTTAATGATCAGAAGACTACGACATCTGGGAGAGCCCTTCTTCGATAGTTTAGAAGACGTAGCGCACATCAAACTGGGAAGACTACTCAAATTTGTTGACTCAACTGGATGGTTAAAACACGATTAAGTGGCTGGATGGGTTTCCCGCACATCGGCGGAGGCTATGACGATGACAGTCGTCATAAATAAATAAGGGGATCGCAATGGGCCGTGTTGGCCACCGAGTGCTGTGAGGGGGTACAGCCCCTCCACACCCCTTCTAACCTAACCTAACCTACACGTTCCCAAGAAACTCTGCAGTTGTTTCGTAATTTTGGGCTCTGCCAAATTCTGGATATCTTTAATCTTATCCGGTTCCGGACACCTTTACACGAAATTATGAATCCTAGAAAGGAAATGGATTCTTTAAAAAATTCACATTTATCGATTTTTTGCGTAAAGTCCCGTGACACTCACCTTTCAAACAGAAATCTCAAAAAATTTAGGTGTTGTTGAAAAGATGACGCTCCAATCACCAAGTCATCTATGTACATGGAAATTTTACTAGTGAATTCATCCCCCTCTAAAGCCCGAGTTAACGCACGAATAAAGTCGCTTCCTGCGGTCTTAAGCCCAAAGGGCACACGGTAAAATTGAAACGTTTTTCCCTCGAATATGAACCCGGTATACTTTCTTGATGGATACGCCAACGGAATTTGACAGTATCCATAAGCTAAGTCCATTTTCCTAAGAGGAAAATCCACACTCCTAAGAGGAGGAGATTCGTTATCATTTTCGATCACCATATTTAATTATCTCGCGTCTAAACATAAGCGAACTCTACCGTCAGCCTTCTTTACCACGCGTAACGGGTTAATATATGAAGTAATTGCCCGTTCAATATCGCCCATTTCCAAGATTTTCTCGATTTTGTCACCCACAGCTTCACGCATCGCGAATGGAACCGGATAATTTTTTCGCACAAAACATTTATTATTAAGGAGTCGAATTTCATGCACATACCCAGAAGCACAACCAATTTTCTTTGAAAATAAGCCTCGGTATTCACAAAGCACTGATAGAATTCTTCTTTTTCCGTTTCTCTTAAAGAATCTAAGGTGTTTATCAAACCACGAAATTGATCTGTTAGATTGTTTTCCTCCTTTTCATCATTTTGTTGGATTACGCAAACATCCATATGACCTTGAACAACTTCGGTATTATCCCCCAAAATCTCATTTTGCACTACACACAACACATCATTATAATCATCACAGGCTGACAAGACTGGAGGAGAATTACGAAGCATAGCATTCTGACATAATATAGAGAGCGAAACACTATCTCTCGCTTTTTTAGTTACACACAAACTTTTATTCACATGATCCATACCTCTTCCCAATACACGTTTGTCAAAATGCAATTCATTTTTATTAAAAGCACCGTCATCAATGTCACATTCAACGCCAGGCAAATTATCAGCACAACTAAAGTGATCGTTAATTATAAAATTGTCATTATTGCATATATCATTATCAAAGGTCAATATTTCGTCACAATTTATGTCATTGTCCACATTATTAACATTATCATTTCCAATAATATTTTCTAGAGGTTCCATGTCCACAATTCCAGCGTGTTCTTCGTAGCTTCGTCATTAATGATGTCAGTGGCATGTACATCGCGGTCATCATTACCAATTCCACGGCCTTGTTTATCGATGGACTTATTGATATATTTGCACAAATTTTGATCATCGAGATTATAATGGTTGTCATTTTCAACATCAATACAATGGTAAAATCGATCAACAGCATTTATCATTGCAGCTGTTTCTTTACTATAGTCACTGTTACGTCTCCGTAACTAGCGCGATTACCCTTTTTTTTGTATGTATTGACAAATCCGAAAATTGTCGTAATTGTATGTCGGTATCGGACAAACGAGTCCCTTTTTTTTAATATAGCGTTGAGATCACGTAGACGTAGCATGTTGGAACGAAACCGTTTCAAATTAGACCTTCTTTTAACTTTTATTAGCCATAAATCAGAAGATGGCTCGCGTTGCCTAAGCCGAAAAACTTTTCTTATAACTATCAAGTTACCGGTTTTTGACTTTTCTAAGAATAAAAGAGAAAACGGGTACGTTCTAAATAGCTATCTACGACACCGTATGTTATAAAAATAATGTAAAAGCATTAGTTAATGCATGCTTCCTCCTTGGCCTATTTCCAAAACCTGTCCAACACACAAATCCACCATTTTCAAAATAGAAGGGGAAAAACTCAAAGCGGGGATAAAACTATGGCTCACCATAAATACGCTGTCGCGTACAGAAAATCAGACAGAGTGTAGACTAGAGAGTACTAGAGAGAGGACGAGTGGACCAGAGAGTGGACTAGAGAGACCAGAGAAAACTAGAGAATAGTAGGAATCATAGTAGAGGATCGTGGGGAGATTTTCCGGACGATGCAGACTACTTCGTCTGCTCTACCACGAGAAGAATTCAAGTTCTTCAGTCACAGAAGTTCATCTGGCCAAGCAACCAATTTCCATACAACGAGTCCGTCGGAACAACTGATCGCCGTTCAAAAAGGGACCAGCGAAAAGAAATGGTAAGTATCTCTTTATTTTATAAATAAACAAATGATCCCTCTCTTCTCCTTTCCTTTCGTGACATAGCGGGTAGGCCTGCGAAATCACGCCAACCTTTTCCATTTGCGACATAGCGGGTCGGCCTGCGAAATCGCACTTCCTTCCTTTTCGTGACATAGCGGGTAGGCCTGCGAAATCACACCAACCTTTTCCCTTTGCGACATAGCGGGTCGGCCTGTGAAATCGCACTTCCTTCCTTTTCATGACATAGCGGGTAGGCCTGCGAAATCACACCAACCTTTTTCCTTTGCGACATAGCGGGTCGGCCTGCGAAATCGCACCCCCCCCCCCCTTTTCTTTTGTGGCATAGCGGGTAGGCCTGCGAAACCACAGCTCCTTCTCATCCTACATATTGCGCACAGCCCACCGAGACGAAGTCGCCCCTCTCACGCGACTAATATTCCTGCTTTTATCATTATTTTTTCCTAAATAACTCATCTTTTTTAATTCTAAAAATAGAGACAATATAAATATATATTTTATAAATACCTTCCTCACATTCGATGTTCCAAAGATTTCTAGCAGAGCGTTAACTAAGTGAACAATACAATTGATTAGTTTTATAATATTTTGTTTTCTCACTTTCGCGAGTTCTAAAATAAAAAAATGAATATCTAAAAAGAAACAAATATTTTTCAGTCAAACGCCGTCGAGCAGGACAAAAGTGTCAGCGCCCAAACTTGTCAAAGGTCGTTCACCTTATCCTGGAGGAAAATGAGCGAAAGACTGCTGAGGAATTTTTCCCCTTGATAGAACCTCCCTTATCCCTCTTTCCCCTCATCCAACAACACCACTTTGTACACCTAAAGAAATGTTATCGAACCAGCAATAAATTAATTAATTTCAACCAAATAAAGTGTTTCCTTATTGTACCCTTATTCCCGACTTTCCTGTATCATCAGTAGCCCCCACTCACCTAAAAAACCCAGTAATTCTACTGAGTTACACGCCCGTGTTACTGTTCGGTTTATATCTCGTTCGAGATATTCACTGGGTCGTAACATCACCATCAATACTCGTATGAACATCAACCACAACTAACACCTTATTATTATTTAAATTTATAACACATTTGTCAATCATCTGCTGCCTAAGACAGTTATCTATATTATTTTTTTTTGCTATGTGACTTTCATCATTTAATTCTTCAGAATTTATAATTGCACTCAAATCATTTCGCCTGTGATTTAAATCTTCATTTGCTTTACGTATATTATTAGAATCACAATTTCGCTTAGTTTCGGTATCTGCATCTTGAGATAATATTTACTTCACCTGCCTGTCAATATCCCCCTTATTTACAACAAATACATAAGTAGCATCATTCATTTGTGGACATTTTATGCCCTATATCGCGTTTCGTTCAAACATAACCCTAGATCGATCTAACTCAATCCCACAAATTGTAATAGCATGGGCGGCATAAGCTAGTATCACACCCCACTTCTCATGAAAATCGTGTCCCAAAATCACATCAACAGTTAGATGTGGAACAATAAGAAACAAATGATTCATTCTAAGATTCCCTATTTCACACTCTAAAAATAATTGCTTTTTAATCGCGGTGGTCTTCTTGCCAATTGCCGTGGACACGAATAACTTAGACACTGGTAGTTCCTTTACTCGATCTAATTGTAAACTTTGTTTTAAAACATTATTGTACAAATTTTCTGATAGGCAGGTAACCTGACTGCCAGTGTCTATTAATGCCCATGTTTCCTATTGATCCAATCTAATCAATAAATGTGGACACTTAGACCCTCAAATTTATTTTTATCATCTTCATTTCGCTGATGATTATTTTCAATATTCATACCTAAATCCGAAATAAAATCAAAATGGATTAGACGCGCTGGCGGGCTCATATTCAACACGCCTATATTCCATTCAAATTATCGTTATTTACATTCGATATATTTGAGTTCCTTATCGCCGGCGGTGGGACTCGCGCATTATAGATTGGTTGACAATTCAGCAATCCAGTGTTTCCCTAGCATTGGAATTAGTCGATTGTCTTAAATTATAATTACTTAGGTTTCAATTGTTATTATCATTAAATCTATACTTCCTATTATTTCTGTTATAATGACCACGACGAACTTCAATACCTCGAACCCGCGGAGTTGTTACATTGTTCGATATAAACTTTCGTTTTTATTTTTCTCTCTCTAATCCGATCTAATCTATTTAACGTTTGCCCAAACAAATTTGAATTATTAAAATCGACAGCCGCTAACGCTTCTTTTACCCAAATAGGGAATTGTTCGGCAGTTAAGTAATTTATTTCGTAAGCACTCATTTTAGGCATAAAATAACTTGCCTCGTGAGATTTATAATAGTAGAATGCTTGAAAATCAAAGGAGATACCAGAGACCTGGACAAGAATGTCTGAGGGAGTTCCTGTATCGTGATAAGGAACCGCCAAGACGGAACTTTCGGCGCCCCTACTTTTCGCAAATTTTCACGTAACCCTTCAGACACCTCACAACGTACAGGACCAGTGTCAACCTAAGCCTGCATGATACTTTCTCCCTCTCTTGGATATTGTACCGAACTGTGAGCACACACGGGATCTAACATATTACCGACAGATGTAATTAACGAGCGCGACAAAACATATCGTGATACAAGCGTGCTACAACATATACAGCATTAATATTAACAAAAACATAGAATAATCTAAAAAATCTTAAGATCTTTAAAAATGAAAAAAGCTAGAATCTAGATCTTAAGCTACAGACTTAAAGATAATTGCATAAAAATAATAAAGCTGTAACTTATTATATATCCATTCCATAAATTTTTAGAATAAACTCCTAGTAATATAATAATTATATATATAATTAATCTGCATATAACTTATATATTTTTATAAATAATTACGGCCTTATTGGCTATTAAGACTTCCATGGTCGAGTAAAAATATTTAAACCCAAAAGAAAATAAATATACTATTATCATATCATTTTTTTTACAGACTAGTATGCAAAAGTGAAAAATTCTTTTTAGAACTTTGGACAAATAAAATATATATAAAATAAATACATCACTCACTAGCATATAAAATTGATGATAGATATAATTATAGAGAAATAAATGTAGAGAAAAAACTGATTTGAATAAGATATAGTTATAACGGAATTTCAATAAGAAAATAAAAAATCTGTCGAGTAATACGTTAATGTAATGGCATTGAGAGGAAACGTTCTCTTAATAGTCCGATAGGTGGTGATCAAATTTTCATGACTTCTTATTTCACATTATATATATTGTTAGATTAACGTGAAGAAACCAATTAATTTCTCACTGATTGTAATTGACTTTTTATTTCCAACTTCCAGCAAAAGACAAAGAAATCTCAGTTATGTCATTACTTTTTAAAAAGACAGTCGTACATATTTGAGGACGTAGATCTTTTTGTAGGGGTGATACGTAACACATACAATGTACAATTTTCTTTATTTTAATGTGAGGAATATCACTTTTTAAAGACAACTAATAAAAACATTAATAATTTTAAACAATTTTTGCCAAAGCTCAAAATTTGTCTAGGAAAAAGATTACTTATTTTCATTCAACATTTGAATAGAATATACCATAAACATCCTGAAATATTTCAAGACGAAAATTTTATAAAACTCTCAAACAAAATACAAAAGCACTGATTTCAGAAAACTATTTTCATTTTTAAACAACTATTTATTTTGATACAGTCTTCTTCAATTTAGAAATTTTGTCTTTCGTTTCTACCACTTCTTCAACCAAACTCATTTTATATATACTTCAATAAAACCTCTGAATAATATTGCAAAAGTTTAACAATAGATATTATTTACAATTTCTCAAACAATTTATATATTCCAAGCCATTGAAATTACTTTAATTACAAACAATTTTAAATATCCTTGTTTTTCAAAAAAGCTCATACATGTTCGGTATTTAATTTTTAAATAAACTATTTTATAGAAACTTTATTTTATTATTCACGAAAAAGTGAGCAAAAGTTAAAAAAATAATGTCAGAAAGAAAATTAAAAATTATTAAAAACGCACTGGACTACGAAAGTCGTCGGTTGTGAGTTCGATTCCCGTCTGGTGAACAAATTTTCGATTTCGTTTCCAAGCAGCAGCATGCTGTTGGTAAGACGAGCCACGTTGTTTGTGTTTACGTTTCGAAAGTATTGTTTATCTGGCGGAATCGACTCAAGACCGCTGCTGTACTTGGTGTAGGTTTCTGCAGTCCTACAATTCATACACAAATGTGAAGTATGGCGCCATCTTTCTAAGTCGATCTGCAGCTCTCGCAAAATGTTAGGACTCATAATACGGCAAACAATTATAAGTAAAAAGGGCGATTCCGCCCGTTAATAAAAAAAAAAAAAGCACAATACTACGGAAAATAAGCCCCGAAGCTAAATTTTTATAAAAATAAATTATAATAATTCTAAATACAACATGCAGAATTGCCAATATTACCAAAGAAATATAACCCAAAGCTCTCCTTTAGATGAATCTGATAATTTCCAGTCAAATGGATACCATAAGTACAAAAATTATCAACCAAATTGACGATAAAACGAGTATTATAATCATTAACAAGAAAATTATCACTCTTCAACCCTTCGAAATACTATGAACCCTATGAACTAAACCGTAAAAATATTCAACTTCAAAATAGAAAAGTACAACATTCTCAAAACGGGCAATGACAAAACTATCAAGCAGTTCCTTGGATCTATCAAGGAAGTCGATCACCAAACAATTATCTTTTCCAATCCAGATATTATGAAACTCTGTCGCAAGCGTACCAACACAATGATAATAAGTTTCCAAATAGGAATGAACGGCACAACGAAACATATTTTGAAAATTCACAAGCTCGCCAACAAAATTATAGTAAAAGATCAAAGAAAATAGGAATCCAATGTACACATTGTAAAAATACAGGACACACCTGGGACCAATGCAAGAACTTTAGAACAGAAATATGCGCAGAAATATTACGAGAATTAAATAACCCAAGTAGTGTTACAATGAGGCTTCTGCGCCATCCGCGGGTCGGGTGTAGAGGTAACCACACCCATTGATATGGTAGTTTAAACATATAAGTCACAATTTCACTGTCGATAATATTTATTATAGACATTTCCTTCGGTATGATCCTATTACCAGGCCCGCGGAATCCCTGCACGTCTACAATGTATTCCATTTCGTATGAAACTGATTCACTAGTGATTAAAGTATAACCGCGTTTTATTCATTAATTGAAGCACGCGCACTATTGGTTACCCCTCCTCTCAAACCAATTTCTTTACATTTCCACTTATGGGGTTATATTCTACAATGCGATCGTGTAAAATTAAACAATAAGTCCACTGAGAGGCTCTTTGGACCGCACCCGAACTACTCAGAGTATAGCAGCGCGACGATAGTTTTCGCACAGGTGTCGACCGTTTTTTCTGACGGGAGACGTCCGATTTTGTCGGACCGCTGCCAGCCAACAAAAGTCGCAGGCGCGCGGGAATACGAAAAAGAGGCGACATTCATGCTTCACAAATATATATATATATATATATAACCCTGACATATATATATATATATATATATATATATATATATATATGTAACCCTGATAGGTAAAAGATGACAGCTGTATTGACAAGTGTATGATGAGGTTAATGAAAAATAGTATATGGGTTTCAAATAACTGTAAAATTTTAATATATATTAATACTAACGATCATACATATAAAAATCATATATACACCGTGTTTCTCAACCTATTGAACCCCGTTTACCAGCAGATAGAGCGTAAAATTCTGAAATGAAAGTTTCTGTGCCGAAAATGTTTTCAAGCTACCGTTTTCAAGTTATTCAGCATTGAAATGAACCAATAGGAAAAGAGCTTTGCGATTATCGCAATAGTAGTATTGTCGGTGCATGTTGAGAATAAATACGAAGAAAATGCACATCGTCCATAAACCGCGCAATTGTTTTCTAGCGAAGCAGCGGAACGTTCGAAGGAGACTGTCAAAAATATCGATCGGATTCGAATGTCTAACCTGCAACTGGTTTTTGGTTTCGAAAGGAAAATTAAAACTTTTGATTCGAATTTGTAATGAATCAAAAAATGATTATTTTACAGGTTAGGCATTCATGTAGAAAATAACGTTTCATCTGTTTCGAAACCCTGGAAAATATTTTCTAAATTGTGTAATGAGAATAAAAAAGTTAAAGATTTAAAATTAAGGGATCGACAGTTTTTTAAAAAGAACTTGGATTTAAAATCAGAAAGCATGGATTTGTACAAAGTCGTAATTTGCATCTATTTTTCCTTGCAATTGGAAAAAATGGTTCTGTGCCATTTAGAAATGATTTTTATATGCAATATGTTAATAACAATTACGTGCTAATCTCGTGCAACTCTAAATGAAGTTGATTATTAAAGTCGATGATTTAGTTTTGCAAAAGAAAAAAATTGGAGCCCAAACATGGGTCTGTGCCTTTTAGAATTGATTTTTAAGAACTATTTGTTAATAACAATTACGGGCTAATCTTGTGCAACTCTGACTGATGTTGATTATAATCAATAATCAATAACAATTAATAATTATTAAAGTCGATGATGTAATTTTGCAAAAAGAAATATTGGAGCTCAAAAAGTGATTCTGTGCCGTTTGCAATTCATACCAAAAAAAAAAGGGTACTTTTCCAGGGTGGTCTTTGTATCGTAATTCCACCCAGGGGCTTCAAAAGGAAAAAGAGATGCATCTTACGACTTTGTACAAATCCATGCTTTCTGATTTTAAATCCAAGTACTTTTTAAAAAACTGTCGATCCCTTTAACTTTTTTATTTTTATTACACAATTTAGAAAATATTTTCCAGGGTTTCGAAACATATGAAACGTTATTTTCTACATGAATGCCTAACCTGTAAAATAATTATTATTTGATTTATTACAAATTCGAATCAAAAGTTTTAATTTTCCTTTCGAAACCGAAAACCAGTGGCAGGTTAGACATTCGAATCCAATCGATATTTTTGACAGTCCGTGAACCTTCCGCTGCTTCGCTAGAAAATAATTGCGCGGTTTATGGACGATGTGCATTTTCTTCGTATTTATTCTCAACATGCACCGACAATACTACCATTGCGATAATCGCAAAGCTCTTTTCCTATTGGTTCATTTCAATGCTGAATAACTTGAAAACGGTAGCTTGAAAACATTTTCGGCAAAGGAACTTTCATTTCAGAATTTTACGCTCTCTCTGCTGGTAAACGGGGTTCAATAGGTTGAGAAACACGGTGTATAAGAGAGGTAACTGAATTTTGTCTTCGTCGACAAAATTCATTAACCCCTTAACTGTCAGTGTCGCATATATGCGCAGAAAAAAGTCGTGCCATTTTTGTCTCATGACGCATATGTGCGCATGTGAAAGAAAACATGTTTATACTTCATCGATTCGTCTGTAATTTGGTAAATCCTGGTTTTTGAGGTCGCTGAATCCGAATCTGAAATCGGATTTTCAAAATTCAAAATGGCGGATCCAATATGGCGGACGCAAATTCTAAAACTGATTAGATTTTGACGAAAGTGAGTACCTTCAGGTTTTTGATGTCGCTGAACCCGAATCTGAAATTGGATTTTCAAAATTCAAAATGGCGGATCCAATATGGCGGACGCAAGTTCGAAAAATGATCCGATTTTGATGAAAGTGTGTACCTTAAGGTTTTTGAGGTCGATGAATCTGAATCTAAAATCGGATTTTCAGAATTCAAAATGGCGGATCCAATATGGCGGACGCAAGTTCGAAAAATGATCCGATTTTGATGAAAGTGTGTACCTGCGAAAAATTATTTTTATCATCTTCATTTCGCTGATGATTATTTTCAATATTCATACCTAAATCCGAAATAAAATCAAAATGGATTAGACGCGCTGGCGGGCTCATATTCAACACGCCTATATTCCATTCAAATTATCGTTATTTACATTCGATATATTTGAGTTCCTTATCGCCGGCGGTGGGACTCGCGCATTATAGATTGGTTGACAATTCAGCAATCCAGTGTTTCCCTAGCATTGGAATTAGTCGATTGTCTTAAATTATAATTACTTAGGTTTCAATTGTTATTATCATTAAATCTATACTTCCTATTATTTCTGTTATAATGACCACGACGAACTTCAATACCTCGAACCCGCGGAGTTGTTACATTGTTCGATATAAACTTTCGTTTTTATTTTTCTCTCTCTAATCCGATCTAATCTATTTAACGTTTGCCCAAACAAATTTGAATTATTAAAATCGACAGCCGCTAACGCTTCTTTTACCCAAATAGGGAATTGTTCGGCAGTTAAGTAATTTATTTCGTAAGCACTCATTTTAGGCATAAAATAACTTGCCTCGTGAGATTTATAATAGTAGAATGCTTGAAAATCAAAGGAGATACCAGAGACCTGGACAAGAATGTCTGAGGGAGTTCCTGTATCGTGATAAGGAACCGCCAAGACGGAACTTTCGGCGCCCCTACTTTTCGCAAATTTTCACGTAACCCTTCAGACACCTCACAACGTACAGGACCAGTGTCAACCTAAGCCTGCATGATACTTTCTCCCTCTCTTGGATATTGTACCGAACTGTGAGCACACACGGGATCTAACATATTACCGACAGATGTAATTAACGAGCGCGACAAAACATATCGTGATACAAGCGTGCTACAACATATACAGCATTAATATTAACAAAAACATAGAATAATCTAAAAAATCTTAAGATCTTTAAAAATGAAAAAAGCTAGAATCTAGATCTTAAGCTACAGACTTAAAGATAATTGCATAAAAATAATAAAGCTGTAACTTATTATATATCCATTCCATAAATTTTTAGAATAAACTCCTAGTAATATAATAATTATATATATAATTAATCTGCATATAACTTATATATTTTTATAAATAATTACGGCCTTATTGGCTATTAAGACTTCCATGGTCGAGTAAAAATATTTAAACCCAAAAGAAAATAAATATACTATTATCATATCATTTTTTTTACAGACTAGTATGCAAAAGTGAAAAATTCTTTTTAGAACTTTGGACAAATAAAATATATATAAAATAAATACATCACTCACTAGCATATAAAATTGATGATAGATATAATTATAGAGAAATAAATGTAGAGAAAAAACTGATTTGAATAAGATATAGTTATAACGGAATTTCAATAAGAAAATAAAAAATCTGTCGAGTAATACGTTAATGTAATGGCATTGAGAGGAAACGTTCTCTTAATAGTCCGATAGGTGGTGATCAAATTTTCATGACTTCTTATTTCACATTATATATATTGTTAGATTAACGTGAAGAAACCAATTAATTTCTCACTGATTGTAATTGACTTTTTATTTCCAACTTCCAGCAAAAGACAAAGAAATCTCAGTTATGTCATTACTTTTTAAAAAGACAGTCGTACATATTTGAGGACGTAGATCTTTTTGTAGGGGTGATACGTAACACATACAATGTACAATTTTCTTTATTTTAATGTGAGGAATATCACTTTTTAAAGACAACTAATAAAAACATTAATAATTTTAAACAATTTTTGCCAAAGCTCAAAATTTGTCTAGGAAAAAGATTACTTATTTTCATTCAACATTTGAATAGAATATACCATAAACATCCTGAAATATTTCAAGACGAAAATTTTATAAAACTCTCAAACAAAATACAAAAGCACTGATTTCAGAAAACTATTTTCATTTTTAAACAACTATTTATTTTGATACAGTCTTCTTCAATTTAGAAATTTTGTCTTTCGTTTCTACCACTTCTTCAACCAAACTCATTTTATATATACTTCAATAAAACCTCTGAATAATATTGCAAAAGTTTAACAATAGATATTATTTACAATTTCTCAAACAATTTATATATTCCAAGCCATTGAAATTACTTTAATTACAAACAATTTTAAATATCCTTGTTTTTCAAAAAAGCTCATACATGTTCGGTATTTAATTTTTAAATAAACTATTTTATAGAAACTTTATTTTATTATTCACGAAAAAGTGAGCAAAAGTTAAAAAAATAATGTCAGAAAGAAAATTAAAAATTATTAAAAACGCACTGGACTACGAAAGTCGTCGGTTGTGAGTTCGATTCCCGTCTGGTGAACAAATTTTCGATTTCGTTTCCAAGCAGCAGCATGCTGTTGGTAAGACGAGCCACGTTGTTTGTGTTTACGTTTCGAAAGTATTGTTTATCTGGCGGAATCGACTCAAGACCGCTGCTGTACTTGGTGTAGGTTTCTGCAGTCCTACAATTCATACACAAATGTGAAGTATGGCGCCATCTTTCTAAGTCGATCTGCAGCTCTCGCAAAATGTTAGGACTCATAATACGGCAAACAATTATAAGTAAAAAGGGCGATTCCGCCCGTTAATAAAAAAAAAAAAAGCACAATACTACGGAAAATAAGCCCCGAAGCTAAATTTTTATAAAAATAAATTATAATAATTCTAAATACAACATGCAGAATTGCCAATATTACCAAAGAAATATAACCCAAAGCTCTCCTTTAGATGAATCTGATAATTTCCAGTCAAATGGATACCATAAGTACAAAAATTATCAACCAAATTGACGATAAAACGAGTATTATAATCATTAACAAGAAAATTATCACTCTTCAACCCTTCGAAATACTATGAACCCTATGAACTAAACCGTAAAAATATTCAACTTCAAAATAGAAAAGTACAACATTCTCAAAACGGGCAATGACAAAACTATCAAGCAGTTCCTTGGATCTATCAAGGAAGTCGATCACCAAACAATTATCTTTTCCAATCCAGATATTATGAAACTCTGTCGCAAGCGTACCAACACAATGATAATAAGTTTCCAAATAGGAATGAACGGCACAACGAAACATATTTTGAAAATTCACAAGCTCGCCAACAAAATTATAGTAAAAGATCAAAGAAAATAGGAATCCAATGTACACATTGTAAAAATACAGGACACACCTGGGACCAATGCAAGAACTTTAGAACAGAAATATGCGCAGAAATATTACGAGAATTAAATAACCCAAGTAGTGTTACAATGAGGCTTCTGCGCCATCCGCGGGTCGGGTGTAGAGGTAACCACACCCATTGATATGGTAGTTTAAACATATAAGTCACAATTTCACTGTCGATAATATTTATTATAGACATTTCCTTCGGTATGATCCTATTACCAGGCCCGCGGAATCCCTGCACGTCTACAATGTATTCCATTTCGTATGAAACTGATTCACTAGTGATTAAAGTATAACCGCGTTTTATTCATTAATTGAAGCACGCGCACTATTGGTTACCCCTCCTCTCAAACCAATTTCTTTACATTTCCACTTATGGGGTTATATTCTACAATGCGATCGTGTAAAATTAAACAATAAGTCCACTGAGAGGCTCTTTGGACCGCACCCGAACTACTCAGAGTATAGCAGCGCGACGATAGTTTTCGCACAGGTGTCGACCGTTTTTTCTGACGGGAGACGTCCGATTTTGTCGGACCGCTGCCAGCCAACAAAAGTCGCAGGCGCGCGGGAATACGAAAAAGAGGCGACATTCATGCTTCACAAATATATATATATATATATATATAACCCTGACATATATATATATATATATATATATATATATATATATATGTAACCCTGATAGGTAAAAGATGACAGCTGTATTGACAAGTGTATGATGAGGTTAATGAAAAATAGTATATGGGTTTCAAATAACTGTAAAATTTTAATATATATTAATACTAACGATCATACATATAAAAATCATATATACACCGTGTTTCTCAACCTATTGAACCCCGTTTACCAGCAGATAGAGCGTAAAATTCTGAAATGAAAGTTTCTGTGCCGAAAATGTTTTCAAGCTACCGTTTTCAAGTTATTCAGCATTGAAATGAACCAATAGGAAAAGAGCTTTGCGATTATCGCAATAGTAGTATTGTCGGTGCATGTTGAGAATAAATACGAAGAAAATGCACATCGTCCATAAACCGCGCAATTGTTTTCTAGCGAAGCAGCGGAACGTTCGAAGGAGACTGTCAAAAATATCGATCGGATTCGAATGTCTAACCTGCAACTGGTTTTTGGTTTCGAAAGGAAAATTAAAACTTTTGATTCGAATTTGTAATGAATCAAAAAATGATTATTTTACAGGTTAGGCATTCATGTAGAAAATAACGTTTCATCTGTTTCGAAACCCTGGAAAATATTTTCTAAATTGTGTAATGAGAATAAAAAAGTTAAAGATTTAAAATTAAGGGATCGACAGTTTTTTAAAAAGAACTTGGATTTAAAATCAGAAAGCATGGATTTGTACAAAGTCGTAATTTGCATCTATTTTTCCTTGCAATTGGAAAAAATGGTTCTGTGCCATTTAGAAATGATTTTTATATGCAATATGTTAATAACAATTACGTGCTAATCTCGTGCAACTCTAAATGAAGTTGATTATTAAAGTCGATGATTTAGTTTTGCAAAAGAAAAAAATTGGAGCCCAAACATGGGTCTGTGCCTTTTAGAATTGATTTTTAAGAACTATTTGTTAATAACAATTACGGGCTAATCTTGTGCAACTCTGACTGATGTTGATTATAATCAATAATCAATAACAATTAATAATTATTAAAGTCGATGATGTAATTTTGCAAAAAGAAATATTGGAGCTCAAAAAGTGATTCTGTGCCGTTTGCAATTCATACCAAAAAAAAAAGGGTACTTTTCCAGGGTGGTCTTTGTATCGTAATTCCACCCAGGGGCTTCAAAAGGAAAAAGAGATGCATCTTACGACTTTGTACAAATCCATGCTTTCTGATTTTAAATCCAAGTACTTTTTAAAAAACTGTCGATCCCTTTAACTTTTTTATTTTTATTACACAATTTAGAAAATATTTTCCAGGGTTTCGAAACATATGAAACGTTATTTTCTACATGAATGCCTAACCTGTAAAATAATTATTATTTGATTTATTACAAATTCGAATCAAAAGTTTTAATTTTCCTTTCGAAACCGAAAACCAGTGGCAGGTTAGACATTCGAATCCAATCGATATTTTTGACAGTCCGTGAACCTTCCGCTGCTTCGCTAGAAAATAATTGCGCGGTTTATGGACGATGTGCATTTTCTTCGTATTTATTCTCAACATGCACCGACAATACTACCATTGCGATAATCGCAAAGCTCTTTTCCTATTGGTTCATTTCAATGCTGAATAACTTGAAAACGGTAGCTTGAAAACATTTTCGGCAAAGGAACTTTCATTTCAGAATTTTACGCTCTCTCTGCTGGTAAACGGGGTTCAATAGGTTGAGAAACACGGTGTATAAGAGAGGTAACTGAATTTTGTCTTCGTCGACAAAATTCATTAACCCCTTAACTGTCAGTGTCGCATATATGCGCAGAAAAAAGTCGTGCCATTTTTGTCTCATGACGCATATGTGCGCATGTGAAAGAAAACATGTTTATACTTCATCGATTCGTCTGTAATTTGGTAAATCCTGGTTTTTGAGGTCGCTGAATCCGAATCTGAAATCGGATTTTCAAAATTCAAAATGGCGGATCCAATATGGCGGACGCAAATTCTAAAACTGATTAGATTTTGACGAAAGTGAGTACCTTCAGGTTTTTGATGTCGCTGAACCCGAATCTGAAATTGGATTTTCAAAATTCAAAATGGCGGATCCAATATGGCGGACGCAAGTTCGAAAAATGATCCGATTTTGATGAAAGTGTGTACCTTAAGGTTTTTGAGGTCGATGAATCTGAATCTAAAATCGGATTTTCAGAATTCAAAATGGCGGATCCAATATGGCGGACGCAAGTTCGAAAAATGATCCGATTTTGATGAAAGTGTGTACCTCAGGGTTTTTGAGGTCGCTGAATCTGAATCTGAAATCGAATTTTCAGAATTCAAAATGGCGGATCCAATATGGCGGACGCAAGTTCGAAAAATGGTTAGATTTTGATGAAAGTGGAATACCTTGTCGTTTTTGACGTGTCTGAATCTGAAAACTTATGAAATCTTACAAATTGCGTTTGAAATTCTTGTAATGTAATATAATCTTTATTGAGGTTTACATGTTTTTATGGGCTTATACCCGTTACAATATTTACAAAAGTAGAATTTCTACTAGTACACGGCCTGATTTAAGTATGTGGTTATAATAATTTCCAGTATTTATGAAGATTAATAATTGTAAAAAGTGGCTAATTTTATTTTCGGTGTCTACAATTTATGGGTGCGATTCAAAAACTGACAAATCAGAAAGCCGACAGAGAAAAAAAAAGTACAGTCGAACAAGTTGTTTTTTCTGTTGCGTCGGCTTTTTGACTGTTCGCTTTTCGTCCGTCAGTTTTTGGACTGTCAGTTTTTTGTTAATGCTTTGTTAAAAAGATTTAATAGTTATAACATTTAAAGTACTGGAAATAGAATAATTGCATTATAGTGACAAATCATTTTGCATAACATAGGTCAGCATTTTGTAGCGGTAAAAAGTATTATTACCGATTATTTTGGGTTTTTTTGCTGATAAAGAAGAAGTTAAAATATTTTGGAGATATTTTTCTAACTTTTAAAAATTATTTATTCTTTAGTACTAATTTAGAAAACTTATTATCTATATATTTATCTAATCATTTCTCTAACTGATAATAATGATTCGCGTAAATAAAAGTAAAGAAAACACATTTAAATATCTTTTTACGTTATATTCGCCTAAATAAGTTGCAACAATTACCTTCAATTGATTTAAAATGTATATTTCAAGAATTAAAAATTCCTTTCAAAAATTGTATTTTAAAAAATTTGGAATAAATTATTAAAATGACATTTAAGAAATTACATTACACATGCGTAATAATAATTAAAAAAAAATAATAATAATAAAAAAAAAAGTTAAGAAAGCATCTGCGAGTACGCGAACTCTAAAAAGTATACGCGGCGAGCGAACGCTTTAACCACTCGACGATTGCGCAGTCTTTCTTGATAAATATCGCAAACTGCTGATAAATTTCTACCCTCAGTAATTCATTTGAAATATTAACGCGCATGGATTGTAGATTTTCCGCCGGCGCTCGCCTGTATCTCCCCAGCATGTCTCGGCGCAATCTGGCAACGCTGGGAAGCGCCTGTCGAACCCGTCGAACTGACCTATACATACTCACGCTCACGTACGCTCACACAGACGCACCCACACTTGTCTACAATTATAGTTTGCGAAGCGCCGTCAGAGAGCGTACTAGAACAGCCCTTTAAAATTTTGGGAGGTCGCCTCAGTCGATTCTGACTTCCGGAAACATTTGAGAGCACTCTTAATACGCAACCCAGTCCGGCTGCTAACATGAATGTATAAGATTTACTGGGTCGGACCGAAATGTCGCAACTCGTTCGGACTACGCGTAGGTTAGAAGCGCGCCAACTATCGGATAGCCCCGAACCAATTTCGGATGGCTTTCGGACAATTTTCGTCTGGCAGCGGTCCGACAATTCGAAGCGTACACAGCCTAACGTTCGGATTGCTGTCGGCCAATTTCGTACCGCTACGCGCCGAACAGTCCCTCAGTGCAGAAGCGTTTTCAGGAAAATTTTCCTTTGATTCAAATTTGAGTCGAACATCGACAGGAGCATGTTTTAAAGCTTTATTCTGCTTAGAGCAATCAATAATGATTAATGGAGCTTTCTCTAAAAATATTGATTTATTCAATATAGGTTTACCAGTAACATTTTTATTATAGTAGCTGGCTTGAAAATTGATATACATATCATATAATAAAGAAAATTGATTATTTGCAATATCAAGGTTTAAATTACCATACGGATAATATTTTGAATTCAAAAATACTTTAACATTAGTAAAGGCGAGCGGTTTACCCCTGATATCGTTCAACTAACCGACCGATCGACTAGCGTCTGTTCAAAAACCGTTTTAATCGATTCTTATGATTATTCTGAACAAAAATCATTGGGTGACTGTCATGTTTTAACGGGCCCTTCAATAGTTATAAACAATTACGTATATTAAAAAAATAGTGCAAAAAATGTACAAAAATTCAGGCAGGTAAACCATATCAAAATAAACCTATTTTGTTAAATAAACTTTTTTCTAAAGTTTTTGAGATAAAAAATGCCAAATGTTGATAAATGCCTATATTCGTGGACTTTTTTCTCGGAAGCTATTCATTCAAATTTAATGAATAAAAAACAAAAATATGCGGAAATTCATCAACTTTAATAACATATTTTTTTATATCTTGACAACTATCGTAGTAGAAGCTACTCTCTCTCTCTCTCTCTCTCTCTCTCTCTCTCTCTCTCTCTCTCTCTCTCTCTCTCTCTCTCTCTCATTTATCTTCGCTCTTTAATAATATAGATAACGATCTTATTTGCTGCATTCCATTTTCTACCAGGGTAGACGAAATGGAGGTTAAATTAAATTCAAACATTGCTGAAACAAATTCTGTACGTAGAGATCTAGACAAATCACGTGCAATCGCAGGCTATGAGGCTCGAAACTGCGAACTGATAATATCTGGACTACCGGAACGGGACAACGAAGATCTGCGTAATAGCTTAATTAAAATCTCGAAAGTCTTAAAAGTTGCTCTGGATCTCCAGCAAATACTATTGGTTTACAGACTGAAACCACTAGCTAATACTGCTCCCTGTGCATCAACTTCCACAAACCAGGAATCATTTAGACCATTCTCCATCCTCGCTAAACTTGCTTCTACTCGATTGAGATCTGCCTTTATTGTTCAGGCTAGGCACCACCGAAACCTCGTATCTACCATGATTGATGATACCCTCAACAAACAACCCATTTTTATAAATGAAAATCTGCCATCTGAAACTCGTGACTTATTAAGGACAGCTAAAGCTGCAGCTCGTGGAGTTCCTGCAAAAAGATGTCACGTCTATAATGGGATTGTCCACTATCGCCGGGCAAACGGTGAACCCCCTATTGAAATTTTATCGGCAGCAGATATAGCCAAAATATCGTCGTGAAGTGATGTGCGTGACTGTGCTTCTGTTGCTATTTCGCCTAGTTTACCAGTATCTGTTATTTCTAATAATAATAATAAAAACAATATTAAACTGTGTCACATAAATGTACTCATTAGGCTCCACCAACAAGTTCTTAGCATTTACTGAATTTTTTACGAGTAATTTTTTTCACGTCATCCTGTTGACTGAAACATGGTTCAATGTATCCCATTCCGATGATCATTTTAATTAAATAATTAGGTGTTACTTAGAAATGACAGACAGGGGAAACGCGGTGGTGGTGTTGCTGCATACATTCATAGTTCTTTTAGACCTACTATTTTATCAACATCTGAATATGTCTTAAATGAGCCTGAATATATGCTTATAGATTTAAAGATAGACCACAGCACAAAAATCTTGCTATCTGTCATCTATAGAGCTCCTGCCGCATCTTACTTTACTAAATTGGAGGATTCGCTTATGAGATATAGTCACGCATACGAACACGTTATAATATTTGGTGATCTGAACATAGATCTGAACAAAACAAACTCGGCCACATCGCATCTTCTTGAGTTTGCAACTAACAGCGGCCTTTCCATTATTCCTTTCGCTTCGACCCATCACAGTATTTCTTATAGTACATGGATTGACCACTGTTTAGTGCTAGACTCTGCTAAGGTGACTCGACATGATCAAATGGCCGCTCCATTTGTTACTGGCCACGACATAATACTTATTGATTATGATATCAAGGTACAGATTGAAGCCGAGGGCGCTATCACCTGCAGGAATTACAATAGGATCAATATAAATAACTTGTTGGCCGATCTCGATGATATCGATTGGGAAGCTTTTCTCTCGTTTTCTGACATTGATAAGTCATGTAATTTTTTCACTCTTACATTACAGAATGCACTTAATATTCATGCTCCTTTGCACTCTTTTCGGCCTGCAGTATCACGTACCCCTTGGTTTTCAGATGACTTGCTTAGGATGCGTACATATTATTATTCGTTGATAACAGCAGCTAGACGTACGCGGGACCCCCAGATTAAAACACGGCTAAACTCATACCGAAAGATATACAGGCAATTAATATCTTCGACGAGAGATAATTACTACACCTCTAGATTTATGGGAATATCTGACTCTAAAAGACTATGGAGTGAGCTGCGCAGAATGGGCCTCGCTAAAACTAAAATCGACGTAGAACCTTTATGTTGTACTGTTGATGAAATTAATATGTATTCTACTTCGTTATCCAAACATTCGATCGATGTATTAACCACTGATCTCACTCTGCCTGTTCTTTACCCGGACTTCTCAGATGATACATTACATTTTGCCTACATTACTCCGGAGATATTGTGGCGTCATTTCATGCTCATATCATCTGAATCCAAAGGTGTCGACGAACTATCTCGTTCGTTCGTGCTGAAATGCCTACCGGCAATTTTCCCTTACTTGCTGCATTTACTTAACCAGTCACTACAGACATCATATTTTCCTTCCTTATGGAAACATGCCTTGTTGACACCCATAAAAAAAGTGAAATTGCCCGCGGGTCCTTCGGACTATCGACTGATTTCGATCCTGTGCATGCCCTCTAAAATTTTGGAACGAATTGTTCATGAGCAGGTTATTGAATTTTTAAATGGCCGAAATTGGTTTGACCCATTCCAATCGGGATTTCGTAAACTCCATAGCACAATGACTGCCCTACTGTTCGTTACTGATGAAATTCGCTTAGCCATAGATGAGGGTATGATTGTAATGTTGGTGCTCTTCGACTTCAGCAAAGCGTTTGACACGGTTGACCACGTACTTCTGCTTAACAAGATGAAGGATGCTGATTTCTCCATCTCCGTGATCAGATGGTTCACATCTTATCTTGGGGACGTGTGCAGGCAGTTCGCGGTCCAAATGGAACTACATCATCATGGTTGCCAGTGAGAGCTGGAGTACCCCAAGGCTCGGTTCTTGGTCCTCTCCTCTTCACGATGTTCATCAATGATTTGCCCTCTATTTTTCAGCATTCCAGTCATGCTATATTTGCAGATGATACCCAAATATTCTTAAAATGTCGCCCTGATGAAATGGACTTAGGAGTGCAGAGAATCACATCTGACGTGCAACTGTTCGCTGATTGGGTTGAGAGGAATAACCTCAATGTCAATGTTAACAAAACTAAGGCTATGAGAATAGGCAGCTCACGAAACATCAACCGAATAGACATTAACACCTTCCCTCAAATTGCTATTCTCGGACAATCACTGCCTTGGGCTGTCACCGTCAAAAATCTTGGATTATACTTCGACCCAACACTATCATGGCGAGAACATATAGTGCAGTTGTCCAGTAAAGTGTACGGTTCGCTAAGGCAGCTATATTCTAGCCAGAAGGCATTATCCGAAAAACTGCGACGTCAGCTAATAACATCACTGATTCTTCCTTTCTTTGATTATTGTGCCGCGGTTTACAATGCTGTTGATACCACCCAAAGACTTAAAATCGAACGAATGTCAAATGCTTGTATACGTTTTATTTTTCGGGTACGGAAATTCGAACATATTACTTGTTATCGTCGTAAACTTGGCTGGCTAACTGCCACAAACCGCAGAATTCTTATGATTGGTTGTCTGACTTATCAGATTATCCATAATAAGAAATCACTTTATCTCTACCAACGTCACCTCTGGCGCAGTGATATCGTCTCTCGTGAGCTCCGGCCGGGAGGGGCTGCTTTGCGAATCCCCGTCCATCGTACATCTGTGTTTGATAACTCATTTATCGTTACATCTAGTAGATTATGGAACTCACTTCCTCATAACATAACAGTTAGCGCCACACTACAGTCCTTTAAGAGTAGACTCTATGAGTATCTATTGGAGGCTGATTAATCGGGCCGTAATGTGCTATTGGCGCACTAATTTGCGTTACTTAGACTAGTGTTAAGTTCTGTTACTATATTATATTTGCGTTATAATGTACTACTTAGTTGCGGTATTTATTCTTGCCGTGTTAACATAAATTTATTATTATTATTATCCATCTAACCTTAAGTTAAGCTACACTCTATTTCTTTATATGTATTCATCATTTGCGTTTATACTATTTTTTCATTATTGTAAACACTATTATTTACACTTCGTATGGTTGGCTAAAGGTACTTGAAATCCCGTTCCATTAATAAACGAACGAACTAACTAACTAACTAATTCTCTTGTCTTTGTACTTCTATGTCCCTTTTTGTTAATTTATCTATATCTTTTTTACTATTTTCCCGTTGTTCTACACCAACCCCACATCTCCACAGATATATTCTTCTTTCCTCCCCTTCTTCTGTCCATAACCCCTCCTTTTCGTCCTTTCTTTTTTCTTAATGGCATTCGTACAGTACCTTTGGTCCATTCTGCGCGCCCATCTTTTATTCATACTTCATTACTCTTCTGCCCGTTTCCACCCTCAACTTATTCTTTTTCCCTTCTACTCTACTACATAACCTGGGGAATTCCAATCTACTCCTAACACCCATCTTATGTATTTTTCCAATACCCCTTCTATTTCTGTCCATTCTTTGTTCCCCCATATTTCTACTCCATACATTAGCACACTTTTTACAAGGGAATCAAATAACCTCCATCTCCACTTCCAATTGTCTCTAAATTTCGTCTCTACAAAGCCCCACACCCATCTCATTACTAAGTTAGCTGTTTTTACTCGTTCTTTTACGTGTTCTTTATTTTTATTACTTCTTTGTATTATGTAACCTAAATATTTAAATTTTCCGACTACTTCTATCTTTTTCCCTTTCCACCACCATTCCCGGCTTGGATTTTTCCCACCCCCACCCCCTTTTAAAGATCATTATTTTCGTCTTTTCTACGCTTAATATTAGTTTCTTGCTTTCTAAATATTTTTCAACACTCTTTATCATTCCACTCAGACCTCCTTCCGTTTCGGCCATCAGCACCATATCATCCACGTATTCTATAGTCCTCACTTTCTGTTTCCCTATCTTGACACCTCCTACACCTTTGTCAAGGAATTCCGCAATGTCTGCGATATATAGATTAAATAAGGTCGTGCTCATCGGGCAGCCCTGTCTAACCCCGTTACCCATCAAAAAAGCATTCGTTACCTCCTTACCTATTCTTACTCTTGATCTTGTTTCTTTATATACTTCTCTTATTTTCTTAATTAGGCTCCATCTTATACCTCTCTTTCTTAAGCTCTCCCATAGTATTTCCCTATTTACCTTATCAAACGCAGCTTTCAGATCGACGAACATGGCATACATTTTTGTATTCTCTCTTATTCTCTTTCCTACCGTATGTTTCAAAATCTGAACACAGTCAATAGTACCTCTCTCCTTCCTAAATCCGAACTGCGTTTCACTCCATGCTCCTACTCTGTCCGCTTCTTTTATTAACCTCTCGTTCAATATTCCTGCATACAGGGTGGCCGATTTATCTGAAGACATAGAAATACCTCGAGAACTATGCACAGAATCAAAAAAGTTGTCAGATGAAAGTTGTTCGACACGAAGGGGGGCATCCACTAATAATTAAATTTACCCCCTCCCCCATCCCCTGGGGGTGGAGTGGGGGCAAAAACAATAAAACTTAAATAGGAACTTCCAGTTTTTATTGCAGATTTGGATTCTCCAATATTGACAATTTTCGCCCGCGTAGCGGATATGGAATACGGTCATTCTAACAAAGCCGGGAAAAAATACATTTAGCGTTGCCCAGGAACAACGACGTGGACGTAGTATTTTTCTGTTCCCTTTGGGGTACTTGTTTTACGTCAGTCCCCTTGCTTCTCACTGTCTCACTGTTCACTTACTTGAGTAAGTGTTCGAAATGTTGACCTTCCACTTCAATGCATTTTTTTATTCTTTCTTCAAATGACTTTATACATGATAGAATCATATCTGCAGAAATTCTGCGCAAGCAGTTCTTATGCGTTCCACCATGTTTTCACGAGTCGTTGGTACTTGTTCATAAACCTTACATTTTAGGTAACCCCATAGGAAGAAATCCAGAGATGTTAGATCAGGTGACCTCGCAGGCCAATTAATGTGGCCACCTCTACCAATCCACCTACCATTGTAATCACGGTCTAGTATTTCCCTTGCTACTCTTGAAAAATGTGCTGGGCAACCATCATGCTGAAACCACATTGTCCGTCGGACGTCCATAGCAACATCCTCAAGTAGTAATGGTACTTCTTGTTCTAGGAAATCTCGATATTTTGTTCCATTCAAATTACCTTCAATGAAATAAGGACCAATGAGTTTATTTCCTATGATTCCACACCAAACGTTCACCGACCAAGGACGTTGATGATTAACTTGTCGTAACCAATGGGGATTTTCTACGCTCCAATAATGCATATTATGCCTATTGACGCCACCATGGTTCGTGAATGTAGATTCATCTGAAAATAATTTTGGTATTGGTATGTCTTTCATCAGGTCCGGGGTTGAGACCTCCGAAGTCAGCGCACTTGACAATTTGCCTTTGTACGCTATTCCTGATGCCATTTCAGGGTTTAGCTGGATAACCAGCCTTTTCTGAAGACAATACATTGAAAATAATACATTAGCAAAGAAATTGTGGTTCGTTTGCATTTTTTTAAATGCCCATTCACAAAACACCACGCGGTTATGAAAATCATCGCCATCTAGTTCCTGGTGCAGTGAAATGTGATATGGGTGAAACTTATGACGATGCAATATTCTTTGAATACTGTCTCTGGAAATGCCGGAATCGCGATGTAATTGTCGTGTGCTTACATGTGGATTTTGGTGAATAGCTGCTAGTACAGCTACTTCGTTAGCTTCTCCTGTAACTGTTAATCTTCGCTTCCTTTTTTTCATTTGTACGCTGCCGTCAGAGTGAAAGGCATTCACAAATTTGTAAAAAAAAGAACGCGAGCGAGCATTATCTGGAAAACGCTCAGCATACAACGCAACAGCATCGTCAATATTCCTCTTACATTCACCATAAATAAGAATCATTTAGATTTTTTCGGAAACTGTAGCAGGATTCATTTTTAACTTGCAATTCGATTTAAGCAATGAAGGGTAGACAAAAAATACTCACGTAAACGGAAAGTTGTTATTCTAAAAGCAAAGTGACCTCCGACCGAATTACTACCAATACAATGGACTTCAAAAACAGTCTTACACTGAGAGACCGTGAATACTAAATTTTAATATGGGGATTAGAAAGTCGCGATATCCATTTACTTCCCTTCAGGAAAGTAGAGAAAAATGTAGGTGACCTGGTTACGTGTGACTCAACTTATGTATAAAATGATATGCTACTTTATTTTCGAGTTATGTCACCCTCTAGCGTTATGTAACAGAACCGGCGCCGGTGATGGCCGAAATGCAAGCGATGTACATGTATGAAACCACGTGAGTTCTCTCGGGATCCGGTAGATGGCGACGAAATCCCCAAATGAAGTAAGAGTTTCGTTTTGTTTAATAGAAGCTGGTTTGACCGTCAATGCTCAGCTTATTTATTCTCATTTCGGAAAAAACATACAGAGAGAGAATGAATGAGCTGAGTGAAGGGACATGACGCGTTTTTTAATGGATTGCGTGATGTCCTCTTTTTGTTTATTAAATAATAAATTTAAAACCTAAAATGTAATTTTATTGAAGGTAGAAAACTTATTTATAAAATTGCTTCCATATTGTATGCACAATTTTTATGTAATCAGTTTTGATTTTTAATATGAAGAATATCAATTATTCATAATCTTAATTTTTCGAATGGACATTATTAAAATTTCATATTCAGAATAACAATTTTCGCAATTGATATTACTAAATTCTAATATTAAAAATTCTAATATTAGAATTTTTAATATTAAATTTTCATAAAGGGATCAAATTGTCCCTATTTGCCCCCTGGATGCCCCCCTTCGTTTCGAACAACTTTCATCCGACAACTTTTTTGATTCTGTGCATAGTTCTCGAGGTATTTCAATGTCTTCAGATAAATTTGGATTTTTATCGATTACAGCGCCACCTGTGAACAAAAATGCAATAGCTCCTAGGTCAAATTGGTGTACTTTTCTCCGGAGAATCCAAATCTGCAATAAAAACTGGGGGTTCCTATTTAAGTTTTATTGTTTTTGCCCCCACTCCACCTCCATGGGATGGGGGAGGGGGTAAATTTCATTATCACTGGATGCCCCCCTTCGTGTCGAACTACTTTCATCCGACAACTTTTTTGATTCTGTGCATAGTTCTCGAGGTATTTCAATGTCTTCAGATAAATTTGGATTTTTATCGATTACAGCGCCACCTGTGAACCAAAATGCAATAGCTCCTAGGTCAAATTGGTGTACTTTTTTCCGTAGAATCCAAATCTGCAATAAAAACTGGGGGTTCCTATTTAAGTTTTATTGTTTTTGCCCCCACTCCACCTCCATGGGATGGGGGAGGGGGTAAATTTCATTATCACTGGATGCCCCCCTTTGTGTCGAACTACTTTCATCCGACAACTTTTTTGATTCTGTGCATAGTTCTCGAGGTATTTCAATGTCTTCAGATAAATTTGGATTTTTATCGATTACAGCGCCACCTGTGAACCAAAATGCAATAGCTCCTAGGTCAAATTGGTGTACTTTTTTCCGTAGAATCCAAATCTGCAATAAAAACTGGGGGTTCCTATTTAAGTTTTATTGTTTTTGCCCCCACTCCACCCCCAGGGGATGGGGGAGGGGGTAAATTTAATTATCACTGGATGCCCCCCTTCGTGTCGAACAACTTTCATCCGACAACTTTTGTGATTCTGTGCATAGTTCTCGAGATATTTCGATGTCTTCAGATAAATCGGCCACCCTGTATATCTTGTTGTATTTGTTAATGTTATACCTCTATAATTCTCTACATATCTGCTATCTCCTTTCTTTTTAATCGGCAATATTATGCCCTCTCTCTAATCGTCCGGGTATCCCTTTCCATGTATAATTTTATTAAATATATTTGTTAACTTGTCTATTAACTGTGCTCCCCCATACATCCATACCTCATTTCTTATATCATCAGCCCCTGCTGCTTTCTCTTTCTTCATGTTTCGTATTTGTGCTACTACTTCTTCTCTTTTTATTTCTTCTTCCATTTCTTCATCTACCCTCTCTTTTCCTTCACTTTCTAAACCTTCTTCTACCTCCTTTCTTTCCTTCCCTTCTAACAATTCTAGAAAATATTTTCTCCATTGTTCTAATTTTATTTCCCTGCAGATTACTTCTCTTTTCTGTCTATTCTTGTTTATAAACTTCCACGCTTCTTTATCCGTTTTAATACTACTTATTTTTGTCTTCTTCTCTTTTCCTTGCGCATAATTGTTTATACTCTGCCCTAAGTTTAGCTATTTCTCTCCTACTATCTTCCACTTCTTCTCTTCTAACTAATTTTCTTAAATTCTTTTTGCATTTCCAGCACTCTTTATCCCACCACGTCTTTGTTTCTGACAAACCATTTCTATTTTTCTTTTTCCTTAAGCTAACTGCCTCTATAATCTTCTTAGCCACTTCCTTCTATTCCTCTGCACTATCACAATGGATTCCTTTCTCCCATTGTATCTTTCCTATCCTATTTTGGAATTATTGTACCCCTTTTTCTGACCAGTCTTGCATATATTCATGCTTCATTACGTTTTCCTCTCTTTTCCCTATTTCTCCTTCTATTTCTATACTCAAGGCGTTATTATCCGATTCTATTCTTTCTACTACTTTGAAATTCTTTACTTTCTCCCATGCTCTTACATTTGTAATTCCGTAGTCTATAATAGATCTATTCCTTCCTTTTTCATACGTCCATTCGCCTTCCTCATCTCCTTCTTTATTTCCATTCATAATCATCCATCCCTTTTCTTCTATTACTTCCAGGAGTTCCACACCTTCCTTATTTTTTATTCTGTATTTTGTCCTTCTTTCTCTTTCTTGTTCATTTTCTCCTTCCCACCCACTCGAACCTTCTTTACCTATTCTTGCGTTCATGTACCCGCCTATTATTAGGTATTCATCATCTTTCTCTTCTATATCCCTTGCTATTTCGCGTGTTCTTTCTATACAGCCGTCTTTATTGTATATCGCTATTATCCTCCATTTCTTTTCTTCCAATTTTATTATACATTCTATCATCCATTCTTTATCCATCTTTACATTTTCTACTTTAATACCTTTCCTTATCCCTAAAACCATTCCACCCATTGCTCTGCCCATCCGCTTATTTCTTACAGCTCCAACAGCCTTCCATTCCCACTCTCTTGGCATCAATTCTTTAAATCTTTCCCAGCTATTATTCTCTAACCACGATTCTATAAAAAATATAATGTCGTACTGCTTTATCCATTTCCAAAAGTCCTGATCCTTGTTTTTAATACCTGCAACATTCCAGATCAATATCCGACTTATTTCATTCTTATGTATTTCTTTTATCTCAGTTTTTCTCCCTTTCCCTTATCTTTAATTTCTTGTGGTTTACTACCTCTCCTCATGCAATTTACGTTTTATTTTCTCTCATTTCTACTACGGCGGTATTTTCATTCATACATATTACATTATTACTTCCATTCATGCTTTTAACATTGTTATTTTCATTCCTACAATCTTGATTATTATTTCCATTTACACATACACAGCTCTGACACTCATTTGTTTTCGGTGGGCAGACGTACTCCCGCCGTTCTATTTGAGCCTTTAGTTCCCCATAGTCGCCTGTCCAAACCCCCTTCTAATCAGACTTTTACTTTGTTCGTCCCAAACCCACTCGATTCCATTCACCCACATTCTTCCATACGCCACATTTACTCTCGCTCCTTTCTCTCTTTCACCTTTCACACACACCCTTATTTTAGCTTGCATCTCTCTCTCCGTCTTCGTCATGTCGTCATCTATGAAAATCTGTTTTCCCCTCAGATTCTTTTTAATTCTCCTTATTAACTTTTTCCCTTCCCAATCGCTTATTTTTGCTATTACCAGCCCTTGTTCATTCTTATTCCCCACCATAAACGCATCGCTTATGTCTACTTTCCCTTCCAACCCACCTATTTCTTGCAACGCTTTATATGCTGCCCCTTTTACATCCCCGCCCTCTATTTTTACCCCCCTTATCACTACATTATTTTTCCTATCTCTTCTTTCTTGTACTTCACTCTTCTTTACCATCATCTTGATTTCCATCTATTGTTGCTTGCCTTGCTCTTCTTGTTGTTTCAGTAAAGTCTTCAGATTTGTGACTTCCTTCGCTAATCTTTCTATTTCTGCATCTCTCTTTTCTTCTCTTATTTTACTCTCCTCTCTGAATCTTTTGAATTCCTCCTCCAGCTCTCTTTTTATTTCAGCACTTGTTTCATCGATTCTTCTAATCAAAATTTCATTGTTATCTTTTAGCAACTTTTTCATAACTTCTTCAAAATTTTCCATCTTATTCTCCTTTCTTTGAATATTTACTTTTTTCTTCTTCTCACTTTGTTTATCTCCCTTTTCTTCTTCGCTGCTTTCCGAGTCACTTGATCTTATCCTCTTGTTTACCCACGACGCAACACTAGAGCTCGTACTCCGATCTCTCTCTTTTCGCAGACTTTCCGCCTTAGTTGGTCTCCCTCTCCTAGCCTTACCCTTTTCTCCTACCTCGATTGTCTCTCTCTCTCCGCTTTTCGCTGCTTCTACTGCCGTGATCCACTCCTCTACCTTTCTTCCATCTCCACCGATTGCAGGTTTATTTTCCATCCGCCCCTCCTCAACAAGTTCGTATAAACTCGGGCGTCGATTTCGTGCACTCGCGAAACTCCGCGATATTTCCCACTATATACGCAGCATAGTTTGCCGCCCTGCGCACTAGAGGGAATTTCTCTAGTGTTTCACGTATTTCCGTGCTTTTCGGCAGCCAATCTTATTGCTCCTCTGGTATATTGTGGCGCCCTCCGACGGCAAAATTTGGTTTTCCGGACCGTAACACAGTCCTCCCGCGAGGTTAGGTGTACCTTACCTAATCTCTACCGCCTAATACTGGATGCTGTAGATCTTAATCTGCAAATCCCTTATGTATATTACAATAAGGAGCGTGCACAATCTGTAACAAATAAGGCCCGAAGGCAGAATGCGGCAGAAAACACTCAAATTCATTATCTAACAAAACCATCAACCAGCCAGTCTACTTACCGAACCGGAAGTCCACGCGCGGCCGTATATACTGCACGCTCCGCGTCGCGGCATGGTGGTTTTGCCTTTGCAATGTTTTTTCGTATTTAATTGAATACTTAAACGAAATTGTTTTTATTTAATCGCATTGAAGTCATCATATTTGATATTGATTAGAAATATTAAATATTATTGAAATATACCCGAATTGATGAAAAATGAACATTATGAAATTTAATTTCTTTGACCGTTCATACTTTAATAATTAAATAAATTCAAAATTAATATTCGGTAATCCGGTATATTTACATTTTATTTTATTTACTTCTAATAGACCGGATTACCGAATATAAATTTTGAATTTATGTAATTATTAAAAATGAACATTCTTGATCAAATTCAATGGGTCGATTCTGTCGGCCACATCTTTCAAAATGTGATATTCCCTATCTTTATTTGTCGATCAGGGTATTAAATGGAATAAATACATATATATGTATAGACATTTAATATGTCTTTCTTTTTAACAAATTTACAATTCGATATCACTTTCTACTTCGGGAAGAATGGCTTTGTTCATACATTTATCACAACACTTACAAAGAGAACAACATTTCAAATTTGACGAACGACAAGTGCATGTAAATCGAGCAGCCGTGCAGTATATACGGCCGCGCGTTTAGCTTCATTGTAGCTTCTAATATGAGAGTTGTCAAAATAAAACAAATATATTATTAAAGTTGATGAATTTCCGCATATTTTTGTTTTTTATTCATGAAATTTGGATGAATAGTTTCCGAGAAAAAGTCCACGAATAAAGGCATTTTTCAACATTCGGCATTTTTTATCTCAAAAACTATAAACTTTAGAAAAAAGTTTATTTGACAAAATATGTTTGTTTTGACATGATTTACCTACCTGAATTTTTGTAGAATTTTTTGCACTATTTTTTTTTATATACGTAATTGTTTATAACTATTGAAGGGCCCGTTAAAACATGACAGTCACCCAATGATTTTTTGTTTAGAATAATCATAAGAATCGATTAAAACGGTTTTTGAACAGACGCTAGTCGATCGGTCAGTAATTTCGTTTTCTAAGCGACTTTTCGGAGCAACGCAGCAGCTGTATCTTTTCCCTATCAGCCAACGTGACATATGGAACTAACCATTCTAATTTATTCTTCTCAATTTTCTAATTTTCGTCCACATTTTGTTTAATTGCATTATCATCATGTTTAGATCATGTTAAAACAAGTTCATGCTTCGCATTTACAATTATCTTGCGATAATCTTCAGCAAATCCGAGAATCATACTAAAAGCCACGATCACATCAAAATAACCATCATCATTTGTTATCTGTAGATTTGAACTAGATATCCAACCTGCATTGATTAAAACGAGTTTATGATTTGGTGTGTAAGAAGGATACCCCTTCATCAAGCTAGTAATACCAACATTTCCATTTTGATCAATTTAAACTCCATTCAACTCATACCGCGCCTCATCAAGTAAATGACAGATTGCGTTAGATGTTAGATTAGTATTATTTGCTTTAGTTCCATCGGGTTTGATGAACCTCCCACTAACATGTATCAAACTTTTACATGGTAAAATATATAAATCTTGATGTTGCACAACAATACGAATTTCATCATTTTTGCCAAATGAAATTGTATTGTAAGATTGATGTACATGCAGCTCGTAATGAGTGACAGATTCGTAGAAAACGACTGGGTTATGAATGCTGAGTATTGGATCCTCTATTATTCTTATTGTGATAACGTGCGATAAGCAAGCAAAACCCACAACGGCAATGATAGCTTTTATTATTCACTGTTTGATATTGTGGTGATGGTGTAATTTGAGACCCATGCTTTTCAGAAATAGAGCGTTTCGACGTGTTAACGTCTTGCGAATTTGATGATGACTGATATCTTTGTCCATGATAGTTTGTTATTATAGTAACTGTTAAGGGTCTGACCATTGTACATAATACCCATTGTTACGTAGATATAAGATGTAGTCGTATTATAATTGTATCACCACGAAAATTCACCGTTCTGATCAACAATACGCAATTGAATATGATCTATTAATCTGACGACAACAGGTAAGTAAATGACATGATTCGGCACTTCCACAAACTTATATCCGTGCGCAGCAGTAGGAAAAAATTCATGAATCGTATGCGCTCTACTGCTATTAATGTAAGCGCCTGCAGTTATATTGCATTCTACGAGAAGTGCATTAACTTTAGTTATGGTTACTGGCAAATCTGAAATGTGCACCTTGTTTGCTTCCAAAATTCGTCTATTGAAGCCCAATGTTCGCCCAATCGAAACGATTGGCGTAAAATCAATGTCTTGCTTAGGAGACATTCCATTACAAATCGAACACTTTTTAGACGACTGTTTTTTAAATCGCTTGAAACTTTTTTTACGTGTTCTAGGGATAAAAAAAGTGGACACGTATCACGGGAATTTAAAAAAAAATTTTTTTTTTCTGAGATACCGGGATATTAATTTTTGAGGTGATGCGTTTTATGCCTTCATTCAAACCTTCGTATCTCCGGTATTTTTATTCGAAATGGAACAAATTTTTTTCATTTTGAAGCTCAAAATCTCAGCTTTCTACTGCATATTTTTCAATTAGTAAATTTGCAAACACAGCGCTGTAAATAACAAATTAATTTTGACATTGATGAACTAGGTTTGGGAAGTTAAAAATAGTACCATTGAATTCCTCGTCGAATTTCCTAAAAACAACATATTTTTCTGGAATTGTATCTTTAAGTCCTGTATTCGAAAAAAATTAATTCTCCCGTGGCTCTCCTGCCTTCGCGGCACGCGTGCTTCCGCAGTACCCGTCTGTATCATACGCCGCACTAAGTAATGTGCGTACGTACATAACATGCTCAATAATATATATATATATATATCTTCCCGATATATTTATAGATTTTATTAAGTTTTACGTAATCGATTAACATTTAAAGAATATATCTATATTTTTTCTAATACAATGTAACCGAAGTCAGTATTATTTTCATTACACGGTAAAAAAAAATGATTACGTCTTAAAGTTTCCATCACTCAGCCAATGTATGGTGCATAAATCTGCCGTCGTCTAATGTGTGGTCTTATTTGCATTTCGTCTTACTTGTAGACAATTTTCTTACTTAATTTAAGTATTTCTTTTTTCAGTGTACCTTACGTACATTCATGCAGATTTTTTAAGAATAGTGTACATAATAGGAGTATAAATTATTATTTCGAATATTTGTAATGCATAAACGTTTTTTTCATTATTTTTACAATAGTCGCTTTTTCATAGTCTTCTACCCTCTCCATGCGAGGTGCCGGGCCCTGCGGAAGCACGCGCGCCGCGAAGGCAGGAGAGCCGCGGGAGAATTAATTTTTTTCGAATACAGGACTTAAAGATACCATTCCAGAAAAATATGTTTTTTTTAGGAAATTTGACGAGGAATTCAATGGTACTATTTTTATCTTCCCAAACCTGGTTCATTAATGTCAAAATTAATTTTGAAATATTAATTTGTTATTTACAGCGCTGTGTTTGCAAATTGACTAATTGAAAAAATATGCATTAGAAAGCTGAGATTTTCAGCTTCAAAATAAAAAAAAAATTGTTCCATTTCGAATAAAAATACCGGAGATACGAAGGTTTGAATGAAGGCATAAAACGCATCACGTCAAAAATTAATATCCCGGTATATCAGAAAAAAAATTTTTTTTTTAAATTCCCGTGACACGTGTCCACTTTTTTTTATCCCTAGAACACGAAAAAAAGTTTCAAGCGATTTAAAAAGCAGTCGTCTAAAAAGTGTTCGATTTGTAATGGAATGTCTCTTAAACCTTATTTCACTACGTAAGGTATTATTATTGGGTTTTATATCTAGTGGAATATCACTATACTCTGATAGCTTGTTTCTAATATATTCTGCTATATCCTCAATTTCATAGCTCCCGATCGGTACAGTAGTTTGATGGTTACCAATATGAAATTTATTATTAACGTCAACATTTGGGATTGAATTAAACGTTAAAAGTTCAATTAAGCCCAATGCATAATTCTTCTGCGGTGAAAGTTCAATAGGTGTAAAGTATTGCGCTTCCAATACTGAAAACTGTCCCGAGAGTGTCAACGTAAAAGTATCATTCATACTGATTGTTCAAATTACACTGATTATCATAACATTGCATGCAATATATTTATACAACTAATACTTGTTTGGACAAAACAGCTGATTGCTTAAAAAATTGAGACTATTGAATAAATGCCCTCAATCAAAAGTGGTACAGTCTTGAAATTTTTCACGGTTATACATAAAGCTACTTACCCCGAGATATTTTCCCAACTCAGCAGGTGGGGTGAGGTTTCCAAAGCTGTCAAAATAAACGACTTTAGAACCACGTTTTCGATATGCTACCCAATGTGTCCCTGGACCGCTTGCATCGTCTAAATTTATGACTGCATATTCATTAACTTGGGGATTCTTCGGTAAATTATTACGCATAAAGACACCTCCAAAATTGGGAATTCCAGCTTCTTACAAATATTTTAATATATCTTCATCGGTGAGTGCTCGATGTGGTAGTTTTAAAAGTTTTTTCGATTTTTTCTACATTTAATGCCTAATCCCGTTTTATATGGTTTTAGTTTTAAACCTTGACCATTTTTATAAGCTTTAAGCTATAACCCTTCACCTATAGCTATTGTCTCCATAACACGATTTTGCCTTTCACTTTCATGTAACTGCTTTTGAGCAGCTTTTGCATCATTAACAGCCTTGGTTATACCCGCTGTGCCACCGACTAATGCACCAACAGCACTTAATCCAGCAAATATGTGTGCTAGGAATGGCAAGAATCCTCCAACCTTTGCAGGTACGATAGCTGCCGAGTTTTTTGTATGAATTGCTTGCCCCCCGGCTTCTTTTATTGCATTTCGTGCCTCTTTCAAAGCACTCGATATAACATTTTGAACAATATTACTTGGTGACATTGACATTTTAGCAGCCGCAATAATGTTTTTCAATGATGTTATTTTCTTTTTTGACGCTTTCTTCTTTTGCAGCCCCATGCCTAATTTATTTTTTCAACACCCAAAGCTGCCGCCTTTTCCGCAATGCTTGCGTCTTTTGCTAAAACTCGCTTCCAAGCCTGCTCCGCTAATATCCGATCCGCCTCGCTTCTACCGGAGGGATTTTCATGAGTTTTGCAATAAGCGATATCGTGTTACTTGCAAGTCTTGTCCAAGGGATTTGTCCCCGGATCCCCAGGGTCCACAGTACTGATAACCGTGTATATGAAGTTCTACAGGTAATTTATTAATTAAGGAATTGACCAATCCTTTCCCATTCTTTATCCGATTTTGCTTCTTGTTTCTACTTACGTATATAATCCTTTTAAGATGTGCATCATTCAAATATCAAACAGTTAATGACTGACATTACGTATAAAGGCGCTACTTATACCTTTATGTTCAGTTATTATCATAATGCGATTTCATAAACAACCAACAAAAATCCCAATAATCAATTTTGATGATTTAACATCGTCTCAAAATAATGTAACTAATGATAAACGACATGGGGAGTTGCTGCCAAAAAGTATGTGTGCATTTTTCTGTAGCCCATCTTATTGCGGAAAAACAAATACACTACTCAGTCTAATCATCGATCAGAATGGATTAAAGTTTGAGAATATATATATATATATATAATTGAAATCATTAAATCAACCGAAATATCAATTTTTACAAAACTTACTCGACTCGGTCAAGGGTATTGGATACTTTCTTTTTTACGATAATGAATAGGTAGTACCACCCTCTGAGGCTAGGCCGAACTCTATTATTATATTTGCATGCGAAAAGCAAGATAACATTAGGTCCTTCTTTTGTATGGGTAGACATAATTGCGTCGATTGCTTTTATCTTAGTCAAACGTATGCTCGTGTTCCCAAGCATCTTATTCGAGATAACGTAAACTTTCTGGTTCTCTTTAGGCAGGATGAAATGAATCTTAATCATGTGTACAATGATTATGTCAATACGGATATGACATTTAACACTTTCAAAGATATATGTGCGCAATGTTGGACAGATAAGCATAGCTTTATAGTAATGGATAAAGACAGTGAATCAGAAGAGAGAAGATATAGAAAAGGTTTTGATTGTTTTATAAGCATAAATGATTTTAAGAACAAATAAAAAATGTTGCAACAAGTCAGTGCAGAGTGAGACTTACATGCATTAACATGTCCTCCCCACTTCAACAGCAGCAAGACGTATTACGTAAAATCGTTAAAGCTAGCAAATCTATTCGCCGGAAACATCGATTATTAAAAATTGGTAAAGAAACGCATGACCTTGCGATAAGTGAAATGCTCAAACCTTTAAGAAGTCCATTGGAAAAAATAGCCGACGATTCAACAATGTCGATGAGTAAACATGCAATTGATGATACACAGGATAAAGTAGCGGATAGTATGGAAATTAATTATGTTAACGTTTATGATGATGATGATATGCGTGATGGATATAATACCTCTTTAGATCAGACATTTAGCAGTGATATTAAAACACCGACATATCATACTGAAGAAAGGTTATCAAATAAGTTTCTGACTTTACTGATGAGGAATATTCACGAGAGAAGCGATATCATTGATACAATTCATGGAGTTCGCATAGAAGGTGGTAATACATGAATCGGCGATTCGACAATAGAATTTAAGAATAAAAATGTCTTCGTTAAGGATCACAAATTTGCTATTACTGAAGGTTTGCTAGAGTTATTATTTAAGAAAAAAGCTGATATAGCTATAATCCAACAATCTGATTTAAACAATTGCAAAAGTATACTTACATTAACTAATGCCCATAGGAAAGATTGGAATCAGGAAAAACCTATTCGATATAATGCTTCCCACAAGCATCGAAACTATATCAAAGATATGTTCAAAGATGTTCCGAAAAAGGGTGATAATTCGCCTGAATACATGATTGCTGGACCAAACCGTAAAATTGATTACGTGCATTGGGATGACCCAAATGAACTTGTCGATCGTTTGCGTCTTCTCATAGCATCGCAAGCTGCGGGTAATTCGAGTCTTTCCAAAGAAATTTTATCGATTATTGAGGAGTTACGCGAAGCTAATATATAATCTATTAATTTTACGATAATTACGTCAGTATCATAATGAGCATCGATGTATTTGGACGTTCGTCTCAAAGAGCACGAAAGCAAGTATTTCAAAGTGTTGAAATTTCTACAGACAGTTCTTATGATTTTAAGAAAAGAAAGTCATGTAATATCGGAAATCCGACATATTCGGATGATGCCATTACTTTGAGAATGTTCCACACACCTATTTGCGATATTAAACAGCAAATAGATCAGCTGTGTAAAGGTGTAATTAAAAATAATGAGAAGATTGTATATTTTGAAAAAAGTATAAATAAAATGAAACAAGATATAAATAAAAATTACAATGAAATAGAAAAGAGACGGATTATATATTCAGATATCGGAAATTATACAATTGAATTACATCAAGAAATAACTAAACATACCAGTAATTTAAATAAAAATAATTACATGCTTAGCAATGTTACGAATAATGTCACTGTCTCAGAGCGGGAAGTAAATAAAAATAAAAATTATTTTAATAAAAATAATGGTTTGATTGATAGTCTTACAGTAGATTTTGCTAATATAGAAGGAGACTTGAGAAAACATACCTGTGACATAAGGGAGAGTAGTACTGTAGCTCACGATGCTGAGAAATTAATTTTCCTACTAGAACAAAATGTCAATAAAAACAGTGAAGCCATAAAGAAGATTAATGCAATAACTGATGTTCTTTACGAAAGAATTAATTTGTTAGTCTGAAAAATGTGAATAAATAAACTATCTACAACAATCCACCCAACAGTTTTAATCAAGACGTTGCCTTATCTGTTTAACAACAATGAGTTCTAAAGAGAAGAGAGAAGTCGTGAAGGAGCTTCATAAACCAGCAAGAAAAAGTTATACAAGACGGCGAGACATTCGCGGATTAGATGAAACTTGGCAAGCTAATCTTGTAGAAATGATTCTATATGCAGATGAAAATAAGGGTTACAAATACTTGTTAACTGTCATTGACGTATTCTCTAAGAATGCGTGGGCCCGTCCAGTAAAAAGAAAGACTGGTGATGACGTAACAGCTGCCATGAAATCGATATTCGAAATGGGTCGAATTCCAAAAATCTACATACCGACCATGGAAAAGAATTTTATCATTCGAAATTCGAAAATTTAATGAAAAAACGTAATATCAATTTATATTCTACATACAATAATCTAAAAGCATCAATTTGGGAACGCTTTAATCGTACATTGAAAAATAAAATGTGGCCATAGTTTAGCCTTCAGGGTAATTATCAATGGCTCTGGATCTTACCAGACTTGGTTAATGATTATAACAATAGCACACATCGTGCTATTAAAATGAAGCCGCAAGATGTTAATAAAGGCAATGAAAAAGAACTATTGGAACGTGTGTATAATGTAATTGTTAAGTTAAACGAAAAGATTCATCCAAAGTTCATATCCATAGGTCAACAAGTTCATATTAGTAAATTGAAACATATATTTGAAAAGGGGTATACACAAAATTGGATGACTGAAGTGTTTACCTGATTGAAAAAATTCTACGTTAAAAAGGACATAAAGTGTTTGTTAAATGGTTGGGCTTTGAAGATAAGTACAACACATGGATCGACAAGGAATGTTTATTACTTTAAGACTAATAGTGTGGAACGAATGATGGTTGAATAGTTAGAAGGAAGATTTTTGCTGCATATGGTATATTTTTGGTATATTTTTGGTATATTTTCGGTATATTTTTGGTATATTTTTGGTATATATACGAGTTCGAGTTGAAGAGATTTCAAAGTCTACTTCTTGCTTCTCGCATGCAACATCGAGTTCTAACGCAGTCAAGTGTTTTTGTTTTTTGTAAAATAAAAAAAAAGAATGGCTCGAGTTCTAGAGTATAATAAAAAAGTGACGCATTCATAAGTGAAGTGCGTGAAAAATTATCGGGTCCGGAGATTGTTCGCCACTTGACAGTGGCGAAGAAAGCGATGGAGGATCGTCATGCAGAGGAGGAAATAAAGGAGGATTCCTATTGGGAGTCCATCTATGCCTCAGAGCATGTGTTAAACAAATGGTGTGATGAGGTGAATATCGCGCTTCAGGACGGCTTTCGTAAACTAAAGCGCGATTATTGAAAAAAAAATCGCCCGCATTGAATACTGGAAGACCCAGCAGTGGCGAAAAAGGGATTTTAAATACAACCTTAAAAATGGTGTATGTGAATGTCGTCGCGTTATTCGCCATTGCAAGATGCGAAAGCATCACGAGAAAGAAGCGCTGAAAAGGAAGATAAATGGGGTTGGAAGAGGAAACGGAAAAACGAAAATTTGCGATTGACGCAGAGTTGCGTGAATACCTCAACCAATTCAGAAGGGAACTCCAGCTAAAAAAAAAAATGGAGCGGATAGCCGACATCCAAATGATTTTTGATCGGTATGGAGTGCCATGGGACTTCGGCGACGACGCGGTAGAAGCAGAGGACATCGACTGGGGTGCAATCTATTTTCAATCCGATTCGGACGAGGATTAAAATAGGATTGGAATGGTAAGAATTTTAAGAATTTGTTAATATATAATTAATTTATTAATAATCTCGTACACACACACACACACACACACACACACACACACACACACACACACACACACGCACACACACACACACACACACACACACACACACACACACACACACACACACGCACGCACACACACACACACACACACCCACACACACACACACACACACACACACACACACACACACACACACACACACACACGCACACACACACACACACGCACACGCACACACGCACGCACGCACGCACGCACGCACGCACGCACGCACGCACGCACGCACGCACAAATACTTCGGGGTGCGAACACAGAGCTTTCGTGTGTCATTCCGGCAATGAAACCACTCTACCATCGTGATATACAGATTAGTGTAGTGAAATCCCAGTCAACACGCACAGATTTCTCACACGTATGTAAATGTCATGTAACACTTGTTCCATCCTGAGTAATAGCCATGTAATTTGTGGGGAGCATGGAGAGTACCTGGACTCTAAAATGTCCGCCACATTGCAAGTAACACAGATGTCACGGTGACTGAACAATGTGACATAACTAGGATGTAACATTTACGTCACTGATCTATAAAAGGCAATTAACAATTATATGATATAGAATATCTGTATCAGACACACACACACACACACACACACACACACACACACACACACACACACACACACACACACACACACACACACCCGCCGGAGTCTTGCTGGTTCCTTCTAACGGGCGCGTCCCCAGGTGGCGGATCGGGGAATGCTGGTAAAAGGTATCGGAGAAATAAAATACCCGACGCGGACCAAAGAACTAGCTAGGGGAAGGAACCCCGAATAAGAAACCAAGTATGGAAGATCAGCTGCAGATAAAAGCTTACGGTGCAGGGGTCGGATCCCCAGTACCGGCGTCGGGTACGAGTGAGCAAGCGGGCTCTCCGGCGTCGTTATCAGGCAACCGCAGTGTTGTTGGGGTTGGTCACTCGGCCCCAACAGCATTAAATGCTACAAGTGACATTCTGTCAGGAAACGCGCA
Source organism: Trichopria drosophilae (assembly GCA_030407085.1). Lineage (NCBI taxonomy): Eukaryota > Metazoa > Arthropoda > Insecta > Hymenoptera > Diapriidae > Trichopria > Trichopria drosophilae. The sequence continues at coordinate 73,625,081 of CM059582.1, read as the reverse complement.
GGAGACTGCAAGTTTCGAGCGCCTAGGAGAAAAACTCCAACTCCTTGTGGAATTCATCCAGGAAAAGAAAAATCTCCACAAGGAGCTCAAGAATATGGCCAAAGGCACACTGCGTGCCTTTGGCCATTACGCCAGGGCACGAGAAAATTCGGGGGCTTCGCAGGCGTTGATCACCTGCCAGGACGGGGCGAGCCAAACGTCGCCCCTATTCCGTAAGCCCCCCGAACGGCCGGAGCGTAAAGGACCCTCGCCGCTGAAGCTGCCAGCGACAAAACGGGTCAGGAAAGAAGCGGATAAAGAGGAACGCCCCGTACCACCAGCTGCAGAACAACGGCGGCAACCCCAGTCGGAAGACCAGGACTGGGTTACGGTGGTCAGAAACGGCCTAAAGAAGAAGGCGAATCAGCTGCAGCAACAACAACCGCAACAGCACCAGCAGCAACAACATCCGCAGCAGCAACAACAGCAACAACGACGGCAGCAGCAGCAGCAGCAGGGAACGGATGTCGGCAAGGGACACAGGGGGAAGCCGGAATCAAAAGCCGGCCTTCGACCCTTCCGCCCCGATGCCATCAAGATCAAGGCAGCGGACGGTGCGTCATATGTCGACATCCTGAAAACCATAAAAGCTGCGCCAGAACTGCAACAGTTAGGAGAAAGGGTGACCGCCATCAGGCGGACGAAAGCAGGCGAACTGCTCATAGAGCTTGCAACGCCTGGCGTGTGCACCCAAGAGCTCCAAGCAGCGGCCACGTCCATCCTAAAAGGGACAGCTGTCGTACAGGCACTGTCCCATATGGAAGCCATCACCATCAAGGACATGGACGAGGCCACAACTCGGGAGGAGGTGGCACAGGCCATCATTGAGATGACTTCACCGGAAGCAGTGACCCCTGAGAATATCAAGCTCAGGGGAGCATATAGCGGAACCCAGGCGGCCAATATCTTGCTTCCCGTCGCAGTAGCAAACACACTGCTGCAAAAGGGGAAGATTAAAATTGGCTGGGTTAATTGCCGGGTTCGACTGCGCGAGGGACCCCCACGCTGTTACAGGTGCCACGAGAGCGGACATCTGGCAAGGGGTTGTAAGAGCGCGGTCGATCGCTCGGCGCAGTGCTTCCGGTGTGGCAAGGAGGGCCACAAGATTGAGGACTGCGTAGCCAAACATCGGGCAACGCAGGAGGTTGGAGCACAGACCAACAATGGCTAAGGTGCTCCAAATAAACCTCAATCACTGTGCGGTGGCCCAGGACCTGATGTTTCAACTGGTCAAGGAGGAGAAGGCCGATATCGCCGTCATCAGCGAGGCTTACCGGGACCTTTGTAAACCGAGCTGGGTGAAGGATTCCACCAGCAAGGCGGCCATCTGGGTGTGTGGGAATCTCCACATATCCAATAAGATGTCCGACCCCCTGCCCAGCTTCACGTGGGTGGAGGTGGCTGGTATAAGACTATACAGTTGCTACCTCCCTCCCAGTCTTACCATCGACGAGTTCCAAGGATGCCTGGAGGCCATCGTCGCCAGTGCAAGAACCTCCCGACTCCCGTTAGCGATCGGGGGGGACTTCAATGCATGGGCGACGGAATGGGGTAGCGCGAAGACCAACCATCGAGGATATGCCCTCATTGAGGCCTTCTCGTTACTGGAGTTGGAGATTGCTAACACGGGGGGAAAGCCGACCTACTCCAAGGCCGGCAAGTCCTCCGTAGTCGACCTGACCTTCGTCGACCCAAAATTAATGGGGGACGGGTTGGGCTGGAAAGTTAGCGACCGATACACGGGCAGTGACCATCAAGCCTTGGTGTACCAGCTCCAACTGACCGGCAGACCAGTAGGAAAGGTGCAGAGTGCAAGCAAAGAGAGATGGGCACCGGCCACCTTCGATCGGGAAATGTTCCTCTACAGCTTGGAACAGACGGAGGTGGAGGGAACAGCAGAGGAGAGAGCCCGATGCCTCTCCCGAGCCATAACAGCGGCTTGCGATGCCTCTATGGCCGTGAAGACAAATCCTCGCGGCCGACCCCCAGTTTACTGGTGGAACGAGGAAATCGCAAATATCCGCCGAGAGTGCCTTCGGGCTCGAAGGCTGCACCAGAGAGCAATCCATAAGCCCCGGTACTACCAACTGGCCGCGGACTATGAAAGAAAGAAAAAGAGGCTCAAGATTGCCATCAAAGCCGCAAAAAGAAAGTGCTGGCAAGACTTTTGTGAGGAGGTGGACCGCGATCCCTGGGGGCGACCGTATAAAACGGTCATGAATAAGATCAAGCCCAGGGGACCCAACGCACCATCATGTCCATCCTTCCTTGGCAAAGTCGTCGGCCATTTATTCCCAGAACAGCGGGAACGGCCGATTGGCACTGGCCTGATGGCAATTGCTGGTGCAGCCGAGCTGCCAGATGTTACCGAAGCCGAAGTAATGATGGCTGCTAAGAAGATCTCCACCCGTAAGGCCCCAGGAATGGATGGGGTACCTGGAATGGCAGTGAAGATCGCAGCGCTGAATGTGCCAACCATCTTCACATTGACATTCAGTGCTTGCCTGAAGGAAGGATGCTTCCCGGCGCAGTGGAAGGAACA